>BSBK01004182.1:805000-1259561 GCA_027943335.1 Chamaecyparis obtusa | reverse complement strand
GTGTATTAATGTGTCAAAAAGGTTATAATGGGTCCTAGGACCCCTTAAGACCCATTGAGATACATTAATACCCATTTTGACACATTAATACACATTAGAACATAAAGTATGCCTTAAGGGGTCATAAGACCACTTTAAGACATTAATGGTCATTACGACACATTTCGACACTTTAGAACCATAAAGTGTGCCTTAGGGGTCATAGGACCACTTAAGACACATTATGGTTCTAATGTGTATCAATGTGTCGAAATGGCCCATAAGGGATCTTAATGGGTAATACAGGTCCTAGGACCCCTTAAGACACATTAATGGTCATTATGACACATTTTGACACTTTAGAACCATAAGTGTGCCTTAAGGGGTCATAGGATCCCTTAAGACACTTTATGGTTCTAATGTGTATTAATGTGTCTAAATGTGTCGAAATGTGTCATAATGTGTCATAAGGGGTCCTAGGACCCATTAGGACCCATTAAGATCCCTTATGCCCATTTTGACATGTTAATACACATTAGAACCATAAAGTGTCTTAAGGGGTCCTATGGCCCCTTAAGGCACACTTTATGGTTCTAAAGTGTCATAATGTGCTAAAATGTGTCGTAAGGGGTCCTAGGACCCGTTAAGACCCATTAATGGTCCTTAAGACCCATTGAGTGTATAAATGTGTCAAAATGAGTTGTAAGGGGTCCTAGGACCCCTTAAGACACATTAATGGTCCTTACGACACATTATGACACCTTTCAACACTTTAGAACCATAAAGTGTGTCTTAAGACCCCTTAAGACACTTTATGGTTCTAATGGGTATTAATGTGTCAAAATGGGCCATAAGGGATCTTAATGGGTCCTACGAACCCTTATAACACATTACGACACATTACAACACATTTGGACACATTAATATACATTAGAACCATGAATGTGTCTTAAGTGGTCCTAGATCCCTTACGACACATTATGACACATTTTGACATATTAGAACCATAAAGTGTGCCTTAAGGGATCATAAGACCACTTAAGACACATTAATGGTTCTAATGTGTATTAAGTGTCAAAATATGTCATAATGTGTCAAAATATGTCATAATGTGTCAAAATGTGTCATAAGGGGTCATAGGGCTTGTTAGGACTCATTAAGATCCCTTATGGACCATTTAGACACATTAATACATATTAGAACCATAATGTGCTATGACCCCTTAAGGTTGCACTTTATGGTTCTAAAGTGTTGTAATGTGTCAAAATATGTTGTAAGGGGTCCTAGAACCCATTATGACCCATTGAGACTCCTTATGACACATCTCAACACATTAATACACATTAGAACCATAAATTGTGCCTTAAGGGGTCATAGGACCCCTTAAGACATGTTATGGTTCTAATGTGTTATTAATGTGTCATAATGTGTCAAAATGGGTCATAAGGGGTCCTAGGACCTGTTAGGACCATTAAGACCCCTTATGACCATTTTGACACATTAATACATATTAGAACCATAAAGTGTGCCTTAAGGGGTCATAGGACCCCTTAAGACATGTTATGGCTCTAATGTGTATTAATGTGTCATAATGTGTCCTAATGGGTTGCAAGGGGTCCTAGGACCAGTTAGGACCCATTAAGACCCCTTATGAACCATTTTGACACATTAATACACATTATAACCATAAAGTGTGTCTTAAGGGGTTATAGGACCTCTTAAGACACCTTTATGGATCTAAAGTGTCAAAATGTGTCGTAAGGGGTCTCAATAGGACCCCTTAAGACACCTTATGGTTCTAAAGTGTCAAAATGTGTCGTAAGGGGTCTTAATGGGTCCTTACGGGTCCTAGGACCCCTTACGACCCATTTTGACATATTGCAACACATTAATACACATTAGAACATAAAGTGCACCTTAAGGGGTCATAGGGCCCCTTAATACACATTAATGGTTCTAAAGTGTCATAATGTGTTGAAATGGGTCGTAAGGGGTCCTAGGACCTGCTAGACCCACTAAGACCCCTTATGAACTATTTTGACACATTAATACACATTAGAACCATAACGTGTCTTAAGGGGTCCTATGATCCCTTAAGACACACTTTATGGTTCTAAAGTGTCGTAATGTGTCAAAATATGTCATAATGGGTCCTTAGACTTATTAGGACCATTGAAACTCCTTAGGACATAGTTCGACACATTAATACACATTAGAACCATTAAGTGTGCCTTAAGGGGTCATAGGACCCCTTAAAACACGTTATGGTTCTAATGTGTCATAATGTGTTCTAATGTGTCAAAATGGATCATAAGGGGTCCTAGGACCCATTAGGGACCCATTAAGACCCCTTGATGAACCATTTCGACACATTAGAAACCATAAAGTGTGTCTTAAGGGGTCCTAGGATCCCTTAAGGCACACTTTATGGTTCTAATGTTTCTTAATGTGTCTTAATGTGTTGTAAGGAGTCTCAATAGTTCCTAATGGATCCTGGATTATAACACATTAAGGACACATGCTATTATGTTCATGATTTTATGTATGTCTCCTTAAGACATCCCTTAAGACATTCATAATGAACGTGCATGCACATTCATAACATGAACATGTATGTTTTGATGGTTGAATTTAGTATGTTCTTGTACATGAAATTCATATATGTTCTTATGTATATGCACTTTTACATGTCTTATGTTATGTACATTCTTTTATGTTCATGCTTTGATGTATGTCCCCTTAAGACATTAGTAAGAATTTAAAATATTTTTATGTTTTCTTTAGGCTTATGACATTTAAATATAACTTAATTGATTTTAAGTACATGTATATGAAATGAAAATCAATTAAATAAGTATTAATTACATTTGAATTGACATGCGCATAAAAAAATATACATTACAACTTGAACATCAAGTATGTTTTGATGGGTTTAATTTAGTACATTCTTACATGAAATTTTATATGTTTTAATGTATGCACTTTTACATGTCTTCTGCTATACATGCATGCTTTTATCTATGTCCCTTAAGACATCCCCTTTTAAGGCATTAACTTGAGAATTTAAATTAATTAATTCTAACTACTTGTACATGAAATGTAAATTAATTAAACATTAATTTAAAAGTCCAAATTGATTCTAACTACATGTACATGAAATGTAATTAATTAAACATTAACTTTGCATTTTAACTAACATGCATGAAAAATATACAAATGACATGAACATACAAAAATAAGTGTACTTAATGAACACATGAGCATTCATAACATGAACATATAACCATGAACATATAAAACATGAACATATAAAATGAATTGTACATAGCATAACATGCGTTTATGAAATAACATGTGTATGAAATAACATGCATGTACATATATGTAATGGTCATATAAAATATGATCCAGAATATAACAAGTCTATCAAATGTCTAAAATAACATGTACATGTATATATGTAATGGTCATATAAAATATCCAGAATATAACATGTCTATATCAAATGTCTAAAATAACATGTAATGTCAACTAGGGCCATGTCCCGATCCATGACCTGATGGTGCTCCAAGTCCTCCAGATCTTTGTATGAAATAAAAGAAATAGATATACATGTCATGCATATATGTCGAATAAATTAAATACTTATAAATTAAGAAATGTTATATAAATACGTCTAAAATTACCTATGAGTCATGATCCATGGGATCGTCGGGGTCTGTAAATCTCAATAACCCAGCATACTATCAGTAAGACCCTAGAACAAGTACAAATTTATAAATATTAATCATTTAATTTAAAATTTTAAAAGAAATATGTACAGTTCAATTAGATGCACACACATTTGTAATAAGTTTTAAATTTATAAATTATAAAAATATAATTAAACATGTATAGTGTAGAAGTATATAATGCTCTCCTGATATTGCTCAAGTCTGAATCATGTAATGACACCTTTGAGGGATCAATCTGATCGTTTGTAAGCAATGTAGTGAAAATTCAACATGATGAAAGAGGATCCTAGGTAGGGGAGGTGCATCATCACCAACTGTAGTATGTTGAGGAGCTGTAGATGATGTAGAAATATCCTCATCTTTGTGTACACATTAGGCACATGATCCAATAGAATCTCACAAAAGAATGTGGTTGACATGTGTTGAGATCCCACTCAAAAGAATCTTGTGAGTGTTTATAAAGCCTGATATGCAGAAAGTAGATCACTAGATAAACATGCACCCATACGATGCAAAGAAGCCACATCTGATAAAGCAACAACCTCAAGGGGAGATGGTATGTCTGCTATTTGGTATAGATCATTTGTGCTGGATGATGCAGGTGTAGGAATGGTAGTATGAGAATGTAATATGTATCTCCCGTAGTGGTCATAGACATCTCATGATACTAGAATACATATCCCTCCTAGTGTCATCTGGTGCACTCTATCCTGCAACTGTCATTTCCAAACCTTTTGCATAACCAAAAGGTTTGGAACCACCTTTTCCCACTTATTAGTGGGTGTAGGGAAATCAACTCACCTGATCTATTTGATAGATGTCCCCTCCCCTGACCAACATAACCTAGAAAAATCTATGTAATCGACCTTATGATGCAAATGGAATTCTGTAAATAATTATTTGCATAAATATAATGGAAGCTCGTCCTTATGGGGCCACCTATGATGAGCATCCAACCAGCGAGGATATATAAAAGGTGCAACAAGGTCATCTTTACACCTGTAACCATGTAGCCTCTGACATGAGCCCTATTTGTATAATGAGGAAACATAGTCCTTCACCATAGTGATGGACCTCAGAGTTAACCTGTGTATACATCACAGTACCAATAACACTGCAAGATAGAGAACTATAAAAAGTATCAATATTGATTCTATCATAAGGGTTGTATGATTCAACTATCTAAATCATACGTATGAACTCCTCTCTAATACTATTCAGCCTATCCCTATTAGGAGGGGTGGTGAATGTCTCAATAGTACGATCGAGAACCTCGATCAAATGAGTCAATCTAGCAATAGTATCTGAAAATAACAACCTTCTCTCCTCTCTAAAAGAGGTAGACCTACGTGTAGAGTGGGCACTACCACCCCCCTGAACACTAGCATCTCCTGATTATGCAAATGTTGCCCCAGAATGAGATGCCATGTATGATATATAGAGAAAATGTATATTCACAAAAGTATGTAGATAATGATATGTATATAAATCTATGCACATGCATACAAATATATGTACAATATAAATAAAAAATAATCTAATTTTTAAAGCACGTGCATGTACACATGTTATGATCATCTAGAGAATTTGTAATTTAATTATATATAGGTTGAATGCAATATCTTATATGTACATATATAATTTAAAAGTTCAATATGACAACAAAATGAATGATATCTGAAGTATACATATGGTTCATTATATTCAAGACTATCTACAGGTGTTAACTTTAGGTTTTAAGTACATGTGGAACTTAACTCTAGGTTAGTTCTAAGTAAATGACTATCTATTGACTAGTTCGTTAAAAGTAGGAACTAAAAGTAACCTGGTTAGTTCTAGATTTGAAGTATGGTTAACTACACCTGAACTACATGTAGGTATAGTGATGTTTTTAAATACATAGTTCGTTATACACACACACATACATGGGAATTTAATTAAACATATAATGTTTGAAATGATTGAAAGTGAACTTGTTACATTTTACAAATTATCTTGAAATTTAAATTTATGTACATATTTAATCTAGAAACATGAAAAAAAGCCAAATGATATTTATAATTCAAGCATATTTAAATGCACACATGTACATGTGTACATATACATGTAAATCATAAATTTGTACAACTTTCAAAAACATATATAAATAAAGTTCATAAATGTGCATGTTTGTGGTTAAAGTTATTCTAGATTAACTAGGTTTGAAGAATGAAACTAACTAGTCTAGGTAACTAACTAAATTTCACTTATAGGTCATTTTTTAAACTAAGTTCAAGAACTTAGGTTAGCTAGGTTGACTAGGTTAAAGTTATGTTTGGTCAAGTATGGTTAACTAGATTAAATCTAAGCTTGACTAAGTTTTAAAACTAAGTTTGAAATATATGGAACTTTAACTGTCTGGTTATTTAAGTAATTTTGAATAGGTTTGAATTACACATGGTTAACTACAAACTAACTAAATTTGAATAATATTTCTAGAGCTAAGGTTAACTAGGTTAGTTTGATAAATTTGACTAAATTAAAAAGTTAAGGTTAACTAGGTTAGTTAGATCTACAATTAACTAGGTTAACTATGGTTAAAACTAAGTCAACTAGATTTCAATTATGGTTAGTTATATCTAAACTATGTATCTAGTGATGTTTTTACATGTAACGTAAATTATATGGCCCGAATAAATTTCTAATGTTTCAAATGATTCAAAGTGAACTTGTTAAATATTTTACATTAACATTTAAAAATTAAATATGAACTACAAATTTCATCTAAACATGTCAAAAATCTGAATGATAAATTTATAATTCAAGCATAAATTTATATATGTACATGTGTGTGTACATGTACACAAATCACATTTCTATGTAGCTCACATAATTAAAACATAAACATGTACATGATTAAAATTTTATTCTAGATAAATTAGGTTTAAAGTATGGAACTAACTAGGTTAACTAAATTTCACTGCGTTAACTAAGTTAAGTAGGTTTGAAGTACATCAAGGTTGATTAGTTTAACTAAGTTTGACTAAGTTAACTAGATTAACTATGTTTGCTCAGGTATGGTTAACTAGGTTATCTAAGTTTGACTATGTTAACTAAGTTTGAAATATGAAACTAAGGTTAAAATTAATTTTGTATAGGTTTGAATTATGATTAACTACGTTAACTAAATTTGAATAAGATAGCTAAAAGTTAACTATATTAACAAAATTTAACTAAGTTAACTAAGGTTAACTATGATTAACAAAGTCAACTAGATTTCAACTATGGTTAACTAATGATAACTATGTTAAATAAAACATATTAATTAACTTTAACAATCTAACATAACTGCAAATTATCCTAATAATCATTAAATTAATTAATATGCCTACATATGTAATGAAAAAAAATTATTTTACTTTTTATTTATTTAAAAAAAAACCTATCTGATTTGGCCGAAAGTTTCAAGAGCTCCTCAGTCTCTGGAAACCACTACAAATGAAATGAGGAGCTTAGAGCCTATGGGGAGAATATATAGGTTTTCCCTGTTTCGGATGAAACTAGGTTCGAACAAAAATGATTTGGTTGAACTTGTTCAGGCCAAAACAGAGGTGCCATGTGGCACCAGGTGGTGCCACGTGGCACCACATGGATGCCACTTGTTTTTGGCCAGACACTATTTAGCCAAATATGTTTCGATCAAAACCTACTTCACCTGAAATGTGTTGGTTGTCCTTTGCTGCGACACAGGTTTGTACGTTTACCCAATTGTATTTTTTAGTTTGAAAGAGGAAGTTATTCTTCAATTTAGAAATGGAAAGGATTATATAAATATTTTTTCTATTCCTTCTCTTTGTTTTGATTACGTAAAAATAGGTTTTGAAAGGACTCGAAACCTTCTCTTTGTTGATGTACATAAAATATATAATATTATGATATTGTGGCATGGTATTAATTCATATTTTACATCTTGGAAGTACATTTAGTGCTTTGTGATAAAACACAATTGTAGAAATATTTCATGGTGTTATGTATAAAAAATACATACTATCATGTTGTATTTGAACTTTCCCTTTGAATCTTAAGTGATTCAAGATCAAGGGTTGTACTTGAATGAAACATACATGATACTCTATATTTGAAAAATGAAATGATTGTAAAAATGATAAAAGGCCAATGAGGTATTGAAAAAGTCTATCAGTAAGATAACATTGTCAATGAGAGATCCAAACAACTAGTGAGGCATTGTACAAATAATATTTTAGATAATCTGGTGAGGTAACTTCGAGTGGTTTTATTCCCTAGAGGGTTTCCACGCAGGACATATCATTGTGTTATATTCTTGTGTATGTTTTGTCTATTTTTCTATCTACTCTATTTGATTTATATTGGTCAAATTTGTCAAAGTTTGAAAAATAATTTAAAAAGTCAAATTGTGTATGAACACTAATTCACCGGCCCCCCTCCCCTCTCAACATTTATTGTACTCAAACAAAAAGAAATTTATGTAAATGCAATTGTTTACAATCAAGAATAATTATATAATATTGCATATTTAAAAGAGTGTTTTCTTTATTCACGAATGACAAATGAAATGGAGTCCCACACAGGCCATGAGAATGAGTGCTACTATGTATTATGGAAGTAAAAAATACATATAAAAATGAAAACATAAGGGAGACAAGGGATCTTTCATTGCCTTATAATGATGAACCCCCACAGTTAAGCAACTTCATCTTCAGCTCCTTCATAGAGATCACCCTACCAATCCAAAATACTTGCAACAAGATAGGAGAAATTGTGTTAATTATTATGATACCATATCTCTACAAATACATCATTGTCACATGCACAATTTGCTCCTATAATGCATTATATCATTTTGCAATGATCATGTATCAAAGGAAAGCAAAGAACAAATCTAAAATTCATGGTTTTGACTAACAAGTTTGTTCAATGTACAAATATAGGTAAAGTTTCATTACTAATGGTTTCATTTAAATTCATATCATGTGGGGTGAAATGGGCTCCCACAAGGGTTGATCCCAACTTGATGGTCAATAATGGTAGTACACAGTGTGGAAGCATCAACTCAGCTACAAGATACATATAGTTATGGATAGATACATTTCAGTATGATACAACGTGAAATCAATGTTAAACATAGTGAAAAAATATCAGATATAGCAACATCAATAGAATGATCAAACATAAGTGCATCTAAACACATTGTACATCAAAAAGGACAACAAAGAACATAAAAGTAGAGGTATGCTACTATAGCAGTTACATCTTAGACAAAGTGACCAAGCATGGTGTTGAAACAAATATACAATCACGGTTACAAAGAATAATATTGTTACAGTGGAAATGACATTATACGTATTAAGTGATAGTTATGTACCATCAAGGAGAGACAAGATGAACTTTAGGTGTGGCAAAGGGCATAGAAGTTCTATAATAGGACAATGTCTTATCATGTCAAAAAACCATAAATTCTTAATAGAAACATAAGTAATATGAGATGAAACAAGTCATTGAAAGGCCTAGGAGTACTAAAACAATAGCTAAGAGGTTGTTTACAACTATTTTAATGCATCTCAACAGTAAAGTAGATTGCACCATAGATATGATAGTGCCAAATACTTACAATATGGTCATGAAATTTACAAAGTGAATGATTTTATTTCAAACCCAGTAGTAGACATCAAGATGAATAAAAATGAAAAGGGCATAAATATAATGCCTCATATGACATAAATAATTCTATAAACAATAACCTTCAAGAACATTGTTATCCAAAGGAAATAGGATAGTGATTTATTATATAAGGAGGGACAATCCTATACAAATGTAAAAAAATGGCTATTTTACAGTTAAGTTAGGAGCCTTCTCATTGTCAAAAAGAATTCAAAATAATACAAGATGGTCCATAATAGTGATTAGGATGAACAAAAAATCCAGAAAAGATCAAGTGACTTCTTGAAGCATAAGTGATATTGAAGGTTGAAAACAATTATAAACATGATCAACATACACTGTTATAAATAGTAGATCTAAATCCATGAAGCAAGATTTTTGGAAGAGAAAATAATCATATCCTTTGTATTAGTGAGGTGCATTTTCATTTGTTGTCATGAAGTGAGGAGTATATTTTTTAAGCATGAGATCTAAATCAATAATGTTGTTATGAGAAATGGTCAAAGAGATATGGTCATGGCCAACATAGTGAAGAATACAACACTTTATAAAGATAAATCATCTACAAAAAATGAAAGTAACATTAATTCAATGTTGAAACTACATGAAAATAAAGTCAAAGACATGGATGCTTCTATAAACCAGATACATACCAATATCAAATTATGCCAAAGAAAAGGATTTTGGTATTGCATTAAAACAATGAATCTGAAACTTTTCAAAAGGATAGTGTCAATATCATGCAGGGGCATTCTAGGGTACTTGACAAATCTACATGGTGGTGTGTTGTTTTGGTTATGTGTTACTCTATTGCATCTTTAACTGACGGTCTTGGTTATTGAAGGAATCTCAGTCACTAAAGGAACTCGATGAAACCTCTTGCGCTCAGTGGAACTTGTACTCAGTGATGCATGTGGTACTTAGTCGACGTGCTTGCTCAGTGATGCATGTGTTGCTTGGTGTTGCTTGGCATGCTCAGTTGTTTCATTGGTGCTCAGTTGTTTCTCTTGTACTCGGTAGTTCTAATTTACCAACTGGAGTTCTTGGAGATTTAGTTGGCCGGCTTGATGCATTTATTGTTGGTAGCTTTTGTTGCATTCTCCTATGTATATCTAGAGGCTGACGTGGAGAATTAATTGTTTGTAAGGCTATTTCAGAGCTGACTATTGTTGCATTTAATATTTGTTTGTAGTAGAAGCTGACTTGGCTTAGGAGTTAATTATTTCTTCCAACTGACTTGTGGCTAAGAAAATGTATTTAAGGAGTGTTTGGATAGATGTTTAGGAGTCAGTAGATTGGTAGAGAGAGAAGGACAAACTTGGATCCTGCAAGATCTTGAAGATTAGATTGTTTATCTGATAGTTTGTAATAGCAGAGCTAGTGGTTTTCATGCTTGGAGACAAGGAGATTGCTTGGAGGCTTCCAAGATCAAGTTTAGACCTACCTTAGTGTTTCCATTAGTTGTTGATTGTTTTAGAGCTGGACTAGCTGGAAGATTGCAGAAATACTTTAATTGTATTTGGCCCTAACCTAGAAGGCCTTACAGTTGGGCATGTTATTGAAAATTCAATTGAAAACATTGTATTGTTGTGTTATTCCACATTGTGGTGTTTGGCTACTTGTTTGGACTGTCCTTAATTGGATCCTCCTTACCTATCCCATATCAGGTGATATGAGAGCTTGAAGATCTTGAGGGTGTAAACCGATCTCTGAGTTGAGGTTGTTTGCACTAGGACCTTGGTTGGTGATTTATTGCTTTGGATTTTTGAAGATCTTGAAGGATACCTTTGAGAAGATTGGACCCTAGAGCGATTGCATGAGATCTCTATGATGTTGTGAAATCAAAGATTATAGAGAATGTTAAAGTTGATTTTAGATCTGAGATCAAATTGATGAAGAATGACATGATCGCTGAGGTCATGAGAGCTATTGTTGGTATGCCGAGGAATCTTGGTACTGATGATGGTTATGAGGAAGCTACTGAATAATTTGAAGCTACTGGATCTAGTGGAGATGACCGAAGAGATAGATTTGGTGAAGACATAACTGGTCGGTTACATAGATCTGGAGCTCGATTAATTACTAGTTACCGAATAGAAGTTTCTACTTTCTCTGGTACTTTGAGACCCGAGGACTTGATTGATTGGATTGGTGAATTAGAAGATTACTTTGAGCTTGAAGAAATTGAAGATCCTCTTAGAGTAAGATTGGCATAGACTAAGTTGAAAGGACATGCTGCTCTTTGGTGGAAATAATTACAAAGAGATAGAGAAGATGAAGGTGAAATGAAGATCAATCGGTGGAGGTTGATGGTGACTAAATTGAAAGCTAATTTCATACATTCCAACTATGATCATGACTTGTTTAAGAAGTTGTAGAATCTTAAGCAAATGATTTGACTATGGAGGACTATACCGAGGAGTTCTATCAGTTGACTATTCGGTCTAGACATAGATAACTTGGTAAAGAAAAGGTAGCTCAGTATGTGAATGGTTTGAGATTCACTATTTAGGATGAGCTTGGTATGCTAAAGATTGACTCGGTTGAAGAGGCTTATTAGTATGCTCTGAAGGCAAAAGATAAGTTGAAAAGAAGACAACATAGTAATTCTCGAGGGAAGGAAAAGATTGATCACTCGATGAAGGATAAAATGACTACTGAAGATGAACCAAAACTAGTGGAATTGAAAAAGAGGACATGTAGAGTTATCTTTAAGGGTACTTGTTATAATTATGGTGAAGAAGGACACCGATCTTGAGTATACTGTTCAGGCTTAGAATTGTCACCCTAACTCAGGAATTAGGGCTACACAACAATTATATCCTAACAATGGAAACCTCATCGAGCTATGGGTAGACTCTGAATAAGGAGGAATCTCTAGATTCTAGGCCGGTTCCTATTAAATATGGAACAACACTTCCTGATTTGTAACTTTTTGGGAAAAGGGAAAAAAATACTTCTAACTGAAACTAGATTAGGGTGATACACCAAGAAATGTTTCAAACTTTGCAGAAAAGATAAAACATCAATCCTAACTCATAAATGAAGATCTCAACACTTCGAATCTCTACTCAACATATAGGTTAAAAAAACTTACTATCAGGGTTTTACCATGAATAACTTGAATAGTCAATAGACATACATTTATCATACAAGGCCTTGAAGCAATTGATTATCTTGAGAAGGAACAAAAATCTACTCACTTCCTTTGGATAATAAATAATTTATCACTTGTTAGAAAATATGAAAATAGGATCCAATATCAAAACAACTTCACAAATATGAATAAAAAATCTTTGGTTCATTCCCTCCAAAATTTGACAAAAATGATTACAAAAATGGCCTACAAAGCACCTAGGAACAATGAGTTGACTATATGCCCTCTCTCCAAAATCTGCAACCCTTAAATTGATCATTCAAATCCATTTTATATCATGCCTATGCCTCAAATCCGAAAATCTTAACCCCACCGATTGCCCTAAAATTGGCCAAAAACATGCCAATAATTAAGCCTATGAAAGCTCGAGTCTAAGTGCCCCTTAATACTCGCTTATAATAAGGAATTTATCCTTTTACAATTTCTAACCAATATTAATATTTACTTAATATTAGATAAAATCTAATATCAAATAATCTAACTTTCAACTCCTAACTTAGATAAAAAGACTCTAAGTGTAAAATATACAAAGTGGAGAAAGTCGACATGACTGTTCAATCCACTTGCAATACAATTTAAAAACAATGAGATGAAAGTGTGAGGTGGCATTGTACAATTTTCAAGACTCTATAGGAATGTGACATCTGCATTAATAGCATTGAATGCCATTCTTCTTGCGGACTCCAAATTGTTATGTTTATTTTTCACTCTCGGCACTTGTGCCTATCTCATTCTTCCTAAAAAAGAATAGGGAAGATGAAACCCTAACTTTTAAGAAAGCTTTGAAAAATTGATGAAGGAGCTCGGCATGTAAATGAATCCTTCTGATGAACTTGAGCTTATTGTTATTAGTGATCACTACTATTCCTCATCGACTATGCATTTCAAATAGAGAACTTGGCATTTGGCAAACTCAGGTTGGCATGCAACTGTAAGTTATCTTCAAGCTCCATTTATCTCTCAGAGTTTGTTTTCTTGCAATGAATACCATGAAACCATATTATTTCTTCAACATAAGTTGCGGTCGTTCATTTCATGAACTATTCCTTCACTATTTCTTTTAAGAAATGACTGTTGTTTTAATAATATGAGGCTATGAATATGAGTCACAATTGACTAGTGTATACCGTGCACAAACTCAGTCGTGTTGAGAGTTCTCTTTGATTTGTTTGTAAGCCACAATATTCATTATGACTCTGTGTTGACAGTCATATGACTGGTGTTATTTTGTAGTTTATTTCCATTTGTAAATCATGAGTTGTGACTCGAACCTTGCATCATATGTTTGATTCACTATTTATGTTCTTGAACTATAAATGCTCTTTGTTTCCATGAGCTCCACACTATGATTCTTAGCCTCTATTATTTATTCATTCATTTTTTGTTGCTATGGGTTCTAAGCTTATGAGCTCGAAACTGTTCAAACCACTTTTTGATAGCAGTCACAGCTCGTATGAGTTAATCTCTTATGCTGAACTGAGATTAATGCTTACCTTTGTTTACAGCTATGAATACATCTTATGATCCATGACCATTTGTGACTGGCATAGAATAGTGAGCTTCATATTGTGACTTACTGATAGTCACGGCTTGTTTGATATTTGATTCCCTTTGTTTTGAGCCTAAAGTCGTGACTTCGTTATTTTGAAACTGTTCTAAGTCACAGCTTGCATGAAGACTGTAGATCCCTTTGATCTGAACATAAAGTCGTGACTTCATACAGATATCAGGCTCTTGGATTTTATCAAAGAAAATAACCCCTTCATATCGTTTGATAACCTACAGTCAAAGTGAAGTTAACTATTTTCCTTTCATTCCGTGTGCCAATTCTATGAATCATTGTTTGTAACTGAAGCTTGCTTTGCACATTTTGACTGAGAATGAACTCGGCTTGACTAAGAATGAACTCAACTTATATTGTGTATTGAAAATCAACTTGTTCTGATCATTTGTGCTTGTCTCAACCTAGCTCGAGCCTTTGACTAGTAGACATTTCATGATTTTATGCTGAAACATGAAGCTCTTTTTAACATTTTGTCTCACATTCCACACTTACATGGACATTTACTATCAACAGTGATTCTACTAAATTTAATCTCTTTCTTCAGCACATGACTATGACAACATAACATGAAACCCGAATACCTTGACTAGAATTTTGAACATAAGTAGATAATTTCTCTTTTTTAATTAGCTTCATAAAAACACTTTGTATAAACAAATAGTTGCTAGAAATTTATTTTAAAAGCTTTCTACAGTTTTTACATAAACTATGATTATGGCATATAGCATTCAAACTATTTCATTCTGTTGACATGAATGAATATGTGTAACAACAACAGTGAACTTGATGAACTGGTGAACTCATTCTTGAAACCAAAAAACAAAATCATATACTATGAGCTCGGCAATGACAGATAGTTGCTCTAGGAAACCATGAAACACCTCTAATGACTTACTAAAGTTGCAAGGTTATGACTGAAAAATGTTAAAAGATATATTCAGTTATAAACAAAACTATAACATCTTTCAGTCATAACCTTCACAAACCTTAGAAGATGATTAAGAACATGAGAGAGATGTTCAAGAATAACAATCATTTATTCCACAACAGATAAGTACCATTCTCCTTTATGATATTCCTCTGTTAGTTGTACATACTCTATTCCATTTTATACATATTTTACACTTTCTACACAGCTTGCACCCTATTTGATTTTGTAACTTGAAATTTCAGCTTTTAGCATTATAGCTCATGTAGCATTGTCCACTATATATAATTCTCATTGATGTTGAATCTGCACTTAGTATATGAGAAGTACAACAAGATGAAAATGTTTGTTCATTGTTAATGAAGTTCAAGCATGGGCTCATGACACTCAAAAACACTAGAATGCTACTTAATGAGGTTCGAACATGGGTTCGTGACACTCACTAAAAACAAACTGTAAACATTTTATAACTTTATAGCTCAATCTTGAAGCACTCTTTTGTATTCAGTAACAATAATGTTATAGCTTAAAAATGTACCTTTGAAATAGCAAGGACATATTATACTAGTATTTATGCAGCTTCATTTGTAGCTTGAACTTTGAATTTTGGGAATCATTGGCACTTCCTGTAGCACTTTTATCTTGGAAATTCAGCTTGATCTACATCTTTGACAATGACTGAATGTGAAAACCAGTCAACTATTTTTTGCAAAATAATTTGTTAAGCTCTCAAATAACATCATTATGAAATGCATTATCTGAAAAAGGTTTCTCAGTTTGGAACATACTAAGTCCCTTTAATTTAGACACCTGGTTAATAAAAAGGACAACATACACCACAATTATCATAAGTAGTAAAAGGTTTCATGTCAGAAACAAGTCCCTTTAACACTACCTTGTAGTGAGTGTCAGTGTATATTTCCTTATTACATTTAGTTTTCTAGATTGATATGCAGTATTGAAAACTTGATTTCTACAGTATGTTATTTTTTTCTCATGTATTACTTAGATCTAACAGGATCTAACCATATTTTCTCTCTCATGCATATATGAATAATCCTAAAGACCTAGATGCATATGGAGACCCGGAGTATGAAGACCTAAATGTAGAGACCTAGCAGACAACCAGCTGACACAAACCAATACAAAGGTAATGCATGGGACCCCTATTCCATACTTCAATCTTTCTTTCAATTCTGCAAATGTACTCTGCTTATTGATGAAATATGAAATAAGAAAGGATATTTGTATATCACATTCAATTTGAATGCACAATGTAATGATTATTTATGAATTTTGGAATCTTTGGAATAATAATCAATACTTAGAGTACAATGATGACATCTAGAATGAATGCAATAATGACATGTAAACTAACAAAACCTGCAAGGTAGTGTTAATTAGACAAACAAATGCAACCTTTTCCTACTTATGCTTATTGTATTGTATGTTGTATTTTTTAGTAATAATTTTGGCAACTTTTGTTGGATGTCTGCCTGCTAGACATGACCTGTAAACTTATCATAGGGAAACAAAAATTAGGAAAACTAAAACCATGAATGCAACCATTATTGAAATGAAAATGCACCTAAACTAGACTCAATGCAACCTAGAGACCTAGTGCTTTGGATAGCACTTATTGAACTTGAAAAAAAACTGAAACTAACCTAACCCTCAAAGCAAAGTTTGAGGTGTATTCCATTAACTGGAATATGCAAATCTTCTCCTTCAGTTGTGGACAACTGAAAAGCATTGTTCTCCTTACAAGCTATTATAACAAAAGGGCCTGACCAAAAATTATCAAATTTATCATGTTGCCTTGGCCTGCTCTTTAGCACATCCCACTTGAGTACTAAATCTCCTTCCTTGAATTCTCTGAACTTAGCTTTTCTGTCAAAAGATCTCTTAGTCTGTGCTTTCTTAAATTCCATTATTTCCAATGCCTTTCTCCTTTCTTCTTCAATCTGTAGTAAATCAGCATACCTTAGTTTAAGGGGATCTTCTTCTTCAAATAGTAACATCTGATCAGTCAGCTGCAAGGCTGGAAATTTAGTAGAAATTAGCAATCTGGCCTCTTTACCATAAACCAAGACATAAGGGGGATTCCCAATTACCTGTTTAGGTGTAATCCTATCCAACCATAAGGTTGCCTTCAATTTAGAATGTCAAACTCTCTTGTTATCCTGCAGAATCTTTTTGATAATTTTGATTAGATTTTTATTTGTAGATTCTGCAAGACTGTTACCCTGAGGATAATAGTTAGAAGAAGTATTTAAATAAATCCCATTCTTTACAGCCCATTTTGTAATGGCTAAACCAATGAAAGCCATAGCATTATCAGAGATAATTGATTGAGGAACTCCAAACCTAGTTGCAATATCTTCATAAAACTTTAACACAGTAGGTCCAATAGCCTCTTTTAGTGCAATAGCTTTAGTCCATCTTGTGAAATAATTAGTAGCAGTTAAAATCCATTTATGACCTGCACTAGAATTAGGATTAATAGGACCGATAAAGTCCATTCCCCACTTAGCAAATGGCTGGTCAACCACAATTAGTTTTAATGGCAGGGCTGACAGCCTATGTTTACCTACAAAAATTGCACATTTATGACATTTTCTGGCCCAAACATGAGCATCCTTAAATAAATCAGGCCAATAATAGCCTACCCTTAGTATTTTCTAGGCTGTAGTTTTAGGACTAAAATATCCTCCACAAGATCCATCATGAAATTCAGATAAAATTATGTCTTGATCTAGTGAATCAATACATTTAAGAAACATTCTAGAATAGTCCTTTCTATATAGTATACCATCAATAAGAACATAGGGAATAGATTGTAACCTGTAGTATCTCCTCTTTGCCTTATCAAGATTGTTTGGAAATTGTCCAGTTTGCAAGAATCTTGTCATATCTGATAACCAAGTTGTAGGATTGTTAAACAATACAACATCACCTTGTAAATTTTTAGATTCTTCAGAAACTTCAGCTTGTTCTTCCTCTTCTGCCATTTGAGCACAAAGGCCTTTGCCTCTAATCAGCTTGGTCACATGAATCTGTACATCATACTCCATAACTCTTGTTATCGAACCAGCCCTCTTTTCATTAACATCTTTGTTCAATGAAAACTCTTTGATACTAGGATGAGCAACCATTAGGTGTATTTTATTTCTAGCAATTAAATGCTTAAACTTCTTCAAATCTTTAATAACAACTAGTACATACTTTTCAACAAAATTGTACCTTTTTCATAGTCATCCATACCTTTGCTGAAAAAAGCAATTGGCTGCTCCTATTTTTCATCATTCTTTTGAACTGGCATTGCTGAAATAGTATCAGAACCACCATAGGCATATAGAATAAAATCTTTAGTAAAATCAAGATTAACAAGAGTAGGGGCTGAAGATAGAGCCTATTTTATCAACTCAAAATTCTTTTTTCCTTCATTAGTCCAGCTGAAAGGAACATCTTTCTTAAGCATAGTAGTTAGTGGTTTTAACATGTTTGCAATATTAGGGATAAACCTTCTTACAAAATTAATTCTCCCAATAAAACTCTACAATCCTTTCTTGTGTTTAGGCAATGAAAGCTCAAGAATTGCATGAATTCTCTCAGGATCTATTATTGTTCCTTCCTTAGACACCTGGTATTCTAGGAGTTTTCCCTAATGAACTGCAAATACATATTTCTTGGGATCTAAAGAAATCCTAAATTCTCTACATCTTTGTAAAATCTATCTCAAATGATCAATGTCCCGGCTTGCAACCTTGTTGTAAATTGTCACATCATCTAGATAGACTAGAACAAACTTATAAATTAAGTTCTTGAAAGCCATGCCCATTGCTTTCTAAAAAGTAGCCCCAGCATTTGATAACCCAAATGGCATTCTTTTGTAAGCCATGGTTCTCCATTTAGTTTTAAAAGTTGTTTTAAATTGATCCAATTGTTTGACTAAAATCTGGTTGTAACCAGAATATCCATCTAAGAGTGAGAATCTCTCAGAACCTGAAACATATTGTAAAATATGTTCCACGGAAGGAAGAGGGTGTCTATCTTTCAGAGATGCTCTATTAAGGTCTCTAAAGTCTACACAAAGTCTTATTTCTCCATTCTTCTTCCTTACTGGAACTAAGTTAGAAACCCAAGATATGTGCTTAATAGGAAATACAATACCACCATCTAGGATTTTTCTCAGCTCTTTTAACATTAATGGCTCTAACTTTGGGTTTATAGGCCTTTGCCTTTGTCTAATTAGCCTAGCATTACGTTCCAATTCTATAGTATGCTGGGTTAATTGGGGATCAAAACCCCTCAGATCAAAATAATCCCATGCAAAAACATCATTATATTCTCTAAAAAGATCAATAAACAATTCTTTTTCTTTAGGTGAATTTATTTTACCAACCTTCAACCACTTGTCTCTAAAAATTTCCACTTCTTCATAATGATCTTCTTTGATCAGCAAGTTCGTTTTACCCTTTCTAAACTGATCATCAAAATTGAAAGCGGATTCCAAGTTGACTAAACCTTTCGGAAGCTTGTTAGTTTTTAGTTGAATAATTTGGTCTTCCATTTGCTAAACATTTTTGTTACCTCTAGAAGCTGAGAAACCATGTGTTTCTATCAAAAAACTTAAGATATGTTCATCAGTATTGAAAACTTGCCAATAAGTATCATTATCCAGAATGGATGGCCTAACAATTATCTTAATATGTGAATGGTTTGAAATCAGTCCTTTTTTTTTTTTTATTGCAGTATGAGCACCAATACTAGCCAGCCTATTAGCATGCAGATTTTCCCTTCTAGGAATTGAAATTAGGTTAAAAGCATCAAATTCATCTAGAATGTCAGAAAATCTAGATTTATACATCTTAAGTAGATCATTTTTAATAGTGTTGATGCCTCTCACCTGCTTAACAATAAGCTCACTGTCACCAAATGCTCTCAAACACTTAATACCTCTCAATCTTGCCCATTCTAATCCTTGAATCAAACTCTCATATTCAGCCACATTGTTAGAACAAGGAAAAGACAACTTGAATGTAGCATAAAATCTATCACCATCAGGTGATACCAACATAACCCCTGCACCAACTCCATCCTTATTCCTTGACCCATCAAAATACAAATCCCAAAACTGGTTAGATACATCAGATTCAGATTCTGGGTCTTTAATCAAATTAGGCACTACTCAATAAGACTCTAAAATCATGTAATTTCCAAAACCAACATCAAACATGTCGTCATTTTGTTCATTCCTAGTAGCCCATTCATCTAGAATAATGTCTGGATATGCTTCAGTTTGGGTATTATAAGCTGAATAATCAGGTATTTCATCTTGATCCATGATCACACAACTCGCATTAATAGGACTTTGATTATAAGGCTCTATGTGATTTTTGGCCAATGATTCTAATTTTATGGTTACCTTAGTACCATATCTAGTTCTGAAATACAAATGTGACCAATTTGATGAAAAATAGCCATCTATTTTGGCTGTGAAGTCTCTGGATAGACACATAGCAAAATATGTTGGTAAATCAATAACATATATATCTTGTGGAATTGAAAAATTTGGGCAAGAGTGTAAAGTCAAACTTTTATTTTTAATGACTCCTAAGGTCTTAACTAAAGTTCCATCAAGATGGACTACACCCTTCTCAAGAGGCTCCTATTTCAAATTCAACAAATCTGCTACTTTCTTAGACATGACAGTGCTAGTTGCACCACTATCAACCATACAATTATGAACTAATTTGTTTCCAATAATCAAAGAGACATAAAAAGGAGGAGGCTTTTCATTTGTAGATTTCTTACCTTCCTTTTCAGATGTCTTTTATACATTTGTCAGTTTCTTATTAGTAGTTACTATTGTTTTTTCAATATTTGCAGCCTTCTTGACTTCTGGTACTTCTGGCTGCTGAACTTTAGCAGGCTTTTTCTCTTCTCTTGGTGGCTTTTCCTAAACCTTAGGAGGCTTAGAGTTAGTCATGACCACACTTGGTGACTATTGTACTATTTTCTATGAATTAATTGCCAGCTTGGACAACTCTTCTTTCAAAATCTCAATCTGTCCTGGAATAGACAGAGTTTCCCATGCAGACAAAGTAACATTTGTTTTTTCATTGTATCAACAATATTGAATGGAATAGTAAACTATACCTTATGTGATGACCTAGGAGAATTCTGATCAGCATTCCTTTGAGTTTGATCTTTATTAGTGGAAACTGATGGATTCTTTAAAATAGAAACTGATGGAGAAGAAACATTACCAGTAGATTGATCTGCTTCAAGGGCTCTCTTTTTCACTCTTGTATTTGTTGCAATTGATGAATCTTCATTAAGTCCACAAAATTCTTCTTCTTGCCAGTTTAGGAAACTGGTATCTATAGCACTTTGATCTAGTTGATTTTGGACCTCTTCAACAGACACATTCTGCTGTGAATTCATTGAATTTTGTACCATAAGAGCTTGGTTAAGAATCCCATTAGAACATGTAGACTGATCATGTGGCTCATTGCATGGAAAACACTAGTCAGTAGCAATATTATTCTAAGTAGGAATAATATCTCTAACAGTATTAAGAGGTGCTGGATTGTATTGTCTATTTGGTCTCATATTCCAATTCTTCCTATTTGCATTAGTATTTCCTTGAAATTTCTGCCTATTAGCCTGAAATTTAGGCTGATTAGAATACTGTGAAGAAGAACCAACAAACTGATTTTGAATAGCATGGTTTTCCTGAGCTTGATTCCTCTTAAGGGCCACTAAATCATTACCAAAAGATTGCAGCAAACTTTCAATTTTTTGTTGACTGTTCTTTATAGTCTGTAATTCATTCAGAGGAGCTGTAGGAGCTATTTTTGAGGGTTTATAAGATGAGGTAGTAGATAATGGTGGAACTACCAATGGCATATTTGACTGTATATTAGGAAAGAAAGGCATAGGAGGCCTAGGAGCTATCTTTCCTACCTGGATAAGACTGTTCTCTGCCCTAATAGCAGTATCAAAAGCTTAAGGTAAAGTATTACTGCCCATAGATTGGATCATAACAGAGATATCGCTATTTAAACTCTTCAAATAATATAAAAATGCATATTCAATTGAAGGTCTTACCGTAATAGGGATCCAATTCCAAGTCTTCTGAAAATGAAGATTAAAATCACTCATCTCCTCTTGTGGAGCTCTTTTGATTATAGTTAATTGTTCCACAAGGGACAAGTTATCATATTTGTCCTCAAAAAATTTAGATAACCTTTCACCCAGGACATCCCAAGTAGCAATAGAGTCCACCGAGAGAGTTCTGAACCAATCAAGGGTTTTACCCTTGAGTGATGCAGCCAATAGCTTCAAAGCTACATCTTCTTCTGTAACATGATGAACATTGCAAAGAGTTGCAATATCTCTGATGTGTTCAATAGCTGTTACTGGTCCTTCTCCAGTAAATGATGGCAAGCCTTTAAGAGCAGCCAATGGAACATTATTATGATTTTCAATCCTCAAAGGAATGTCTTGATTGAATGTAACAAATGGTGGATTCCTAGCCATTGCTTGGTGTGGAGGAGCTTGATGCTAAATAGCTGGTGTCACAAAAGGTTGAGCAGGTTGAACTACCTTCCTTTGATAAGTCTTTAGATTCTGGGGAGTTGCTGTAGTGCCACTTGTAGAAGCTCCAAGAACAAAATTATCTATAAATAAATTTTCAACACTCGGAATCTCTAATCAAGTATGATTAGGAACACTTAGATCTTTAGGAAGACTGATTTCTTCAATAATAACCTCAAGTTCTTTTGAATTTGTAGCTTGATTTTCAAAAATAGGATTATCAAATGATGAGAAATCTGAATTCAAAGAAGTACCTCTTGGATCATGTGACGTTCTTCCACCTCTAGATGATATTCCTCCCCTTTTGCTTGACTATAATTCTTAATACACAAAACCCTCCTTATTTGATCTTGTAGGAGTTCTACTCATTAAAATCCACACTAAGAGCTACAACTAAAATGTAAAACAATCATAAGTCTAGCAACTCAGAATTGAGAAGCAACTCTTAGTCCCACCGGGCGTGCCAAAAATTGTTCATGTTTAGAATTGTCACCCTAACTCAGGCATTAGGGCTACACAACAATTCTATCCTGACAATGGAAACCTCCTTGAGCTATGGGTAGATTCTGAATAAGGAGGAATCTCTAGATTCTAGGTCGGTTCCTATTAAATATGGAATAACACTTCTTGATCTATAACTTGTTGGGAAAAGGGAAAAGAATACTTCTAACTGAAACTAGATTAGGGTGATACACCAAGAAATGTTTCAAACTTTGCAGAAAAGATAAAACATCAATCCTAACTCATAAATGAAGATCTCAACACTCTGAATCTCTGCTTAACATATAGGTTAACAAAACTTACTATCAGGGTTTTACCACGAATAGCTTGAATAGTCAACAGACATACATTTCTCATACAAGGCCTTGAAGTAATTGATTATCTTGAGAAGGAACAAAAATCTACTCACTTCCTTTGGATAATAAATAATTTAGCACCATTTAGAAAAGATGAAAACAGGATCCAATATCAAAACAACTTCACAAATATGAATAAAAAATCTCTAGTTCATTCCCTCCAAAATTTGACAAAAACGATTACAAAAATGGCCTACAAAGCACCTAGGAACAATGAGTTGACTATATGCCCTCTCTCCAAAATCTGCAACCCTTAAATTGATCATTCAAATCCATTTTATATCATGCCTATGCCTCAAATCCAAAAATCTTAACCCCACCGATTGCCCTAAAATTGGCCAAAAACATGCCAATAATTAAGCCTATGAAAGCTCGAGTCTAAGTGCCCCTTAATACTTGCTTATAATAAGGAATTTATCCTTTTACAATTTCTAACCAATATTAATATTTACTTAATATTAGATAAAATCTAATATCAAATAATCTAACTTTCAACTCCTAACTTAGATAAAAAGACTCTAAGTGTAAAATATGCAAAGTGGAGAAAGTCGACATGACTGTTCAATCCACTTGCAATACAATTTAAAAATAATGAGATGAAAGTGTGAGGTGGCATTGTGCGGTTTTCAAGACTCTGCAGGAATGTGACATCTGCATTAATGGCATGAAATGCCATTCTTCTTGCGGACTCCAAATTGTTATGTTCATTTTTCACTCTCAGCACTTGTGCTTATCTCATTCTTCCTACAGAAGAATAGGGAAGATGAAACCCTAACTTGTAAGAAAGCTTTGAAAATTTGATGAAGGAGCTCGGCATGTTGACTGTAAATGAATCCTTCTGATGAACTTGAGCTTATTGTTATTAGTGATCACTGTTATTCCTCATCGACTATGCATTTCAAACAAGGAACTTGGCATTTGGCAAACTCGGGTTGGCATGCAACTATAAGTTATCTTTGAGCTCGATTTATCTCTCGAAATTTGTTTTCTTGCAATGAATACCATGAAACCATATTATTTCTTTAGCATAAGTTGTGGCCTTTCATTTTATGAACTATTCCTTTTAAGAAATGACTGTTATTTTAATAATATGAGGCTATGAATATGAGTCAGAGTCAACTGGTGTATACCGTGCACAAACTCGGTCATGTTAAGAGTTCTCTTTGATTTGTTTGTAAGCCACAAGCTTCATTATGACTCTGTGTTGACAGTCATATGACTAGTGTTATTTTGTAGTTTATTTCCATTTGTAAATCATGAGCTGTGACTCGAACCTTGCATCATATGTTTGATTCATTGTTTATGTTATTGAACTATAAATGCTCTTTGTTTTCGTGAGCTCCACACTATGATTCTCGACCTCTATTATTTATTCATTCCTTTGTTGTTGCTATGGGTTCTAAGCTTATGAGCTTGAAACTGTTCAAACCACTTTTTGATAATAGTCACGGCTCATATGAGTTAATCTCTTATGCTAAACTGAGATTAATGCTTACCTTTGTTTACAGTTGTGAATACATCTTATGATCGATGACCATTTGTGAGTAGTACAGAATAGTGAGCTTCACATCGTGACTTACTGACAGTCATGGCTTGTTTGACTATTGATTCACTTTGTTTTGAACCTAAAGTCGTGACTTCATTATTTTGAAACTCTTCTAAGTCATGGCTTGCATGAAGACTATAGATCCCTTTGATCTAAACATAAAGCCATGACTTCATATAGATATCAGGCTCTTGGATTTTATCAAAGAAAATAACCCCTTCATACCATTTGATAACTTGCAGTCAAAGTGAAGTTAACTGTTTTTCTTTCATTCTGTGTGCCAATTCTATGAATCATTGTTTGTAACTAAAGCTTTCTTTGCCCATTTTGACTGAGAATAAACTCGGCTTGACTAAGAATGAACTTGACTTATATTGTGTATTGAAAATCGACTTGTTCTGATCATTTGTGCTTGTCTCGACCTAGCTTGAGCCTTTGACTGGTAGACATTTCATGATTTTTTGCTGAAATATGAAGCTCTTTTTAACCTTTTATCTCACATTCCACACTTACGTGGACATTTACTATCAATAGTGATTCTACTAAATTCAATCTCTTTCTTTAGCACATGACTGTGACAACATAACATGAAACCTGAATACCTTAACTGAAATTTTGAACATAAGCAGATAATTGCTCTTTTCTGATTAGCTTCATAAAAACACTTTGTATAAACAAATAGTTGTTAGAAATTGATTTTAAAAGATTTCTACAGTTTGTACATAAATTGTGATTAAAGCATATAGCATTCAAACTATTTCATTCTGCTGACATGAATGAATATGTGTAACAACAACAGTGAACTTGATGAACTGGTGAACTCATTCTTGAAACCATAAAACAAAATCATATACTATGAGCTCAATAATGATAGATAGTTGCTCTAGGAAACCATGAAACACCTCTAATGACTTACTAAAGTTGCAAGGTTATGACTAAAAAATGTTAAAAGATATATTTAGTTATAAACAAAACTATAACATCTTTCAGTTATAACCTTCGCAAACCTTAGAAGATGATTAAGAACATGACTAAGAGATGCTCAAGAATAACAATCATTTATTCCACAATAGATAAGTACCATTCTCCTTTATGATATTCCTCTGTTAGCTGTACATACTTTGTTCTAGTTTATACATATTTTACACTTTCTGTACAGCTTGCACCCTGTTTGATTTTGTAACTTGAAATTTCAGCTTTTAGCATTATAGCTCTGGTAGCATTGTCCACTGTATATAATTCACATTGATGCTAAATCTGCACTTAGTATATGAGAAGTACAACAAGATGAAAATGATTGTTCACTATTAATGAAGTTCGAGCACGGGCTCGTGACACTCAAAAACACCAAAATGCTACTTAATGAGGTTCGAACACGAGTTCGTGACACTCGCTAAAAACAAACTGTAAACATTTTATAACTTTATAGCTCAATCTTGAAGCACTCTTTCTGTATTCAACAACAATAATGTTATAGCTTAAAAATGTACCTTTGAAACAACAAGGACATATTATACCAGTATTTATGCAGCTTCATTTGTAACTTGAACTTTGAATTTTGGGAATCATTGGCACTTCCTATAGCACTCTTATCTTGGAAATTTAGCTTGATCTGCATCTTTGACAATGACTGAATGTGAAAACTAGTCAACTATTTTCTGCAAAATAATTTGTTAAGCTCACAAATAACATCATTATGAAATGCATTATCTAAAAAAGGTTTCTCAGTTTGGAACATACTAAGTCCCTTTAATTCAGACACTTGGTTTATAAAAAGGACAACATATACCATAATGATCATAAGTAGTAAAAGTTTTCATGTTAGAAACAAGTCCCTTTAACACTACCTTGTAGTGAGTGTCAGTGTACACTTCCTTATTACATTTAGTTTTCCAGATTGATATGCAGTATTGAAAACTTGATTGCTACAATATGTTATTTGTTTTCTCATGTATTTCTTAGATCCAACATGATCTAACCATATTTTCTCTCTCATGCAGATATGAAAAACCCTAAAGACCTAGATGCAGATGGAGACTTGGAGTATGAAGACCTAAATGTAGAGACCTAGAAGATAACCAGCTGACACAAACCAATACAAAGGCAATGCATGGGACCCCTATTCCATACTTCAATCTTTCTTTCAATTCTGCAAATGTACTCTACTTATTGATGAAATATGAAACAAGAAAGGACATTTGTATATCACATTTAGTTTGAATGCACAATGTAATGATTATTTATGAATTTTGGAATCTTTGGAATAATAATCAATACTTAGAGTATAATGATGACATCTAGAATGAATGCAATAATGACATGTAAACTAACAAAACCTGCAAGGCAGTGTTAATTAGACAAATAAATGCAACCTTTTCCTACTTATGCTTATTGTATTATATGTTGTATTTTTTAGTAACATGTGTATGGTGAAAATGTGACCACACTTCTATGAATCCTTACATGCAAGAAAACTCAAGAATGAGCCCTCACAAATCGATCCATAGCTCTCTATGCATGGAGTTGCAAGATTTGTAAAATTGCTCTTAGCTAGAGCTATAAACTCATGACCTTGCTAGTCAACCACACAATGAGAGATTACAAATCAAAGACAAGGGCAACAATGCCAATATCTCCAATGAAATCAATATGGATGCAATGCAATGCAAATCTATATGACAATGCAAGCTAATCTATTGCATAAAAGAAAATCTAAGCTAATATGCCATGATAATGCAACTAAGATGTAAGAAAACAAGCTAAATGAAGTGCAACAACAATGTCTTCAAAGCTTGAATGCAAGAATGTCTTCAAAGAGCTCCAAATGACCTACAAAACCTGCAGCATAACATTAGCATAAAAACTTAAGATATCAAAATGAAGGAGAGAGCTCTCCTTTTATAAGAAATGAGATGAAAATGGATCATTGTGATTAAGAGGCAAAAGACTTAATCAACGATGGAGAAAAATAGAAGCTTGATCCTTGTGCACAAATATCCTCCAATAGGAAAATAGGAGTTGACTTTATGTCCATATGAGACAAAAAATGTTTTTTCTCTTTTTATAAAATAAGAATAATATTTTATTTGTGCAACATAGGATAAGAAGAAAAGTGGGGATTTTTTATTTAAATAAAAGGGGAGGAAATTCTTTTTAATTAAATAAAGGCTTAAGATAAAGTGATTTTATTATTTAATTAAAAGAGATTTTTAATTAATTAAAAGGGAGCATGTTCTCTTAATTAAATAAGATTTTTATTTTTATTTTTTTCTCTTTTAACTTAAATAAGGCTCAAACCTTAGGAAATATCGAATTGATTATGATTTGATCAAGGAAATTGATATAATTGATATTGTTGATATTTGAAAATATTGATTCAGGGATTTGATAAATTGTTGAATGGGGGCCCAAAGTCTAGGTGATCATTTTAGGGTGCATACAACATGTACACATAAAAACCTTAATGGTGACTAAAGGACTGCTATAGTAAATGAGAACATTCAGAATGAACTTGAATCTATGAACTTGCTGGTTCGGAGGACATTGCTCGGTGCAAAGGAGGAACCTTGTCAGAGGAGTAATTTGTTCAGAACTCGGTGCAAGTCTGGAGGTAGACTTTGTGATGTAATTAATTATAGTGGTAGTATTGATAAACTTGTTGTTGAGGACATGGTTCAGAAACTTGGTTTGAAGAGAATGAAGCATCCTTATCCTTATAGGATTGGTTGGTTACAAGATGTTCATGCTCTGGAAATGAGGGAGCAATGATTTGTTGATTTTCAGATTGGCTAGTATAAGGATCTAGTGTTGTATGATATTGTGGAGATGAATAGTTGTCATATATTGCTCGGTAGACCTTGGAAATATGATTGCAGAGCTATGTATGATTGTTTCAAGAATGTGTTTATTGTTGAGAAGAATAATAGGAAGCTTTCCCTGATGCCTTTGCTGGATACAACACTTGGTACGAGAAACTTGAGCTTTGGTAGCCGAGATGAGTTGAGAAATTCTAAAAGGATGGACCAGTATGGAGAACAAGCCTATGTGTTATCAAGGAAAGATTTGAAGAGATAGAGGAAACAAAAGTGGAAGAATATGAAAGGTGAAGAGTTGAAGGGCTTGTATGTGAAGAACCAGTTCAGGGTTTATGTGCTAACTCCCGGAAGATGTTCTTTCAGCTTGTGAGAACATCTTTCAAACCTGGGGTGTCTGATGCAAGGGCATTCTAGGGTACTCAAGAAATCTACATGGTGGTGTGTTGTTTTGGTTATGTGTTACTCAGTTGTAGCTTTAACTGGTGGTCTCAGTTATTCAAGGAAGCTCGGTCATTGAAGGAACTCAGTGAAACATCTTGTGCTCGGTGGAACTTGTACTTGGTGATGCCTATGGTTCTTGGTCAACGTGTTTTCTCAGTGATGCTTGTGTTTCTCGGTGTTACTTGGTGTGCTTGATTATTTCACTGGTGCTCGATTGTTTCTCTGGTGCTTGGTAATTTTGATTTACCGACTGGAGTTCTTGGAGATTTAGTTGGCTGACTTGATGCATTTATTGTTGGTAGGTTTTGTTGTATTCTCCTATGTAGATCTAGAGACCAACATGGAGAATTAATTATTTGTAAGGCTATTTGAGAGATGACCATTGTTGCATTTAATATTTGTTTGTAGTAGAAGCCGACTTGGCTTAGGAGTTAATTATTTCTTCCAGCCAACTTGTGGCTGAGGAAATGTATTTAAGGAGTGTTTGGATAGATGTTTAGGAGTCAGTAGATTGGTAGAGAGAGAAGGACAGACTTGGATCCTGTGAGATCTTGAAGATTAGATTGTTTATCTGATAGTTTGTAATAGCAAAGCTAGTAGTTTGCATGCTTGGAGGCTTGCGAGCAAGTTTAGATCTGCCTTAGTGTTTCCATCAGTTGCTGATTGTTTCAGAGCTGGACTAGCTGGAAGATTGTAGAAATACTTTGATTGTATTTGGCCCTAACTCGAAAGGCCTTACAGTCGGGCATGTTATTGAAAATTCAGTTGAAAACATTGTCTTGTTGTGTTATTCTACATTGTGGTGTTTGGCTGCTTGTTTGGACTGTCCTTAATCGGATCTTCCTTACCTATCCTGCATTACAATTACATGAAATAGTGATCACCAAATCAATAAAAAATATCAAAATGTTGTTAGTTATCAAGAAACCAACATGGATGTTCACTGTTAAAATGTTGATTGTGATTAAGTGTTGTGTTATTTATAGGTTGGGGAGTATGATCTTCATAGCAAGTTTGATAGAGGTCATTAAGTTTCAAGGTGCAACTACAAGATCATATTCAGAATTGGATTATATAATAGATGCAAACCAAGTATAGTTAAAAAAAATCTTGCAAATTCCCCTATATTTTAGAAGCTTTGTGGTAAAATTTTAAGCATGAATCTTTTGTTAGAGGAATGTCTTTAGGATTTTTCTTTATGAAGCATTATTGAAATTATTTAAATCACAATTTTTTATTAAAAAATGGTCTCAAAGATCCCTTACACCTAGAAACCACTATAAAGAGGCTTTGTGCAAGAAACATCAAAATTTGTTAAGATACGATCAATATAGATGAGTTTCAAAAATTTTGGTTCAGTAAAAGAATGCAAGTCTGCAAGATTTATTTTCTTACACATAGATAAAGTTCAAAGTCTAGGGTTTTGAATATATAAAGACAATAAAAGCTTACGAATCATAGCCCTATGCATAGAATCTATATATAGAGCTCACTCTAAGGATTCCATTAAACCCTAGATCCATGCAAAAGGCATGAAATTAACAAGTCCACAAACCTAGATATGGAAAGCACAACATATATAAATGGAAGCTACAACCTGCAAAGAGCAAAGAACATAAACCATGACCTGCATATGTCATTGTACTACAAGAGTACATTCTAGATTTCATTGTCATTTTTTCTTGATGCATAGAGAAACACATATACAAATCTTAGAGTAATGAAGGAAATATAGTAGAAACCCTTGGGCATGAAGCCCTTGAGCCATGGAACACATAGTGAAAAGACATGGAAACAAAGTCATAAACATATGAAAATCTTGAACTTGAGCATAAAGCATGAGTTTCCTTTTTGAAAAATAAATCATATGCATAGAACCATGGTTCTTTAGCAAATAAGAGATAGATGTAAACAAAGGTAGTCACAACCCTGCAGATAAAGAGAGCTTACCTGTAATGTGCAAAGCCTACAACGATAGTCAAGAGATAAAAAAAAATGACCTTCAAAGCCTCAGGAAATCCACAGAACTCATGGAAACATCCTCATGGAAGAGCAAGACCAAGAAAATGAAAATGAAGAATGTTTTGGTTTAGGGTTTGTTTTTACCCTAATAGCCATGGTGGAAGGCATTTTTGCCTTATGTTTTATTTGATTTCCTTTTGATGAATATGTCATGGAGTGTTAAGGGCTTCTATAGCTTATGTAAGTTATTTAATTTGATTTTAATTAATATTTATTAAGTAATTCAAAAATTATTACTTTATTAATATTATTTAAAATCAATATTTATTAAGTAATAATTTTTGGATTACGTAGTAGATATTAATGAAAATGTAATTATTATTATTTTATTTCTATATTTGCATTTAAAAAATGTAATTGATATTTATTAGGTGATGGTTAATAATAAACCACCTAATAAATATTAACTCAAAATGCAAATTTTAGAAACATGTGCCCATTGAGTCAAGAGGGATAAGACTGGAATTGATAAGGGTTTCCTAATATCTAGGGGGTCGAAAAAGTTTTTAAAATTTGAGGGGGCTCAAAAAGGGGCTCTTTATGAGTCAATTTGGGGAGTTGAATGTAGTCTTTAAGAGCCTTTATGGCTGAAGTAGTCAAGGTTTGACTATTTCACTATTTTGAGCCTTTTTTGAGTTGTTTGAGGGGCTCAAAAAGGGGCTTCTTTATTGCATCTGACCATGAAGTTATGTGCCCAATTTTTCATGCAAATAATTTTGGGGAAAAAACATAAGTATTGTAAAGGCTTCATTTTAAGAGTTAGTTCTAGCTATTCGCTTCTTCTAGATTGTAATTTTTTGAGTTCCTTGGTAGAAGTGGAGAGTTTTGTAACTCATTTTCAGAGAGTAATACAATATTATGAGACCTTTTGGTGGTGATACATAGTTTGTTCCTTCTCTTTTTTTTTTGTTGATATTGTGTGCTTAGTGTTGTTGATGTTTCTTCTGATATTCTTTGTCCTTGGAATTGTATTCAATATTGGTTCCTTTATGTAGAAATTTATATATTTTCTCAGGTTGTGAGTTGTGCTAGTCATAAGAGTTCATCTTAAGTTGTGAGAAAGAATCTTTTCCTAATAGGATTTCTATTATTTAGCCTTCTTATGAATTGTTGATGCAAAGATTATGAGCTTCTGATTTGTGCAAAGATGCTTGAGAGTTATTGTTTCTTTGGTGTGTTAATTAGTGGTGTAAGTCTCAAATTATCTTTTAGTGCATCACCTTAGAAGTAGAGTTTCATTTTACATGTTTTCCTTTCTTCCAATTCTCTTTGAAAAATATTAGTTTAGGACAATTTAGGTGAGGCATCAAAGGAGCCAACATTTTTTGGAGGTTCACTTCTTTTTTATGTTACCTACAACCTAGAAGTGTTTCCATGTTTCAATAGATTATTGAACTTGGAGTTCAACTAGGGTGAAAATCTTATTGATAACAAGAACTAAGGAAAAATGACTCCAATAATAGTTTTCTAGTAAGTTTGTGATATGATGAAGAATACAATATGACAAAAAGGACATTATAGTAAGAAGAAGGGATTAATGTCTCTTGTGAAACAAAACCCTAGAGATTTTTGAAGGAAATTACAAGAAACTAGAACAATCATTGACCCACGCTCAATGGTTAGAATGTGCTAAAATTCTATATGAATGAGCTCAATATAAAAATATTCTTCCACTAATTAACAATTAGCTAATTTTTTTCCACAAATGATATCAAAGTAGGAATCAAAACATGTATGTTAGGCAAAGCTCAAGACATAGATGGGTTATAGGCCGATTACTTAAAATATGGTATAGATCTCGTTGTGCTACATAATAAAAGGATCTTCAACAAGCTCGTCAAGCATGGTTTTCCAACAAATCAAACAAGTGTTATTATCCTCCACCACAAGAGTGGTGATATCAACAACCTGGAAAATCATCACACCATAATGATTAATCCTTCTTTTAGGAAGCTCTTTGGAAGTATGGTGGAATAAAGAATCAAACTTTAAGTTGAGGAGGAAAGTAATATGGTGCAAGGACAAGCTAGATTTAGATAAAAACACTTTACAATTGACAATTTTACTACTCTTAGACACACATATGAAAAAGATTAGGATAAATAAGAGAATGAAGTTTTTTTTTATTATGTTGACTTCAAAAAAGAATTTGACATGGTACCTAGAAACAAACTTTCAAACAAAATTGAAGAGCTTCAAATTGAAAAAGTAAAGGAGTTCTTGTCCACAAACTTTACGATTAGGTTTGAGGTAAAGTAGAACAAGAAAGGGTCTATTTGACCACTTTATAAGTTTTGACATTGGTGTCAAATAGGGATGCCTCTTGTCTCCAACTTTGTTTTCAATATAAATAGATATATTAAAGGATTGATTAGACAAGAAAGGAGTTGAAGGTGTTCCATTGGCCACTTGTGTGATCAAGTTGTTGCTATATGCATATGACCTTTCCTTAATGAAAAAATCATTAAACAGTCTACCAAAACATCTAAAAGATCAAAAATAATTTTGTAAAGAAGTGGGGATGTAAGTGAAAATTAGAAAAATAAAGGTTGTGATCTTTACTTTGAATAGATCCAGGAAAGAAACTAATTTTGAGTTTGAGGGAAAGCATTACCATTAGTAGATGAGTACACTTATTTGGGCCTTGATTTATACAACAATCTTAGTCGAGAGACTTGTAGGACAAGAAGGATGTAAGGGGGTGGAAAGCTCTATACCTATTGCGAAATAGATGTAGATAAGTAAAAATATGAGGAATGGAAAGAAAATAAGAACTTGTTTGGACCCCTTGTTATACCTATAATTTTGTATGGTTGTGAGGCTTGGGATAACAATACACTAGCTTCAAAATGGAGGCAAATAGAAAGATTACAAATACACATAATCACAAACAACTTCACAATAAAACATGCACAATTCCATACAATATTGTTTTCAATAAAGGTGGAACCTTTCCAATCAAAGCAACTTTGATAATTTGGTTATTAGGTTATTTGAAGAGAATTGAGAACATGAAGGAACAACATTGGCCCAAATTTATGGAGGAGAAAAATTAACTAGAAGGAAGAGCACATGGATGAAGAAAATTATCAAATGGATCAAAAAATGGAGCATCAACATGTAGGAGTGCCCAAACACAAGTATGGAAATTAAAAGGTATGTAAAAGAGAAAGTCAAAGATACCATGTGGAGGAAATAAATTGGTTGAAAGTGTAATGCCCCTCTAGGGAACCCAAGAGAACTTAACCTAAAACATATTGATAAGTAGGAGAAGGTTCATAAGGGGCTTTCTAATGAATGGTTCATAAGGCACATCACTTGGTGAAGGTTTTGCAAATGAGGATGCAAGTAGAGTGGGTTTAACCATGGAGGAAACTCCGTAGTTAAGCGCGCTCAAGCTGGAGTAGTACTAGGATGGGTGACCTCCTGGGAAGTCTCGGTGCTTCACCTTTGTGAGCATCACCTAGATCCAATGAGTGCTAAGTGTTCCATTTCATTCTCATGAGAGATAGGTTCGGTGAACCACTACTCATGAATCATGGGTCAATGAGTTTGACTCAAAAAACTACACAGTTAAATCCTGATAGCAATATCACAACTAAAACATATTACTAAATTTACAAAGTAATTATTTTCTTAAGAGTTTATACAACAATAATGATAACAATATGGAAGCAATACAACATAAGATGTAAAAATGCACATAGGTACAACTCAATTAAAATTAACAACTCTCAAGGGTTCCATGACATAGAATTACTTTTCAATTAAGTAATCTACTAAGAACAATCATAAGAACACAATCTCAAATATGCCAAACAATAACAAGTGTGTCATCATATAAATGCAACATAGATATAATTGATATAACATACATAACAAATCATCATCCATTGCACAAGTCACAGGGTATGCAATAACAAATCATATACAAAGTACATATACAACATCTTGAAAGATCTCACATTTGATACATTGATACAAGATACAAATATAAACATCATAAGATAGGTATGAAGAAGCCTCAAATGAAGAACAAGAAGAAGGTAATAGCAACAAGGATCATCCAACACTATCACGAACGCCGAAATCTCAATAGTAATAGAATCACTTAACTCAAATATAGTAAAGTTGCACAACTAAACTCCTAATCTGAGTTCAACATTATTTTCATCAAACTTAATGCATTCAAAAGTGCATGATTAATTTTAATTAATAATGATATGCAACTCCAATTAAATATCACTTAATTTATTTTATGCATTTAAATACCAATTTTTATTTAATAATAATAATTATTTTCCTCACTTATTATTTTGACTTTATAATTAAATTAATTATTAAACATATGTAATTAATTAAGTCTCATTAATTAATTAACCTTATATTTAATATTTTAATGTATCATAAGGTAAAATTATTTAATCTCATTTAATTAATCTTGATTAATTTCTCAAACCATTTTAATACCAAAACCACATCAAACCACATGACATGCAACAAGACGGAAATTGACTTAATCAAAATACAAAATCAAACTCAAAGGAAGGGTTCATGAATGACAGACCACCTTGACGAATTTAGAGGGTAGTAAATAAGATACTTGTCCACTATTTGAGGACAATAAATGGCTTAGGTTGGGATTGGACCTATGTGTTATCTCCTGTCTCTTACCATTGAGATATTGCAATAGGGCACACTCATCCTATCAATTTAGGGAAGTTGATACCCGATACCTACAATCTTGCATCAAAGACAAGCGCACATGCACACACACACATATACAATGGTAGGGATCGATCAATCGAGTGGATCTCACAAGCAATTAACTATGACTCTGTCCCTCGACCATATCAGGTTGCAAGCAAGTAACTATGACTCTGTCCCTCAACCATATCAAGCATATCAAACAAAAATATAAAACATACACACAATCCATACACATGTAGATATGGGGTCCATAAAACATAAACATATACATAACATCAAATCTATCTGAGGATTTAATACACACATGAAAAGTGACCTAAAAGAGTCTGGTCAATTAAACTAAAAAGAAAAACTATGGGACGAGTATTACAAAAAGAGAGAACATCATGTTGAACATTTTAATCCTACATACAACCATGAGCAAACTTATTTTTTAGGAGTATATATAAAGTGGAAAGCTAAAATACTAATAGCTCAGCTTAGAACTAGCTCACATCATTTGAGGTGTGGAATGAAAAGATGGAGAATACCCAAAGAAAAGTGGGCAAATAGAATTTGTTGTTTCATGAGGATTAGTAGAAACAAAATGACACTACATCATAGAATATGAGACATACAAAGACATCCAACACAATTATACATATACTCAACATCCAAACTTTAGAAAACTTAATTGACTTAGGGAAAATAGAAAAAACAACCACCCATCTTATCAAAACTCATAGCAAAACAAGTAAGATCAACAAAGAGCTAGAAAACAACTAAAATTAATTGGTTGGACTTTTGACTATTTAGTTGTTTCGGATGGTTGCAATTCCAATTCCTAGTTTCTGTAGACTGAAAATTTTTCATTTCATTTCATGCTCTGGACCTTTCCTTATTGCATCCTTTATGAACTGGTTCAACACAATTTCCTCAAAAATAACTCAATCAGTTGTAATTCATCAATCTCTCCCTTTAGCATTGATGGCAACTCAAGCAATATGAAATATACCATACACATACCAAACATTTATCACAATTGCCCATACACTCTTCTCAAATTAGAGATAACTGATCTAGCTGCCAACCCTCAAATTGTAATTTGAGGGTTGGCAAATTATCTGATGAGAGAGATAGGCCTATAAAAGTGGTTTTGTCTAATGCTCGCGACAAACAAAATTTATTAAGCAAAAAATAGCTCTTGAGAGGTTCTTGTTTCTTTTTAGAGGAAGATCTAACTATGAGGTAGCAAGAAGAGAGAAGGGTTGAAGTGGCAAAAATCACAACAACAAGGAATGAAGGCAAAAGGGCATGGTTATTCAAGGGTAAAGCAGTTATTGCTCATTTTGGGCACCCTCACAATGCAAAATAATAAGTGGGCAGCCAAGATTTGGCAGCAAACTCTTCAGTAAACAACTATACGATGGGATCAACATTCATTCAGAGAGATAAGAGCTCAACTATGAATATTTCACAACAAAATAAATAGCAATCAAGTTCAACCCAGGCGTCCTTAAGCTTAGTTAGTTGGAATTGCAGAGGTTATCCTTGGAGGTGCGGGCTTGGGTTGGGGCCTATTATGGAAGGAAAAGATATTATTTGCCTCATAGAGACGCATGAGCACAAAGGTTGTAAGACTCCCTTGTTTGAAGGCTACTGGAAAGTGGCAGCGAGAAATGGTAAAGGACATGGAGGCATAATGGTTCCAGTAAAAGAAAAGGTAGGATGTGTTATTCAGCTGGAAAAAGAAGACTCTAATAAATAGTTCATATGGCTCAAAATCATGGAAAACAACAGTCTCCTCAGGATTGCAGCATGCTACTTTGCCCCACAGGTTTCTAAATGTATAAAAATCAAGGTTTAGACCACATAGATCCTTATGTAGCTTTGAAGAAGGATGTAGCTATGTTCTCGCAACAAGGGGATGTTCTCCTTGTTGGGGATTTCAACGCTAGAACAACAAACAAACAAGCTAGTATTTTCAGCTACAAAGAAAATTGCAATCCTATTTGGCTCACTGAAAAGAGAAAACATAAGTGGGAAAGAGTTTCAGAAGATGCTAAGGGCTCCAATTATTTTGGGGAAGAATTGATCACTCTATGTGGCACATTTGAATTAATAATTTGCAATGGTTTGGCTAGATGGTCAAAATCGGGCAATTTCACTTGCAACACGTATAATGGTGTGAGCGTGGTTGATTATGCAGTCTGTTCACACAATCTATATGAGAGAATCGAGGATGTTGAAATTGGGGAACGCATATGGGACCTCAAATCTGATCATAGACCCTTGTACATAAATTTGTTGTGGGCTAAAAAGAGGCAATTTGGGACAAAAACTCTATCCCCTCAACATTCACTTTCACAAGGTAAAATCCTTTTGACTTCTGAAAATGGTTACATCTTCAGGGCTGCACTTGAAAAACTATGTAAGGAAGAGAACATGCAAGGGCACACTGTTAATAGTCATACATTAACAAGTTTGATACATAAGGCTCTTTCAAAGTGCAAAAGAACAAATATAAGAAAGTCTGAAACAAACTGTTTTCCAGTCAATGCATGGTTTGATAAGGAATGCAAAATGGCCAGGAGGACTCTCAGACAGTCAAATAAAATAAACAATGACATTAAAGATTACAAGCATATTTTAAAGATGAAAAAAGTTGGTTTTATGGTCACAAGGAGAGATGAGCTAATTTTCTTTAGTAAAAATAACCCCAAACTTTTCTGGAAGGAACTTCAGCCAAGAAGGAAACAAATTGAAAATAATATTACAACCACTCAATGACTTGATTATGTTAGGAAATTGTATGAACAAGGAGAGGTGGGCCTACCACCCGTGGTCAACAATATGTCAAATCTTTTCACTGTGCAAGAGGTAGAGATGGGTATCAAAAAGATGGGCAGCGGTAAGGCCAAGGACTTGGTTGAACTTCAAGCATAATATCTCAAGTGGGGCATGAAAACCCTTGCACCACACATCACAAAAATCTTCAACAATATCAGTCAACATGGGTTTCCTAAAGATTGGATAATCAGCCTTGCCATACCTCTTTTTAAGAGCGGTGATGTCAATAATCCCTCCAACTACAAGACCATAATGATCAATCCTTTGTTTGCAAAATTGTTTGGCAGCATGATAGAAAACATAATCAGTAAATGGGCTGAAGAAAATCATAAACAGGCAAAAGGGCAGGCTGGTTTTAGACCAAAACACTCGACAGTTGATCACTGTATTACTCTAAGGCACATAATCGAAAAAGGATGGGAGTAAAAGGATGAGGTTTTTCGTTGTTTCATTAACTTTAGAAAGGCTTTCGACACCGTCCCTATGGACAAGCTTTGACTCAGAATGGAAGAATTGGAGATCCCCATACATCTCAGAGCTGCTATTCATAGGATGTATGAAGAGGTAAAAGTCAAAATTAGAACCTCAGCCGACATTTTTGAATGTTTTAGGAGCGATATTGGGGTCAAACAGGGCTGCCCTCTATCTCCTACTTTGTTTGGCCTATATATCGACAAACTTGAAGAATGGTTAAACATGCAAAATGGTGAGGGTATTCAGTTGGGAGCATATTTAATAAGACTTCTCTTATATGTGGACGACCTCATTTTGATTGCCAAATTTGCCTACGGTTTGCAAGCACATCTATCTTCCCTTGAGCATTTTTGCAGAATGGTGGGAATGCAGGTCAATATTAGCAAGACTAAAGTCATGGTTTTCTCTAAGAGTAAAAATCAACATCATCATAAGTTCTATTTCAAAGGAAGCATTCTTGAGGAAGTGGTGGAGTACAAATATCTTGGCATTGACTGCAACACAAACCTAATGTGGGATGACTGCAGAAAGAAAAGAACGTTAGGTGGTTGTAAGACGCTTTATGCTCTCCAAAATAGATGTCGGGAGGTTGAAGTGTGGGATTGGAAAACTAATCATACTCTATTTGGTCTTGTAGTTCTACCAGTTGCTCTTGATGGGTGCAAATTATGGGCCAACAACACTTCACCCTCACAATGGAAGCAAATCGAGGGAATTCAAAAACATTTGATCACTAGCAAGTTTAAAATCAAAAGTACGGTCCCATATGATATATTGCTTAGGGAAATGGGGGCTGCCCCTATTGAGGCACTTTCTATGGTGCATCTTATAAGCTATTTAAAAAGAATTGAAAAAATGGAAGAATGTAGATGGCCTAAAGTTGTCTTTAATGATATATTGTGCAAAAGTAAAAAAATGTGGATGCAACAAAACTTAAAGTGGATGAGTAAATGGGATATCCATTTCAATATGTGTCCCACAAATAACAAAGATATAAAAGTCTTCGTTATGGATAAATTTTACAAGAGAAATTGGGGAAGTGAGCTGGGAAGGAAGAAAACATATAACATCAATGAATTCAACCTCTCGTGTGATCAGGGGCTAAAATTTCTTGGAGAGTTAAAACTCTTATTGCTCAGCTGAGAACCAATCCTCATCAACTCCGATGTGAGACCGGGCAATGGAAGAGGCTTGGGAGGAGAGAGTTTGCACATTTTGTAATTTCGGAACTGTGGAAACTGAACAACACTTTATTTTAAAATGTGATGCATAAAAGACAACATGGACAAATTTGTAAGTTTTTTATCTGATAACTTTTGGCATAATCTATTCAACAGGAGTGCATCGAGAAGTTAGGAGTGCTCATCATCAATTTGCACAAAAAAAAACACTGAGTTACTAAAGCTGACCTAACTTTGATGGACTGTCCCATAAGCTATTTTAGCCTAGCTCACGTTAAAATTATCAATCTATCTACCAAACCACGGGCAAGATAAAAATTCAAATATATTAAAGATCAGAAAAAATTAATTGTATTTTGAAGACTGCACAGAGGGAATCGAAAAAAGGAGCACGCGAGGGGAGAAAGGAAGGAAGCCGAAGTTCTTCCCTTCCGAGACGGACAAAAAGGAGCAGACTCAGATTGTTGTTTCTAAGAGACCTGAAAGGCATGGCGGGAGTAGAAAATGTTGAAAGGGAGGCTTTATTAGAAGAAATTGAGAAGCTCAAGAAACATCAAACCGATATTCAACATCGCATAACTCTTCTGCAAACACAGTTGGAGCCCGAGACGCCTGCAATTTCAGCAGAGTGCGATTTTAATAATAATTGTAGGTGGGAGACTGTGAGCGGCCATGGCTTAAGCGCACAGATGATTCAGAGATACAGCCGCCATTTATTGCTGCCAGCTTTTGGAGTTCAAGGTCTGTTCCCCTCCGCTCTCTTCACACTGTAATTATTTTTTCCGGGGTTGTCTGAGCTTATGATAATTATATTAATTTGATGTACGGTGAGTTTGAATGGACGGCATTTCTAAGAGTTAAACTTGGACGTGTCCCATATTCCTTACATCACAATACTGCCATATATTTCCTGTAAATATGGGCCGTCTTGTTCTGACGAACATGGCTTTTATCTTAGTCGGGCGTAAACCTTTTCTCTCAATTCCTTGGAAAACAATGCAAATACTTTATATGATGTTAATCGGAATTTCATTTAGCAGTAATTCAGAACCGATCAATAAATCTCCGCTTCGTTGAGATGGACTATGCTCTGCCTGAGAATTATCTGCCTTGTAGATGCTAGTTGGATTTTAGATTTCAGGCCCGTGCAGTCAGACGTTTAATCCTAGTACTGGATAATCATATGTTTTTATTTAAATGCTACTTTTAATAATATATGTTTTTAAATTTGACAAATTCCCCATTTTGGGGTACCATAACCTTTGACTTAGCATCTCTTTGGTTAATTTCACCTGTAAATTCTCCTTCTTGTAGAAACCTTCGACTTAGCTGATATAACTGAGGTTATCTCCTTTGCCAAAATCGCCTGTAAATTTCCCCTTCTAGGTAGGCTCTGACATAGCTACCACGATCAACAGTATGTCTGCTGGGCAGTATTGTATTCACTTTCAACACTTTCTTGTCTCCTAGGGTTTGAACCTGGGCCTCTGGTTTGAAAGCTCATTTGGTTTTACAGCTTAAGCTCACCCGCTTCTACTATGGTAAAAGAATAATTTGAGAGTCTTTTTAGATAAAGCTCAGAAAAATTATTATAAAAATGAAGGAACAAGTCCCAAGATTAAAGTGATCTGTGACAAAAATCAGACACATGGAGTAAAAGTTAACTATCTTTTAAAGAACTATCGAAGATAATAGGGTTGCGTGCAGGAATTATATATATATATATAATGCATGTTAAACTCATAGATCATCATTGGTACTCTCGCATGGAATAAAGTGAGCCATCTTTGAGAATCTGTCCACTACAACATGCATTGAATCAAAACCTCTTTGTGTCCTTGGTAACCCCATCAGAAAATCCATACTTATGGACTCCCAAGGCTTATTTGGAATGGGAAGAGGTTGATAAAAGCCTGCATTTGTGCTACAACCCTTAGCTTTTTGACAAGTGGTACATTTCTCAACAAACCTCTGTATCGCTTTGCATCTTTGGCCAAAAGTAGTGTCTCTTTAACTGCTCCAAGGTCTTATCAAGACCAAGATGACCTGCAATGCTGCCACTATCCTTTTCCTTAATCAAATTATCCCTCATAGAACATTTAGGTACACAAAGTTGAGCTCTTTTAAACAACAAACCCTCTTGGATCAGAAAATTAGAATTCTCCTTATGAAAAACTCCATTGAATTGACTACAAGAAGTATAAATGTCTTTGAAGTCATCATCATCAACTTACATACCTTTGAGGGCTTCAACCCCTACACTTTGCAACTGAATTTCTTGGACCAGTAATGTTCTCCAACTCAATGCATTAGCCACCTTATTGGATTGCCCCTTCTTGTGCTTGATTGTGAAAGTGAAACTTCGTAAGTACTCCACCAACTTTATGTATCTATGGCTGAGTTTGTCCTGGTTATTAAGAAATTGAAGAGCATGATTGTCAGTATAAACAATAAATTCTTTAGGAAGTAGATAATGTCTCCACTTTTTCAATGATTGTACCATGACATACATCTCCAAGTCATAAGATGAATGTTTCCTCTTGGCCTCATTGAGTGTCTCACTGAAAAAGGCAACCAGTCTGTTATCTTGGCCAAGGACAGCACCTATGGCATAGCCACTTGCATCACACTTTATAGTGAGCACTTTATTCAAGTCAGGCAAAGCAACGATGGGCTGCTTTGCAACCCTCATCTTCAAATACTGATTTTTTTTATCAGCCTCATTATTCCAAACAAATTTCTTCTTCTTATCCCCCTTTATAGTTTCTGTGATTGGAGCACATACATGACTAGAACCCCTTATGAATTTCCTATAAAAACTTGCTAAACCATGGAAACTTCTCACCTCAAAAACTTATTTTGGAGTGGGCCAATTCGGAATGGCTTCAACTTTGCTAGGATCCATCTTGAGTGTTTCTTTGGTGATCACAAAACCAATATACACCAACTCTGTTTTAAAAAACTCACATTTCTTCAACTTTATCATTAGTCCCTCTTCATTCAATCTCTTCAACACCAAATCCAAATGATATAAATAGTTGTTTAGTGCTCCTATCCAATCTAGGAGTTCCTCACTGTCCAAGTTTCCTCCATACACTGCCAGATCCCCCACAATCGCCACTGAAGAGCAATAAGCCAAGTAGGAATATTTGTGATGCCCCTCGTTTGAGTCCGCAAAACACCAAAGCCGATGAAAGGAACTAGAGCAGATCAAAGATGGCTCCTAGCCTGAAAGGATGAGCCCCAAACTCAGCCAAAATGATACTGAGGGGGGTAGACTGATGGCACCTGATAATGCGCTTGAGAAGGAGGGCCCGGACCCTCTCAACCGAAGCCTAGTCCAACTCTAACAGGGAGGGCCCCCAAACCACCTAACCATAAAGAACTGTCGCCCTGATCAATGTGTCCAAGAGAGCCATCTTGGACGTGGTGTCTTGAAAGTGATGTCAGAAACACTGCCACTCCAAAAGGGCAAGGGACCCATACCCCTTGTTGACTCGGGGCTGCATGGCCGGTCTCATGCCAAAGCGGGGACCAAAAAATTTGACATCCAAGTACGTATACGAAGAGGAAATCTCTATCTCAAAGCCCTGGAAGAATAAGTGAAGGTGAGAGGTCTTCAGGCAATTGAAGACCATTACCCAAGTCTTGCCTAGGTTGACCACGAGCTGACAAATGTCGCAAAAAGAAGCTAGGCCATCCAAAAGCCACTGGAGACTCTTCGGGGATGAGGCAAGGAGAACAACATCATCCGCGAAGAAGTATGGAAATCAAAACCCGATGTAGGGAGCAACCATTGCCTGGGAGTGACTGGTCACTGAGGAAAGCCTCCAACTCGTCAATGTATATGCCAAACAAAGTGGGGGAGAGAGGGCAGTCCTGCTTCACCCCAATGGTGCTCTGGATGGGGTTTGAGGAGCCATGCGGAGTCTTGAATCTGCCTACAACACTCTCATAAAGTCTCATGATGGCCGTCAGAAGAATTTTGGAGATCCCTATGTCACGAAGCCTTTGGAAAAGAGCCGCTCGAGGTACATAATCAAACACTTTGTGAAAGTTTGCAAAGCAGCAGTAGACCTTCGTAGAGCGGTGCCTAGCCTCCTCAATGATAGCCTGAAGGGTCAAAATGTGGTCTGTGGTCTGAAAATCTGCTCTAAAACCAGCCTACCCCCTTGCGCGAAGACGATGTCTATCAAGCTCTCTAGATAGGATAGTGTGTAAAACTGTGGCGTACAACGTAGAGAAAGTGTGCCCCACCATGATGGTTATGTAGTTATTGGGATCAGAATCCAGCCCAGACTTGTGAATTAGATGGATAATATGCCGCGACCATGAAGGGGGGAACCCAGTGCAAACAACCCTGTTGAGAAGAACCGTGAGAAAGGGGCCCAAAATCATGATGCCAAGCTTGAAGAGTTCTGCGTGGAACCCTTCCTCATTTGCAGCCCTGCTATTGTTCATGGACCTAATAGCCTCACAAAACGAAGCAACCACCAGATCCTAGCATAGTTTGAAAGTATTTAATTTATGAGAATTGTTCATATACATTTGAAATGAGATATATGAAGGCTTGCTTTTATTATATTCAAGCATTTCTCAAGCCTATAGTTTCACCCCCATTTGAGTCTTCACAAACATGTGTACCTTGGTGAATATGCATTTGGCTTGCAAAAGCATCAAGCCAATTCTATGTTTTAATTATAAACCTACTATAACAAAGCCTTGCCCACAAATGCCACATGGTCATCAACCTAGGATGTCAAGACTTTACTCTAATTTGCCCAAGAATTCCCAAGTAAGGTATGGAATATATATAGGGATGTAAATTGTGCACTTTATATCTTGATTTAGAGCCTGCAACTAGGTTAGTTATTATTATGAAAGATCAATAAACTCATAAACATCAATATTATAAATAGAATTCTAATAACCATTACAATTTACATAATGTGTCTTGTGGAATCAGAACACTGTATGTAAGTTTATTTGGCATTAATAAAGAAGCTGGCAGTTCTCTAATATTGCATTGTCTTCTATTGTATTACATTACTTGCTATCTGTATGATGTATTAACTCACTTTACCCAAAGCAGTAAACATCTCCGTACAGTGGCCACCACGCACGACTTGGTCTGCCATTGACACTTTTACATAGAAGTAACTCCTGTTGTTTCCAAGCTTGAAGAAAAAGTACATATAAAGGAAATGTTGCATCACACCAAACTGACATATGTAGAGACTACATCAAAAGTACCTTAAGTAAGGTCTGATAGGTCTTGTAGAAGGTACTGCTATGGCCAGGATAGTAAATGTTTCACCTAGCAAAGCTTCAATCTTCTTTCCAATGCACCTCCACTTGACAAGAAGCAGAATAACCACATAAAGTATCACTCAAAGACCTTAGCAACTCTAGAAAAAAGAGTGATAGTTTAAACTCAAATCTGAGTGATGGATGGGCAACATCTTTCTTTGCAACACACAGCAACATGTAAAACACCTCCAAATATCTCCTCAAAGTGCCATAGTTACCCACCAGATGCTAGCTCAATAAAACACCAACTTCCAAGCTCAAATAAGCCTCTAATAGCAAGCGAACTCACAAATGTGCAACACACCAGATCTGGAAATTCAACTGCAGCAAGTTATGGAAGGCTGTGTGGTACTCAACTCACCCTCCAAACATAAAATGTACCCTTATTACCCTCAGTCTCTCAGACAATCCCCAAATGAGTAGCCATTTGGTAGATAGGATACACACCCAACTGAAACAATGGTACGGCCTGCTCAGTAAATAATTCTCAATTTGGAAAAGACCTTCAAAAAACTAAATCAGCAGAGTCGCTCAAGCATGAGGTGTTTATCCCACCAACCTTCAAAGTCTTTGCCCTTCTTTTAACAGTCTTCCAAACATAAAATGCTACTTTGACCCCCCTAGGGCATATGGCCAGCAAGAAGAACACCTGATAACCACCAGAAAACACACAAAACCCTGCAAAAAATACAAACAAAGAACCCACAATACTGCAATCAAAATACCTTGAATATTTCCATATTTCAAAGACCCCCAAAATTCCAAAATTTGTGAAGCCAATATGATTCCTATGCAAAATCACTCCACCAGCTAGGGAGGATCATTCAACACCAAAACTAGTGATTTGATGAAATTTTTTTTCCTCACTTAAGTTTTGGAATAACTATTTATTCATTTTAATTCAAAAAAAAAATCCCTCAAAAGGCTTTTTGACAATATAAAATTAACTTATGTCCAAGTCCCTTTTTTCACTAAGCACCACTTGAGGAGACATAATGTCTATTAAAAAATTAAAACACTAAAGTAAATAATACAACATTAAGTTTTTTGTAATTTAACTCTAGTGTAATAATTAAATAAGCTCGAACACATTGTGTGAAGCACTGCCAAGGAATTGATCACATCAAGAAGTGCCTAATGTTGAAGAATGAAGTCACGTGCCAAAATGGGTACTTGCTAAACATATTCGTGTCTCCAAGAACTATGGAGAACAACCTAGAAGGCCAAAGAACGCTACAGAGAGCATTGCAAAGAACCAGAGCATCAATTGGCCACCATACGACTGTCAAAAGTGTAATGTCGCCTTCTCCGTAGTAGGCCATTATGGCGCCTGATTAGTCTATCTTCCCATCCGGATAGGCTAAAGGCTTCTTTCAGAGGATGCCAGCCAGTTACAGGCTTCAGTGGGCGAATATTTATATTTTTGGGCTCCTTTTCTAAAATTACATCACTTTATTTTATAAAGTGATATTATAAAGTCACTTTATGACTTAAAGTTACTTTATTTTAAAAAGGTAACTTAAGTGACTTAAGTGAGCACCTTTATCCCACATGGCTTAGTTTTCAGTGTTTTCCCTTACTTTGAGGTTATAAAAGAAAAAGGTATGCATTGGGAAAAGCACCATGGAATTTATAAACAAAATATAAAAAGAAATCTGGTTGCTCATGTGACTGGTTTTATTTCCAAGGATGCAAACCCTTCGGAAATTGTGAGAGGTTGGACATAGCCCCAGCACCTCATTAAGGGTGAGATCATACAGATTTCACATTTGGACTCAACGTTTTGGTAAGAAGAAGTTCTCTCATATCCAGCTTCATTTTCAGATAAAGAGTAGTTGCTTGAAAACTCAGTTCAAACCAAGTATTGGCTTCACAGCAAATAGAGGGAAGAGTGGAGAGATTTTTATAGTTGGCTGCTTAGTCTAACACCAGCCTCTGGAGCTGGGCATTGCGTGTGGATTGGACATTTCCTAGTCAGGCCGTATCCTTGGAAAAATCTGCTGCCGCGAGTTTGAGACTCCCCATACCTTAGCAAGGAGGTATTAGAACACATATCCTGAGCCTTGACAGCATGACTATGAGACATCAGTGGGTGTCGCACTGATGACTGCTGCGCGAGCTGGGAAACACGCGAACAACAGCGAACGAGAACATCACTGTGGGCACGGTTAGAGAAGTAAGTCTGTGGGCTGTACGCAACGCACTAGTCCGTGTTGGTGACTGGGTATACGACAGGGAGAGTCACTGCCTTTGTTACTGGCAGAGTGTTGGGGCAGTGAATACCTTTGGATGTGCGGTACCCACGTATTGCATCTTACAGCAGCAGGGTTGTATTGGTCCCTACGTGGGTGGATGGAACGGTATTTAAACTGTCAACAACACCTGTTTCAACCACGGTTAGGAGGTGGCACAAAGACGGTAGCTGGCATCAAGGTCGATGGTCGAAGACCACAGTTCGCTCCTTGAAGTTTTCACGCAAGACCAGTAATATGTCTCCACACGCATAGACTGTATCAGGTCGGGTGATCCAATTCTTTCTCGTTTTGTAAAGAATTTAAAGAAATAAATCTGTCATACTTTTACATGCTGATAGTTTGTGGTGTTTAATGGTTAGCTTGATCATTCGAATAAATATTGTTGAATATTTGGAATATAAACTCTCGTCTAAACTGAAACCATTCATGCAACGCCTGTGAGACATTGCAAATAATATTCTAGCAAACAATTTCACTCAAGCCTGCAGGAGTTTAATTCAGTCCAGGCAAACTATTTTCAGAATACCTTCAGTCTGGTGGTTCTGAATTCTTTTAAATTAAGATAGAATATTACAAAAAACTAGATAAAACCCAAACCGACCTCTCCAAGAAATTCGGAGTTTTGCTAGCTCACCTGAAAACTTACAAAAAAACCCTAGAAGCTAGCCAACACTCACAGAACAATATGGCATAAAAAAGGGGACACTACAATCCTCACTCTATAATTTCTTTCATCAAGTGATTGCCAATCTCGAACAACCAACCAATCCTGAATCAACAATGAAGTCCCTAGATCTCAAACCAGTCTAGGAGGTCTGTAGCTCCCTCTACTTGGAGCATTGTATTGTTGGGCACTTGCAAATGAAACCTCTTTATGTCCCCTATAAAAAGAGAAACCAAACTGTGCAAGATCACAATCAACTCCATAGAAAATCGCTCCCCACAAATGATGAATCTGTGGCACCACTAGAGTAGATTTGAGAAAGTTTTCGTTAATTTCCTCATTGCTAGCTTCCTGAACTCCATCATAATGGTTGTAAATATAAATTAATCTGCTGTCCCAACCATAAGTGCAATATGATAATAAGAAATAACAACTATTTGGTACTTGAACACCTGTCCAGCACTAAACCTAGTTAGTCAAACTAGTCATTACCTTCATTTGACACCATAAACCAGTGTTAAAGAATATGACACTAGATTGAAGGAGTTGAAGGAAAATTAAACTTTCAAAATGGGTGAAGATTGGCATTCGGAATGGTTTCTTGCTGAGCTAGTGGAGCTAGTTAAAAGAGAGGTGAATATAAGATTGGAGTTGGTATTAGAGTAAGTTCAAAGATCAAGGTACAAATTAATGAAATAGCAAAGCAACAAGATCAATTGAGTGACATGGAGAAGATTGCAGCACACAACCAACAAAACAAGGAAAGTCAAAAGGAGTTAGAGGACTGTAAGCAAAGAGTAGTTAATTAAGTATTGCATCATTTGTCAAGATGATGCACATGAGGAAGCAAATTGAAGAAGAACCAGCTATACAAAAATAAATATTGTATCATTTGTGAAAGCAATTTACATGACCCTAAAACTCAGAATTCTCGCAAAGTTGGGTGCTGAAAAAGAGACTGGAATTTTGTGGCATAAGATGGAACAATGCAAGGATACATCATACTAGACATGAGAATTGGGTTTAAAAATCATTAAGCGTAGAGTCAGCCATACCTAAAAAAGGCAAAAGAAGGGGACATTAACAAGTGTGGTGTGAGGAGAATGAATGGTGTAAATGATAAGTCTTTCCATTGTGGTCATTGAAAGAAGTAAATAGGCCAGATATGTGCTAGTCAAGTGTTGTAACCGTATAAAATGTTTTGTATTGTGTTAAGTTATAAGCCACTAGTTAGTTGTTTATCATTCAAGAAATAAATTTTAAGTACAAAACTCGCGGTTCTCCTAAGTTGTTTCTTAGTCCTTTGTTGCTAGAGGCTGTTAATGTTGCTATCGCCAATTCAACTTAATACTTAGACAGGGCTTAAGAGGTAAGGTTTTTCAAGAATATCAAACAAGATGGATGCATCAGCAAATATATCAGAAAAGAAAACGAAATATAGAGAGAGGAAATTGAACATTAGAGCTTTTGAAGCATGATGTGATGAAGGGAAGGTATTTGAAGGTAATTTAAAATTGCTTCTAAGTCCTTTGTCTCCAGTAGTTAATGTTGTCATTGCAAATTCAACTTAACACTTAGGAAGGGCTTAACAAGTAAGGTTTTTCAAGAATATCAAACAAGATGGATGTATCAGTAAAGATATAGTAAAAGAAAATGAAATATAGAGAAAGGAGGTGAACAATGTAGCTTTTCAAGCATACTTTAATGAAGGGAAGGTACTTGAAGGTAATTACAAGTTGAGAAGGGGCATGCAGGGGTTCTAGAATGTTCCAAAGGCAAAACAAGTTAAACCAGAGGACCAAAATTACAAAGATGATCTCCGAGAAGCTTGGCAGGATTTTTAGGTGGTCTTGTGCAATGTTGCAAGGCAAAATTTTCTACGTGTGCATACACTTTTCAATGTCAACAAAGAAATAATCACCTTATTGATTGAAAACCAAACTAGAAAATAGATGTCATTTATTCATTGTTCTAAATGAAGAACACCTTGAAATCAATGTCATTTCAAACATAATTTACATACTAAAAATTAGAACTAATATAATTAATCAAAGGCATATACAATTGGATAGTTTCTATTGCCTCTACAACCTAATTTTCCTAGTGATATCAAGGAGTGCAAGAACCTATGCTAGAGGAATCATCATTTTTTCTTTGCTTCAAAATGAACAATTTTTATGTATTAAACAATAACCATAAGAAAGTAGAAAAAGTTAATGGGTCAATGCTAGCTATATATATTATAATGAAGGAACATGTTCTGTTGTAAGACAAGTCCATTGATAAAAGCCAACAATGTTATATGCATACTCAAAAACTTCTTAAACTAAATAAAAACTCAAAAGACCAAAATTTGACTCAAACTTGGCAACTCAGAATTTTTTTTCATAGTTACACCACCGTCGAGGACAGGGGGACGACGGAACACGGGGACGGGTTTCCGAGATGGGGGAACAAAGGGCCTCAATTTGGGGATGGCGGGGGGGGCAACAAGGGGGGGGTATATACTATATACTACACATATGGTACTTATAATGTTAGTTATGAAAATATCTATAACACTATTAAGAAGTAAAATAGCAAAATTGCAAATGCCAAATACTAAATAGTAAATACTTGAACATTGAACAATGAACACTGAAGTTTTCAATATCAAATTACTAATTAGAAAATAAAATACTCAATACTAAATAAAAATTTAAATTGTCGAATCGGCAAATGAAAGATTTCTATTATATGATATCAAAAATATTTGATCATAAAGATGATTGCAATAAGTAGCATGATATCAAAATAATTACAAAATCAAAATGACAAAATGTAGTGAAGGAGGCCTCTAATCATCCCTTAGGAGGTCGGAAAACTCCTCATCACTGGAACTACTGGACTCCTCAAGGTCAAGATCTGCCAAAGGAACACCAACCAGCCCTACATCTCAAGTTGTTGCATCCTCATCCTCATCAATCTGTGATGGCTCCTCTGACTCTACATCCCATCATGTTGTTGGGTTTTCCTTGTACACGTCTTGTGGTCAGTTATACACAAGGCACTATGTATAGCCACTAGCTTCTCTGCTCTCCTAGAGGTAAGTTTGTTCCTCTTAAGAGAGTGGATGAACCTATAAGTAGACTAGTTCCTCTTAGAAGATGAAGAACTAGAAACCTGAGACAACAAATGAATGGCTAGTATGGTATTCGCTGATTTCAGTAAATGATAAGTCCACCACAAAATCGGGTCTTCCTATGCCATATTTCTTATATCCACCTTTGTCGCAGCCTTATAACCCTAAGAGTAGCAAATTTTGTCCACTCAGTGCAAATCTAGCTAGTAGTTTCAACATCATACATACTATCAATGCTCTTGAAGAACCCTTCCTTTACCTCATCATCCTAAATCGGTGTAACTCTACTAGGCCTAGGCATGTACCACTTTGGATTCAATGCATAAGAAACCATGTGCAAGGGAGTGTTTTTCTATTTTGTTGCAAATTACTCTTGCTCCTATAGTGACTATTTTAAGTCAACACAAATGCTTGAGCCATTCAGATGGAGAGATAAGGCTTTTGGTTTACACTTGTTTGATAATGAAAGAGGTTCTACAACTAACCGTGGATAACTTCCAATATCTTGGGGACATCAGGAGTCATCATTCCTCTAGAAGGGTTGCCATACTAAAAGCATTTGCAGAAATCAGATTGAGTAATCTAATGCTTGACTTGGGATTGCATGATTTAATACATACCATGTTTCAACATTTCTCGGTCACAATAAGAAAAAATATAATGTAGATGTTATTGCAGCCATGAAAACTATTATGGTTATGACCATTAATGAGAGTGATGCTCATTTCCAACCCTTTCTTCATATGTTGTTAGTCATCTCAAGGCAAGAAGAAAAGTCTCTAAACCTTCTTATGAGTTGGTCATCAAGGTGCTCAAACAATGTGAGCAAAAAATTGAGAAATACAAACAACAACGGGCTAAAGAAGAGTTAATTTCAATGGGATTACGGGTTGTAGGATCTCCCAAAAAGAGTAAGAACCAAATGAGGAAAGAACAGATTTGCTTCACATGTCAGAAGGTTTGGACACCTGATCATATTTGTGGAACTAGTAAGGGGAAAAATATATTGCAGCCAAGTGGTGATGGGGAAAAGGATGTAGAGGAAAGAGATGCCATGACTCATGAGGAGCATGCTAAAACTATAGCCTTGAATGGATCAGTTATTGTGGGTGGTGAAAGTAAAAAGGATAATGGCTCCCAATCAGCTAAGGTTCATGATATGGAGGAAGAATCATTTGCTACAAGTGAGGAGTATTCCGAACTCTTTATTGGTGATTTGCAGATCTGTATTGATAGAATGCATGAAGAGAAAAACTTCTTTGATGAATCTATAAATGATCATGATGCTGTCCCATTAGTGCTACATGAAGATTGCATGACATAATCTAGAGAGACAACTAAGAGTGATGAAGATAATGTTCTTACAGTTGAGAACAAATCAGAAGATGAAATGTGTGACAACTCATGTCCCATAGATGACTTTGAACATAGGCCCTTAGCATTGCAAGATTTGATGGACCAATTATTAGTCACAAAGGAGAGGGTTGTACTAGTATTAACAATGGTAGATGATTCTCACAAATACATTGAAGATCTTATGTAGAAAACTCAAATTGATGAGAGGCAAAAAAAGAATTTCATGTGGGGTCACTAGTACACAATTGCACACAATCAAAGAAGCATTTAAAAAGATGAAATTAGACTACTTGCAGCTATTAATGGATAGGGATCTTTCCATCAAATTCGTAGAAGACAAGGAAAATGAAGTTGATGATTTGTGTTACTAGCTAAGTATGGCTCATTTTTCTCTATACAAATCAAAAAATCAGAAGTCTGTTGTAACTACAACCAAGGAACAAGAAGTTGGTACAAGGGAGGTGAAAGCCAAACAAGGAAATGGGGCATAATGATTTTGGCATTTTATATACTGTAATGTCCCCTTTTTGGGGCACATTATTTCGTGTTGTGTTGTTAGCCTTTTTATCATGGTCCAGAGGGCTAACCGAGGCTTGGCAGTGTTCAGGGAGATAATTGGCCTAGGTGATTTCAGTTTCAGGCCAATCGGAGCAGTTTCCACAGGTTTCCAGGGTACTTACTATTTATAGTAAGTTGACAGGGTTCAGATTTCTTGGCATCTCAGTATTGGACTTGGAGTGTCTCGTCGAGAGCTTTCCGACAAGCTATCACACGTTGTCATCCGAGTTCATTTGATCCTCCGTTTTAATGCCAGATGATTCCTCACTTTATTTATTATGTTACTTTATTACTTAACGGTCATATTTATTTAAAAGTAACTTAAGGTGGAAATATAAAGGGACAAAGTGGGAATATGAAGAGACAGAATGAGGAAAATGAAGAGTCACAACTGGAGCCTTAAAAGAAGGCTTGGGGGTCTCATTGAGCTATGCTTCAGTTTTATGAATTTTATTTCTCATTGAGAATTTGGGAAGCTTCAGCTTTCGAATCAGAATCCTGAGGAGGGAATCCTTCATGCTTTCTCGGTGGATTGGACGGAAACCCAGTTCATCTTCGGTGTGGATTCACATTAGAGTTCGCCATTGTTTTACAGGTTCTTGGTCATCCGATCTTACTGTTATTTTCTGTATTTCAGATTGGATATTGTAATGCATGGTTATTGTTTTGCTGTTGTATAATACAAACCATTTTCTGAGAAGTTTTATAAGATTATATTTGCTGGTTATTCGAATATATATCTACTGGTTATATGCATGTTTCCATTTGTTTCAATCTACTTGAGATATATTTATGAAAAATCAGAGAATGGCCGGTTAGGGTCATTTCAGTGGTATCAAAGCCTAGCATTTTGCCAGCCTGTGAGGTTTTTCTTTAGAATCAGATTCGCAGAAATATAATTTCAGATAGATTCTACGAAGTGTTTTATCATTTCGAATAACAGCCTACTTATTGGAAAACTACAAATTGTTGTATTCGTAGAGCTAGCAGGCAGACATCCTGGACATTTAGCAATAAAATATCCACCCAGGCAGGGAGCTCATGTTGTGGTTTTGATTCATTTTATGTTGGCATCGTATGTGGGTATCATGTGTTTCAACACCCAAACTTCTAACGACAAGTTTAATTTGAGACGTGGACTTGCATCTCACAGAGAAAACATAAAGGTACCAGACGCAACCTTCGAATGTTTAGAGGGGCCCGAGACTGTAATTACAATCCGCGTTTTAAGTTCCTCGGAGATAGCCACCGTAGTGAAGAGTGACTACAAGAGAGAACTTGGACGACGCGTGTGGAGGAAGACATCACTCATAATACTTAGGAAGTATCACGTTGTGGCCAGGTGACAACACAACAATCCTCACACTTCGTAATACACACAGTTGGAGTGTCTTTCCTATCAGCACAGTGAAGATGTGACCAATGAGGCACGTTTTTGGAAATATACAGCAAGGCATGGAGCATCAGTTGAAGGATAGTCACCGCACGCTACTTCTGGTGCCGTCAGTCATCTCCGCTTCCCTTTGTATCGGGTGACAAGGAGTATGTGCCTGGTCACAAGCAGAAGCTCATGGGAGTTCCCAAGCAACTGCACGGGACCACTCCTGGCCTACAATACACACAGAGACCTATCTTTGCGTGGTAAAGATAGGCGACAACTCTGCTCACCTCAGCAAGCCGAAAGTCACAGTTAGTTACGTGACGGGAGGAGGACAAAGCCCGCAACACGGGTGCTGGTGCACTTGAACTCTCATGGGGTGTCTGGCAATACACAGACCCATCGCACGGTATTCACTGCTGTGTGGAAGGCGCGGGTATCAAATCCAAAACAGTCTCACGCATAGGCAGTAGCGGGGATCATTCCGCCAAGTTGACTCACTACGCGTGGGATACGCGTTAGCATCTAGTGACAATAGTTGCGGTTCAGGGCAACACAACATTGTGTGGCGAGTTATCAGGTGCATGCTTGATTTCTAAACCCACTCCAAGTTGTTTATGCTAAATCCAAAGAGTCGAAACTGTATTTGACTGAGAAAACGGACTGTCATTTTAATATCATTATCATCCCTGGATTCTTGTCAAGTTATTATTGTATTGGAGATGCACTATGTATATTTTTGAATTCTTAATAATAGAACGCATATCTTATTCGAACACAAGCATCTACTTGTAAGTGTTAATCCAAACAGCCCGGGGTGAATTGTTCAGTCATTGGTCGGTTAGATTGTGGAAGGAGACTATATTTTATTTATCAGTAAGGCAAACACTGAGGCAACAATAAATTCTTAGAGAACATCTTCAACGAAATAAAAGAAGTTGCATGTTCATTGTGTTATTAATTAAGTGGACCTGTAAACTACAACCAACACCTACAACCAATCTTAATCAGAAAATTATTAGCTGAGATTGCCATAGGATATTACAGAAAATTTTGGTTAGGCTCCTAACGTTGGAGTTATTTCAAATTCTTGTGTTGGAAATTTAATGAGACTGTAGGACAAGAATACTACAGTGGTAATAATGCAGTTGTAATAAGGAAGTGAGCAGGGAACTTTTGATAATCTTCAGCCAGAATATATCAGAACTTCTATGACATCTCAGCTATAGAGGTTGATTGTATTGAAATCTTATTCAGTCCCTTGTGTGAAACGTGGAGAAAATTAAATCATGGAATCATTGGAAAGCCCAATATTCTCTAAGGAATTCAATGACACGTTTTACGGTGTGCAACTCAGAGATATTCAGAAGGAAATGGAGATAGGCAATGAATTATGTTGCCTTTGATGGCAATTGGAGGAGCAGAAAATTACGGGAAGCTTGCTTGCCAAAATCGATGAGATAAATTCATATCTATCTAGGATAGATCAATAAGATTGCAGGCTTTTCAATTGGGCCATGCATTCTTCAATGGTTGCCTTGGTGCAACGTAGATTTATGAGTCATCCACTTTGAGATGTTAGGCTTGCAGTCGCCTCATGTCTTAGTGAGATCACTCGAATTGCAGCCCCTATTATTCCTTACACCGAGCACATTTGGAGACATGTGTTACAGCTGATTGTAGACAGTTTAGATGTGCTGAGATATGACAGAGATTCTACCTTTGGTAAGCAAGCAAAAATCTTGGAGTTAATGGCAAGCGCTAGAGTCTTCAGTCCCATGGTGAATCCAGGTTATGATAAAATGATTCAGCAATTATTTCAGTGTCTCCTAAACAATTAAAAGGAGCGACATCTAGATGGGGTGAGGACATGCATAATGACTATCTTATCCTTGATCTTAGATGAGGACTATAAATATTCAAACAATTGCAATCGGAATTGTTGGCAATATGGAGAGGAGGAATAAGGTACGCATCCATGGCATGTGAACTCTCAGCTGAATTAATTAAGCTTTAGGCTGAAAAATTCATGAGTTCATTGGCTGAAAATGAATGAGTATCATTAGGATTACAGGTTGCAGGATCTTTGGTGATGGGCTAGGACCTAGTGAGTACAGGGCAAATTTGTTTCTTATGCCAGGGGGGCTGGTCACAGGGGCACGTTTGCGAGATTGATCAAGGGGAAGATAAATTGCAACCTAGTGATAGGGATATTAGAGTTGTGACTACACCTCTTCCAAGACATAGTGGGGAGTGTTCAAAATTCTACTTTGGCGACTTGATGATTGAGTTTGATAAATCCATAGTTATAGGTAGTGGTAACCAGTTTGAGACCTTCAACGATTCATGTAATGAGGAATTGTGTGACTTCTTTAGCAACACTTCACTCATACATCATATTGATATGGATGACCCATTTTGTAGTACATCCCGGGATAACACTGATGAGAAGTGTGCCTTAAAAAGTCAGCTGAAAGTCACTGATGATGCCATTATTGCAGCCCTTGTTCGCCATGATAGCACTCACCAGATTATTGATGACCTATGCAGGACAACTCAGAGGGATAGAGGGAAAGACGACACAAGGATGGGATCCTATATTGCAGATTTACAGGGGGTTAAAACAGCCTTTGAGGATTGGAAATCATAATTCTTGAGTTTACTTATAGACCGTGACCACCTGTTACAGATTGCCGGGAAGTATGCTGAGCAGTTGAGGGGAAAGGAGGACGAGGTCGATAAGCTCAATAGGGAGCTTAGTGCTACTTAGGGCACTTTGGAGTATACTCGTATTGCTCTATAGGAGGCAAGAAATCAGATTGTGGTCTCTAGCCAATACAGGGAGCAGGATGACAGAGATAGGTTTGAATTCTATCAAGAGGTGATTTAGGAGCTTGACAACATACAACAAACCTATGACTTGGACAATTGTCCAAGAAGATCTTTGGGTCACCGAGAGTTTCTTGATGTGTTAGACCACTTTCAAACGATGGATAACTCCTTGTTCGAGATGGGTGCAGAGTTGACATTTGATAATACCCTCTTTGAGATAGATGAGGGAGATACTTCCTATTCCCAGGATGAGGATGAGGTTGGTTGCAGGGTTTGGGACCCAGTTCGAGTTATTAGAGGTGAGATGTCTCGTGTTGATGAGCATCTCTTGGTTCACTCCTCTTTTCACATAGCTGCGACTCCTCTACATTATCATACTGATACATCCAGGGCCTATGGTAATTCTATCATCCCATATTTTAGGCATGATGATCGTGATCGGGTAGAGCTTATTCAGTACGGGGTTATCGAGCTTGACATGCTAGTTATGCTAGTTGGTGTGAATTTTTCACACAATAGTATACATTGTATGACTCCGGGTATTGAGAGACAGTCATGGAATCCTTATGATTCGGGATTTCTAGCAGAGTTGTTCAGTGCATCACATGTTAGCCTTATTGCATGAGATGCATTTTTGTTTTCCATGCAGCCCACCTACGGAGGACCTTCTTTTCCGATTATTGGATATGAGTGGGATGAGTGAGTGGTGGAGCACACTTCCTTGCTTACAGGTGGAAGCCTTGTCTGACAGTCTTGATAGCTTGCCTCTTCAGTACAGTTTCCGGTTCAGGCTACAGATCAGAGGGGCAGTGTTATGGCAGATGGACACTTCTGGTATTTCACTCAGTGTGGGCATAGAGCGTTAGGATTTTTCAGCCAGCTGGCGAGATGGGTGGCCTTTTTTCTTATGGGATCCAGGAGGGACATACTTGCAGTTGGTTTTCATTCTAGGAGCTAATCGGTATGAGGTTTGGTTTTCCCTTGCATATGATTGTAGAGGCACTGGTGATCCCAGTTGGAGTGAGGCTCTCAATTGGGTTGAGGACTTTCTCACAGATAATGGCAGCACGGGCAGCTTGGTACGATAGATCCTACTGTGATTTGGGATCCTGACATTAGACTGGCTGCTGTTTTGTTGTTGTGTGAATGGCTTCATAGGTCGGAGCATAATGGCTGTTTCAGTTTCACACGACAGATTGGAGCAGCTTCCCTGAGGTTGGTTTGGGATCCAGGCATTATGATCACAGCATGCCGATACTGATTGCTTGAGGGCAAGTGATCTCTGGGAAGGGGTGATTTGTAATGTCCCCTTTTTGGGGCACATTATTTCGTGCTATGTCGTTAGCCTTTTTATCATGGTTCGGAGGGCTAATCGAGGCTTGACAGTGTTCAAGGAGATAATTGGCCTAGGTGATTTCAGTTTCAGGCCAATCGAAGCAGTTTCCACAGGTTTCCAGGGTACTTACTATTTATAGTGAGTCGACAGGGTTTAGATTTTTTGGCATCTCAGTATTGGACTTGGAGCGTCTCACCGAGAGCTTTTCGGCAAGCTATCACACGTCATCATTCGAGTTTGTTTGATCCTCCGTTTTAATGCCAGATGATTCCTCACTTTATTTATTATGTTACTTTATTACTTAACGGTCATATTTATTTAAAAGTAACTTAAGGTGGAAATATAAAGGGACAAAGTGGGAATATGAAGAGACAGAATGAGGAAACTGAAGAGTCACAATTGCAGCCTTAAAAGAAGGCTTGGGGGTCTCATTGAGTTATGCTTCAGTTTTATGAATTTTATTTCTCATTGAGAATTCGGGAAGCTTCAGCTTTCGAGTCAGAATCCCGAGGACGGAAACCTTCAGGCTTTCTCGGTGGATTGGACGGAAACCTAGTTCATCTCCGGTGCAGATTCACATCAGAGTTTGCCATTGTTTTATAGGTTCTTGGTTATCTGAAGTTACTGTTATTTTTTGTATTTCAGATTGGATATTGTAATACATGGTTATTGTATTGCTGTTGTATAATACAAACCATTTTCTGAGAAGTTTTATAAGATTATATTTGCTAGTTATTCGAATATATATCTGCTGGTTATTTGCATGTTTCCATTTGTTTCAATCTACTTGAGATATATTTATGAAAAATCAGAGGATGGCCGGTTAGGGTCATTTCATATACTAAGGAGATTCAGAATGCGGATGAAAGGATTGAAGAGCTCCACTGGGAAGCACCTTGCAGCTTTATGATTTCATTTGAAAAAGATTTATTTGATACACTACCACCTTTGATCACTTAGAAAGGACACGTGGCAAGTCAAGATTTGGTAATTTGTGATGAGTCTAAAGGAAGTATGGAGGAGCCTAAAATTCTGATCTGGGGCAGCAAAAATTTATCTTCCATTTCACATAAGTTTGCTGCCTTTACACATGCAAAAATTAATGAGGAGGGGTCTACAAGAGTTATCAATGAAGAAGTGCTTGTGAAGGGTGAAGATATGACACAAGTGTACCACAAGAATTCTGATTTTTACAACAGTAGTTATATGCCTTGACATTATCATGAGGTAACAACTCTTTCACATGAGGATGATGATAAGCAAAGTTTTTCTAGTTCTGAAATTTCGCTTGATGGCTATCATTTCATTGGTGGAGATGTTGTGTTGATTGATGACGCTTGTAGTGAATCAAACACCCAAGAGCTGTCTTTGATGAGTAATGAAGGCAACTACAATTCATCTTTCAATTTGTCACCGGTTTCTTATGATATGACAGTTGTTTATTTACTGGTTGGCAATTTAATCTTCACAGATACTTCAGTTTTTAATGGCTGTCCTAGATGGGTTTCCACTGTATTTGCAGATTTGACTTGGTCTAAAATAGCTAGTGAAGTACATGAGAGTTTGTGGAGATATGACTACTTGTTAGTTATTGCACATGAGATGGATATCTCCTCTATACATGGGTACGATGACACCTACAACAACATTCTTGTGGCTAGCATAAGTTATAGCAGCAACATTTGGTGGCCTAATGAGTCGATCTATGTTTATATTCGAGTTGCTTTTGGCATCTTTTGGATGGACTTCTTATTCAGGTGGATGTTATAGGAAGATGGTATAATGATAGACATCTATTTCTATTCCCATGGTCAGATGGATAGATTGGTTTGGGATCCGGATGTTGATAGGTTCGGTGTTTTGTTTCTTATGGGTCATGATGAGTTGCTTCACAGCTTGAGGCATAGTGCTGTTATTTTTAGAGTGGCACTGCAGATTGGTGAAGTAGTGTTTTTGAGATTGACATGGGATCCTGGTATTGTTATGTAGATTCATGATTGCTTGAGGACAAACAATCTCTAAGGAGGGAGGACTGTAATGTCCCTCTTTTTTGGGACATTAGAAGTCAATCAAATAATCAAGTTTTTAAGTTGCCAAATCATATCAAATTAAATGACGACTTAATAAAGTATTAAAATGACTTTATTGGAGCTCAATGAAAATCAATAGTCATTTTAATTTAAAAAATGGAATAATAAAGGTATCAAAAAGGAATTCCAAGAGACAGGTAGAGGGAAAACGAAGAGTCATAGGGATGTGGTATTAAAGAACATGGAGAAGCTCATTTTCAGCATGCTTGGTTTATCTTTTTTTGTTTGGTAGAACTTTGAGAGCTTCTAGTTTCAGATTCAGTTTCCTAAGGACGGAAACCCTTGGGGTTTTCTCAGCAGATTGGATGGAAACCCAATTTGTCTTTGAGGTGGATTCGCGATGGGGTTCATAGCTTGGCAAAATTGTTAGAGGTATTTCATGTTTGTTTGGAAAAACATGGCTGTAAGGATTTATCTAATTTGAGGGCTATATTCATCTCTATTTTCAGATATTATATGTTTTCAGAATTAATTGTTGGATGAATAGAAATCAGTTTTGCATGCAATTTGTTTGTTTAAACTTCTGTTGTAAAAATTGGAACAAATATCCTAGCGGGATATTACAACACACCTTCCATTTAATCCCAAATCATCACCTTCAACTTTGCACACTTCTACACAGATCAAAACAACTAAAGTCGGCTCCAAGAGATAGGACCATTAATGCACGTTGGGAAAACATACTCAAAATGTAGTGTGGTGTCTACAACAATCGCGGATGCACAACATAGCATCACTTGACACCAACAAACAAATATAAGAGAACCACAACACCAAAAATATAGAAGGCGGAGGAATGCAAAGCATTCTTGCAAACTGATACAGTGTCTTTGCATGGTTGATACTCAGAACATCACCATTTTAGCTGCGGATTGAATGGGAACATGAAACCTGAGGTCTGACATCCTTTTGCATCCACCAACATCATACTACAATGTGAAGATGATATGAATGTCAATGAATGCACCACGATGTAGACCAAAATACTAAACTCTGTTTGAGATTGTTCACCGGAACATGCATACTTAGTCAATTTCTTGTGCAAACACCTAAATACTTCTCCAAAGCTTTGGAATATACCTGAAACATCTAGATATACTATCTACACTCATCTCCAACAATCTCCATATGCCATTGTCAACACATATGTATACTTCTAATACTGCATCACTTCGGAACACATGGGAACAACATTGAACTCAACTTTCGGAGCATAGTTGACATCAGTGACAACAAGTTTGACATCAATGACAACACAACACATATGTGCAAAAATCTCCCCCTTTGTCATTGATGGCAACACTTGTGAAATGTTTGCATCATCAGTATATTTTTTCCCTTTTGACATCAAAGACAAATGGTATCTCCAACTTAGTATACAAACTCTGTGTTACCATAGGTTTCCTGCATTGCTAACCCTAAGACAAAAATATCATAAACACACTCTATGTAAAGACACCCCCTGTTTTGAACAATTTTTTTGCCTTTCTATTCTTTGTATTTTTGTCAAACAGTTGGCTTGCAAACTATCTTTGTGTTGCTGTTTGGTCTCAGAATGCCGATGTGATGTTTGTTTTAACTTGGACACAATACATATAGCAAGTAGGAAACAATGCAAACATGACGTTATGAACAAGTAAACTGGAAGTTTCCCATAATATTATTACAGTCTGATAATCTAAAAACAATGTGTATTAAACTGTGCAAACATTAGCAGCCAATGACTAAATCCACTTTCATCTAACATAACAGCATTACATTATATTTGGCATACCAAATGTCTGCTCCAAACTTTGTCTCAGACCTGATATGACTTGAGTATGGCATGAACAACACCCTGTGTGCAGTTATAGGCCTATACTGCCTACTTTCAACTCACCTCAGTTCAGTATGGACATGTCCCAAGTGTTTGCAGCCAAATACAACACTCACAAATGATCTCCAGACCTGTACGTCTCCTTACCAGGTGATTTTCAGACTCAATCAGTTTGTTGTAGGTGAACTATAGACTGGTACAGCTTGTCTAATACTTGCACAGTCAGCTCTAAGCCTGTACGGCCCCTCTAACAGTCATATATACCCAACAATTGTATTCCTAGTCTTCAAATGGAATCAGCTAGCATGTATTCATGTGCAAACAGTTATGGCATTCGAACTTCAGCCTCTAATTCTCCACATCAAACCCTAGGTATTTAGAAACCTCTTCAATTGAAGCGACCAACACAAACAAATAGATATTACCTTGAATACTCACATAAAATTCTCTTGACTATATCTTACAACAACGAGAAGTATGATAGCATAAAGGGATTTTGTCCTCCAAGCCCTTGAGAGAAAATCTCCACAATTTCACCAATTTTCATATATTATCCAAACATGCTGAAAGAGAGGTCATCAATCTCTTTTATAACACTTTCTAAGAGCTCATCCACTCACCTTGTTAATGTGGGATAAACAAAATCACTTTTTTGCGTTTTCCTATTTTTTCGGAATTTTTGCTTTTTCGCCCTTGTTTTCTCGCGATTACTTTTTCACCCCTATTTTTATTGCGATTGTTTCTTCCTTAATATTTCCCATACCATTTAACATGATTTTTCTTCAACTTAAGTCCCTAAACACTTTTTTATGTTTCCAATGTATTATAAAATAAAGGGGACCATTTAACTTAAATATTTTCCACAAACTATAGACAATGCATTAATAAAGTTAAATAATTAAATTTAACTTTATAAAATAACTTTATTAATGCACAATAAATCATATCAATGATAAATAGAACTTCTTGTCGATATTAAACAATTACCATTGACATGTCATTGCCATTGGATGTTTACTATAAATAATAAGTATGCCTGAAACTACCTCAGATCATCTTATAATGAACTGCAACCAAAATTGCCTAGGCCAAATGGCCTCGAAGTCCCTTTTATGTCCTTGTTAGCCTACAGGATCATGGGGAATTGGCTAACGACAACATCGTGTTGTGAACACTCTAGAAAGGGGACATTACAGCTACACTCATCTCCAACAATCTCCATACACCATTGTCGACACATATGTATACTTCTAATATTGCGTCACTCCAGAACACACAGGAAGACCATTGAACTCAACTTTCGGACCCTAGTTGACATCACTGATAACAAGTTTGACATCAATGATGACACATAGCACATATGTGCAAAAACCATAGCCTTTTCTTCTCTAGTTAAGAAACCACTCAATTTATCCAAGGCATGCGCTGGGATATTTGCTTCTCTTAACACTGCATTCTTCCTCCTTTTTGTCAAAGCTTCTTTTAACTCCTTGGGCAATTTGCTATCTATATCATTTATATGCAAGTCAAAAGTGATCAGGTGTCAGAGATAGCCATTTCTATGGTTTTCTTGGCAGTGGGAAGAGCATCCTTGTATAATCCTTTAGCCACCTCCAAAAAATCATGTCGATTGATAGCATTGACTAAACTATTCAAATCAAAAGGTCGATACCCAATAGTTTTTGGAGGACTGTTTGATTTCTTTTTTTTCCCTTTCTCCTTTTCTTTTTTCTTCTCTTTCCTTTTCTTTCTTTCCTTTTTCTTTTTCATCTTTCTTTTCTTTTCCTTTTTCAACTTTCTTCTCCTTCTTCTTGGCAGGGGTCTCTACTAGAGAGACCTTAGTTCTTTTTCTCCAGATGAGAGGGGAACTATCCTCTTCTTCCTCATTGTCTTCTTCCTTTTCAGTTCTTTTGGACCTTTTCTTCATTACATACTTTTGCTTTTCCTCTTCTTCATCCGTGCTGATGCTATTGCTACCTATTTTCTCCTTTGTGGTCTTTTCATTTGGCCTTTGTCCTTTCTTTTCACTTATTGCAGCTCTTGTAGGGGTTCTGAAGGAACCATTTTTATTGGAGGGGGAACAAAAGTGGACCTAGTCTTTCTCTATGGTTGCCTTGAGCTTCCTTTTTTTGGACGCAGTCCAAAAGCCTTAGACACAGTGGGTAGATAGATTTTTTGATGTACTTGCTCCGTCCTTTTGGCATAATCCTTTTTTGATCTCTTTTGATGTCTTTCGGATCATCTTATTCAAATTCTCAATAGCTGTTTTGAGCCTTTCCTCTTCCAAATCAACTAACAATTGCAACAAAACATTGATATTCTTGTCAACCTCTTCCACAAATATCGCATATGGTAGCTCTAGCAGCCAAGGAACCCTTGGTTGAACTGCCTCAATATAACAATGGTCCTTGCTAACTAGAAATGTGATTTCATCCTTATATTTCTCGACAAAATCTCTGGGTATTCTCTTCTCTCCTACATCTTGCCTTCAAATTTCTTGAACCATCCCCAATACAAGGCGGTATTGGCATTTCTATCCTTATTAGAGCTTTTAATGTGTTTCTTCATTTGAACTCCTATGGGGGCAAACTTATTCCATACTTTAACCTTAACTCCTAGAAGCTCATTCAAAAACATGAATGCTAAGCAATTAATCAATGAACCATACTTGAACTGATATTTGATGTTCTTGGTCTTCTCCAAATTGTCCTACAATTGCTATCTCAGAAGCTCATTGATGTCAAACTTCAAACCTTGAAAAGTAGTGTATATAGTGGCGACACTGGTAGAACCCTCAGTTCTAATAATAAATCTTATATGCCAAACCCTTGGTCCCATACTTGACACTCAAATCGATGATAGCTTCGATTGTCACTGTCCTCTTGTCATACCGAGCATCGATTAATTGTGTAAACATAACATTCTTAACCCCTTTACGATCGAAAGAGTGTTGAAGGAGCACAATCCTGTCAAAGCCCCTAATTGCATCCTTCGTGATTTGGTGTAGCTAATCAAGATACATGATATCTCTATGAATCCAACTCAAAATGATTTGAATCCATGTATGTTCGTAATTGAAATTCGAAAACTTCTTCCAGATGTTGAGACACATATCTAGAATATACTTGTACTTCGGTTTGAATGTCATTAGGTCATATTCTTCCACTAGTGTCTTCCACACATCATGGAACTTAACATGACTGATCTTTGTTAGGGGTGCATGAATGTATTCCCTAATGCCCTTCGTGTACACAATATCTAGTGGAATATACAAAAATATACAAACCTGCAAATATGATTAATATTTTATGGACAATGTTATTGTCATTCACCACTGGTTATATGAAACCCCTATACACTGAAATTAACCATATATGAAAATGGAATTGGATAATGAATTGTTGGTTAAATATGATAGTAGCACCACATGAACTGCAAATAGGGAAACACCGACATAGAAACCCAGTTCTTATTTTTATTTAGGGTAGCCAATATAATCGGCAATAATGTAGGCACTAACAACTACAAATCCTCGTAAATTGCCCATATTAGGTTTGCAAATGATCTAAAAATGACCTGCAATCAGCCAAAGATATATGTACATATCTGATTTGCTTGCAAATATAAAAAAAATGCTTTTTAAATGTCTAGGGACAGGAGACTCTTGCATGTCCCCAAGATGCTCAGGGGAGTCTTGGGCATCCCTGAGATGTCTTGGAGAATCTTGAGCATCCTGGTGGCGGTGGTGGGGGGACGCTGTTGTGAGGTTTTCACGGGACCACCTCTTTTTGCTCCTGGTTGTTAGTTTTTGGCAATAAAGTTGGCAGTTCAGAGCTTTTAAAAGGGTTGAGGAGTGGTTAAGCAATCAAGTTGCCAAGTTGTGATTAAAGTGGGAGTCTTAAAATTAAAGTCCTTCGGGGTTGAGTTTTAGTGGGTTGAGCCAAAAATCCTAGGTCTATTAATACTTTGGCTAGTCAAATAGTCCAAAATATATTATAAAGTGAATTTCCTCACTTAAAATGATGAAAATCCGGACAAGGCATGAATTTCCCACTTAAAATGATGAAAATCCGGACAAGGCATGAATTTCCCCACTTAAAATGATGAAAATCCAAACAAGACATGAATTTTCCCACTTAAAATTGTTAAAATCCGAACAGGGCATGAATTTCCCCACTTGATCAGACATTTCGAATAAAAAATCTAAGTGTTGGGCTATTAATCCCTACATGGGTTGATTTTCCCCACTTGGATACTAAGGATAGGGAATATGGTGAAGAGTCCAGATGCAGATTGATTTTCCCCTTGGGCTTACACTTAGACGAATTTTGAGTTCCAAAGTCAGGAATGTCCCAACGAAGCATGAATTAATCTAAGCATGGGTCAATTTCCCCACTTGTGGGCAAGTGAAGATGAATTTTTCTAAGTATAAATGTGGGAATTTATCGCTACATGGGTTGAATTTCCCCACTTGGATGAAAAGGAAATAACAACGGATATTCCTTATGGACTTCTAATTTCCCTTTGGAGAGGGTAAAGGGTGGACTTAGTGAAATAATTGCAATCCCTATATGGATCGATTTTCCCTTGGAGGTTTTAAATTAGAATGAATTAAATAAAAGAGAAATAAATTAAATACATTTTACACAAACTTCGAGGTGGCAAGTTTTTATCCCACATTGCTTGTGTGGGTAAAACTCAAGCAAAAATCTACTTTAAAAGGCAAAGTACAGCCATGAGAAACAACATGTTGGCATATTTAAGTTGTCATTGGATAAGTGTAAAGCAAACATCAATCCAACTGGTGAACCGGTAGACCGAACAAAGGATATGTACCGGTAGATCATACAATGTACATAGAACTGGTCTTACAGTACATACAGGGGATGTATGGACAACCGGGTACAAGAGTGATACCGGTCAACTGCATAATAATTCGCACCGGATTATACGGAGCTGTCTGAGTTAAGACCGGATTATACGGAGCATTCATCATTTAGAACTGGAGTTAGCTTTTTAATAGGAGTAAGTTTTATTTCTACGTGAATGTTTCAAGGTAAACTCAAGATCATCTCGCAAAGCTTTTTACTGCTTATTTTATGGATGAGTTTACAGCTTGGCAGTACTATGAGTTGAGCTTTTATTAAGATTAATTTCTTATAAATACAGGTCATAGGATACAAAAGAGTTATTGTTGAAAATACAAAGTAGGAGAGAGATACCTTTTGAGAGAAGCTACGGTCACAAGAGGTGAAAGGTTGAGAGGTTCAACAACCAAGCAGAGCAGAAAGGATAACAAGTATGATCTTATCAGACAGAAAGTGTCAATTTAGATCATTGCTTTTATACTGTTAAAGCATATTCAAATCCCTCTATCAGGGTGAACCCTAATAGGTTCGTTGTATAAATCCCTTAACCGGGTAGCATCTTAATTGGTGTTGAAAATCCTTTAACTTTAACAAGGCGGCTCCTAACAGAGTCAAGATCTTAACCGATCTTCTACCAAATCGCTTTACCGGGTAGCACTCTTACAAGTGCTTTGTAAGCTCTTAACAGGGCACCTTTATTACTGCAGTAGTGAAGTTGTGAGCTCTGTCTGACTGTGGTTTTTTCCTTCTAACCGAGGGTTTCCACGTACATATGCTGTGTTAATCTGCGTATTTCTATTTCTGTTTATGAATGGTTAATTACACTCTGTTTATTCAGTAAGACTCTTTATACAAGGTTTAATTGAGGTAGAAATAGTATTTATTGATTCAGCCCTCCCCTCTCAGTAACCGGTTAGGAATAACAAAACAAAGGTTGACTAAGTGATTAAAGGTGGTGAAGGAAAGGAGGACTAGATGATTTGGCAAGGAGGTGAAAGCTAGAAAAAGAGGAGCTGCTAAGAGGTGATCAGATTTGCCCAAGTCTGAGATAAGTTGCAGCTGCAGCCATTATCAAGGTGGCCAGCATTGAAGGTCTGAAACCCATAAAGTGCCAATAGAAATCGCTGCAAACAAGAGGAAATCCGAACCCCATCAAGTGAACATAGGCGATTATGAAAGGAAAAGTCTGCATAATCTAAATGTGGAAACCCTCAAGGATTTGCGATTTTGCAAAGGAAAAATCAGAGATTACAAAAGGCAAGTGATAGAGGTGTTTGGAGAACCAAATTTGAATTACACAAAAGTCTGAGACAATATCCAAGCATTGGAAAGAGCTGTAAGTTGTTATTTTCAGACTTAAGTCTGAAAACTCTCCAAGAAGTTTGATTTTTATGGAAAAAATAAGAGAAAATTCTAAGCAATTTTCCTTCATCCCAAATGCATTGCAGAGTTTTGGAGAACCGTTTTGGCAAAGGAATCAGTTTGTTTTGAAAGAAAAATCACCCAGGTAAAGCATGTTTCAGACTTGTCTTTAGAAATCAGATTCACATCTTATTGTTAGAGGGTTTGTCTTTCACTTCTAATCCTTAAACCTTCATTGGAATGTGCTCTAGTGAATTAATGGGATGATTTGCTGAAGTCTAAGTCACTAGTTCCAAGAATGGAGGGATGTCTTCAAACTTATTCTCAGAATTTGTCTAAAAAACAGTTTGATCCTAAGACGTGTTCCTCATTATCAGGCCTCATAATGCATGTTTGGAGTGATATTTAGCTAAGTAGTGCATTGATTTCCAAGCTTTTGGACATGTTGCAGTTCTTTCCTCAGAAAAATCAGAATTTATGCATTGGTAAGGGGGTCTGATCTGTGCATTTAGGAGTTAAAATAAGTCAATATAATCATGATCTTGATGTCCAAATAGTCTGTTTGCATCTATTTGCAGACCATGTCTTCAAACATGTGTCCTCGGAAAATTTCTCAGATTTCATGACTTCAAAATTCTGATTTTTTCTAAGTGTGTAGCAGCAAAGGGACTATTTTATGCTCTTAAATCGGTTTGTCTTCAGATCAGTCCTCAGACTTAAAATTTCAGATTTGTCCTCAGACTTTAGAACTCTCATACTTGGTTTTGGACTTCAGTTGCAGCCTTCAATGATTGATTTTTCTAAGCTCCAAATTAGTAGCAAAATTAGGAGTAGTAAGGCATGAAGTTTGTTTTCAGATTTCTTTATAACGTACTAACTTCTAGCTTCATACAGATCAAGGGGTGAAGCGGGCTAGTTCAAGGAGATCAAGTTCAAAATAAGATAGCACTTCAAAGCTGGGACAAAGGAAAGAAAATTCAAGGATCAGGCTGAAGGAATTATTTCAAGATCAAGCTTTCATCAAGCAAAGACATGGGACAAGTTCAGGGATTCAATTCAAGGACAAAGTAAGGACATTTTATAGGCACTTCATTTTATCCTTGTCCGTATTAGTTTTCCACCAAGTGGATGAGCAAGAATCAAAACAAGGATTGAACAAGTAGCGTGAAATCAATCAATCCTTATGACAAGCAAATTTCCACCATAGGTGGCTATGAGTGATTGTGAAAGAGCAAAGGGAGATTTCCCAACAAAGTGAAGGAAAGGTTTGGGACATCAACAAGGCTACCAATAAGATTCAAAGGAGGACATAAGAGCAAGTTCAAATTCAAAAGATAGGATTCGTATCAAGGGGAATTTGAAGGAACCTAGGCATTGCAAGAAGACCAAAGCTAAGGAGGAACAAGTCTACAAATGAAGAAGGATTATCTTCATTAAGGGTTCAAGGACATGAGGATTTATAGGTCCATGATCAATAGAGGGAAACCCATCACTTCAAGAAAATTGAGATATCAAGAACAATTTCAAGGACAAGTTCAATGAGAGAGTTTCCTAAAGAAGAAGATTAAGAATTGAAACAAGGATCAAAGTTGAGCAAGTTGAGGTGGCGTCCAATCATCATTCAACCAATCAGAGAGCTCCAAGTTTACATCTCCAAGATCATGCAATCAAAATCATTAAAAAATGGACATGTGGAACATATTATTTTCTCATTGGTTTATCCCCAAGGGGATATGGAATGTAATTTTCTCATTGGCCCATATGTTGGTGCCTTGTTTTTATTGGCTATTTGTGGTTGCCCTAATTAGGGTTTGTCATTGATTAATCTGGGCCATTGGTTTCAAATCGATCTTGGCCGTTCATTGTTTTTGGGGGCTCCTATGTAAACCTCACTCCTATCATTTGTAAAAGGGAGACTTGTTGAAAATGTTGCCATAATGCTATCAAAGCAACTGCTAATTCATTGTTGGTCTTCATGGTGGATTACTTGTGTTGCTTTGGAGTATTGCACGGTTTCTTCATTTCCTCACTTAGATTAGGATTTTATGTCATGTTGTTTAGAAGTAGTGTTTAGTTGAATGGAAGTGATTGTGGATGCATCTATGGTGAACTCGCTTAGACCATACCACTAGCTGCTTGCTGATTGTAAGTTTGCCTTGCGTGGTCAAGTGGCATAATCATAAGTTTAACTTCAATTATTGCTTGCACATTCATATGCATCAATGTATGGTGTTAATGGAATGGTAATAGTTTGAATATCTCACATTTACCTTAGGAGATTGCAATAGCTTGGTTGATGCTAATGGTTAAACTGAGTCTAGTAGAGTCACAAAGACACCCATAGTTTCTTGCATTCTATGATTAAATTAGAATCTCAACCCTTATCCTTTGTAGTTTTTTTAGTTGGAAGAGGTTAAAGTTAAGTTGGTATCCATTGATTGAACAACGTAAGTTCCTTTGTGATAACCAGCTATTACATCATTATAACTGAGTTAAGTCCACAATAAGAAGGAAACTTGAGGTTGTCTCATTTGATCACACAATCTGTATATATTGTTTAGTATATGAGCATCCTTATTCAGAAGAGAGTTGGAGATTTGGTGTTTCATATGGAATACTAAGTATTTGATTTTGTATGTTGTAGTGGAACAAAACTCACATCAACAGACACCCTCTCCTGGAAATGCGGGGCTTGGGGGGGGGGGACACATCCTCGTGTTTCATTGCATTTATACTACTATTTCCATTCACAAATCCATTTCTCATCATTCTACTCCAGCATTCATTTGCTTTATGGTCCAAACTTATTGCAAACATAACATATACCATTAAATGTTTGAGTTTTGATTTGACTTCTAGATTGACTAACTCTATGTCCAAACTTGTTGCATGAAAAAAATTACCATTAAAAGATGGAGAGTACTTGGTTTGAGTGGCAGTAGACCTCTTGAAGTTCTTGTTTCAAAGACCAATGTGAAACCTTTTTGGTATTCATAATCCTTTTTGGATTCATCCTTGACCTTTTCCTTTCCCTTGTCATGTCTATTGGAAATTTTAGAGCTTTCTTCTTTGTTAAAACCAAAACCACCTTTGTCCTTAGAAGGTTTCTAAAAACCAAGCATCTCATCAAGCAATTACTGCCGCCTTTGAGCTTCAAGTTCTTGTCCTTTTTTAAACTCTTTTATTTACATCACAACTCTTCTTCAAGCTTATTGAATTCTCTTAATTTATTTTTTTCTTTTCCCCCTTTCAATTCCTTCCTCAACATGGAAACTTCTTCAAGCTTAGTGCATTCTTTGGACTTGATATGTAGCTGTTTCAAGACTATCAGTAGTCTTTGTTCCTCCTTGAATTTGTTCCTTAAGATGGGTAATGCTTTCTTCTGCTCTCTTCCATTTTTCTTCATAATCATCCATATCAGCAAGAGTAAGTCTCAATTCACCTTCAGATTCACTACTGCATCAATGTCCCATTCTTGTGATTCTATAACATACAAATCTTTCTCAGATTCAAACATAGTGTTCAAATCCTGGATCTACCTCAGATGTTAGACTATTTCTTCAAGAACATTGCTCTGATACCAATTGTTGAACACTTCCAAATGCTGAGAGGGGGGGTGGTGAATTAACTTGTGTTAAAACATAACCATTTAACAAACATTCATTGCAATTAACACATGTAGAAGTAAATAACTGAAACAGAAAGAGCAACACACAAGGACACCAAGATTTTTACATGGAAAACCCAATGTGGGAAAAACCATGGTGAGAATCACATTCACTATATGTAAACTGATTACAATGTCTTAGGCCGAAGGCCAAGGAAACTTACCACTCCTGATTTGGACTTGCAGGCTCAGGCACACAACCTTAGGGCAAGATACAATAGACATGCAAAACACTGAAGACCACTTCTTCAGGGTAAAGATACAATGGGAATGATTACAATGAATTAATATTGTTAAATTGAAGAGAAGTGCATTTTCTGAAATTCTGATTACAGTTCACTGTTCTATACATCTAAAACTGACTTCATTACTGCTTATCTGCACCTTCGTACCTTCACTCTTACATAACACATCATACACAATCACATTCACATCTCATACCATTCTCTGAAAGATATCTTCCTTTATATATCATCCGCAACATAAAATAACATCAATTAGGTCGGCCTAATTAGATGTAACATACAAATCATGAACAATTTGCCCCAAATTCATTCTCCAATGCATGCGGAGGGAAAACAAGATGTGTGAATCATCACACAATGTTAGCACACCTTCCAGTTAATCCCAAATCATCACCTTTAACTCCACACACTACTACTCGGATCAAAACAACTCAAGTTGGGTCCAAGAGATTGATTCATTAATGCATGTCGGGCAAACATACTCAAAAAATGTAGTGCAGACCTCTACAATGATTGTGAATGCACAACATAGCATCACCTGACACCAACAAACCAATATCAGAGAACTGCAAGACGAAAACTACTGAAGGCAGAGGAATGCAAAGCATTCTTGCAAACTGATGCATTGTCTCTGCATGACCGATTCTCAAAATATCACCATTTTAGTTGTTGATTGAATAGGAACATGAAACTTGAGATCATGCTAGCCATTTGTTTATTATTCCAGATTTCTTGTTCTTCTATTTCCAAATGAATTGGTCTGCTTATAGCTTTGTCCATTGTATTGAGAACACGCTTATCTCTTAGAGGGTGGAGAAGCTTGTAGCTTTACATAATGCCTTTGTCTCATTGATTGCAACAAACTTATGTACAAGGAGAGTTTAGTAGCCTAATGGGATGTAGAGCTAGAGTAGTTAGCATATGTTGATGATGGTATGACACAAATGTGTTTGGTTGGTATTGGTCTGGAGGAGCTTGACCTCAAGGATTCCAACAATTTGAGCAATGAGGAGTTTGGCATGGATTTTGTGGATGATTAGAGACATTGGGCAATTAATTGATAGTATCTGAATTTTGAACGTGATTATTATTTTGTACATAACATATTAATATTCTATATATGTCATTTTCATTGTTCAATGCAACATGTTAGTATTTCAAAGTTTCATTTGTTATCCCTGAATTCTTATAAGTTTTTTTATGACTGTTTTTTCAAGTACCATATATGTACATATAGGGAAAAAGAAGGGCTATTCTAATGGATGATTATGCATTCTGGCTTGAACAATGCTCATATGATATTCATTTGAATGATGAATGACATTCTTTGGCCTTGCATATATTCATGTATTCTTGTCTATTTGGATGACATGCTTATCGGCAATAATACATGGAAAGAAAAGCTTATTTTCAAACATTTCTTTGCACTTTGTGGCAACACACTCAAGATGCCAATATAGAGAGGTGTTTCTTCACTGTGAAGGGGATATAATTTGTGAAGAACTTGGTGTATGATGACCCATTTAAGATTTGTGTCTTTCTAGAATAATAGCCTACACCAAAGACCTTTATATAACTTTGCAGATTTTTTGGTATAGCACATTTCTATAGGAAAAATGTTCTTGGTTTTCTTATACATCTTTTCATCATTTGGTTAGATTACCAAAGGCGCTGAACAGGCAGAATTCAACAGTTCGATCCCACAACATAGAACGTTTGAGGAGTTCAAATAGAGACATGGTTTCACACCAGTACTTCATTTACCAGCTCTTCAGTAACCATATCAGATATGTCCCAGTTCTTCAATAACAATGTCAGATATGTCTGATCGATCCAGCATGCAGTTGGATCAGTGTAAATTACTTTCACTTTCAGCAACTAGTTGTTACCACAGTGAAACATTCACTACTGCAGTAAGAAAATATTGCACATTTGATTTAGAGCTTGTGCCACGGTCTTAGGCATGTGAACATTGGAAGCATTAGATATTGATACCAAAAAACATCACACACTGACTATTATACATTAGAATTCCTGTAAGGAAAGTCGTAACAGGCATGTCTATGAGAAATAATTGTTTTTCTTTGTTTTTTGTAGCTGTTTGATCTCATCATATTCATCGACCCTTGCATAAATATTTAACAAAACTATTTGTTAAAAAGGATTCTGATTTTGGAGTTTGGTTCTACTTTTGGTCGAGTCTTATAACTGACCTCTTGGAATTTGTTCAGAATTTTAAGATCTATGCTTTAATATAATCTGTCTTTACAATTCTAATATGCTGTCTTGCAGTTTTCTTTTCAGTGTGTTTATTTCCTTTTTAATGGAAATCTGGTTATCGTTCAGAGGCAATATGAATCATTCCTGTTGTAGCATATGGAACCTTTGTTTAGTGTGTTGCCCCCCCCAATCATCCCTGGGCATTGGATCAACAAAAACTGTGATGTGAGATGAGTGGTTGAACTGTTATGCAATTGATTGGATTATAGTAACATATTGTAAGGATGCCATATCCTTTGTGTGAAATTTCAATTGTGATTCAAAATAGTCTGTTTATTTTGGTTCTTATATAAATGTTAGGGGGAGCTCCGCCTTGTTAAAATATTCTTCTGAGTGAATGATGCTTCACTTAAAGGGCTGTCTGTGCTCCTGTGAATACCTTTGAGTGATTACAGTTGAATGAAGCAACTGAGACAAGAACATGAGTAAGTAGTCATTTGGAAGTAGGTTATCGCCAAGTCTGATGTGATATTAGATTTGACATTTTTGAATAACAATGATGCATATTATCAAACTGGGGTTCACAAAGTCAGCTCTAAAGGATGGAGTCTTTAGGATTCAAGATAACTTATGACTAAAAGAAATATACATTTTAACTGTAGGAATGTATTTTTATGTGGACTTGTTGGTCACAAAATAGCATTCTTTCACATTCTTCTTAGTTAATAAATATACAATTTATTGTGTGCCTTCTTTTCCTGTATGGTTAAATAAGATCAATTTATTCCCTTGGAACCTTTGGTTCTTGCCATCCAAAGTTTTCTATTGTACTGAAGGCATGATATGGAAGGCTTGTTCCATTATATTGGTCTTTTGGCTCTTTTAGCAACCATAGTCATTATTAAGTCTCAGATGAAATGTCAGTATCCTTGTGCTGTGTTTATACCAAGGCCAGGGCACGTGTAAATATTTATTTCTTTTAATGCAGTTGTTCTGTTATTTCAGAAAAAAAGCATGATGTCAAAGGTGGATTGATCGTTAGCATGTTCCAGCATTATTGGTTGTAACTTGTATACACATCAGAATATTAAACATACTGAAAAGTTCTTGATTGTGTCAAAATTTACTACTCTAGTATTGGATAAATATGCTACTTTGATAATGTAAAATTTGGTCCCTTCTTGCACAGGTCAATCAAAAATCTTGAAGTCCTCAGTACTACTTGTTGGTGCTGGAGGATTGGGATCACCTGCTGCATTATACCTTGCATCTTGTGGGATTGGTGAGTTCTTCCCAACAAAAAATAGATAAAAATAGTGACATAGAAGGAATAAATAGTAAGAAATTTATGTGTGAATTCAATCTATTTTAGTTCAAAACATTTGGAAGAGTATCATTCTATTTAATGTGAATTTTTTTTGAAAATCCTTTTTGGCATTAAGTAGGATTTGATTTCTGTTTTATAATTTATACCCTTGCATCATGCTTCTAGGGATATCATGTATTTTGTATGTTTGATATAATACATCCAATAACCACTGTCTACTCATTTTTAATATGCAACAAATCTGTTTTGATGTCTATGGTTTGCAAACAGTTTTTGGTCAATTGTAATAAAAAGTCTTTCCACTAATTGTTGGGTTGTTTTCTGTGGGTACTTACAGGAAGAAAATTAGGCTTTGAGTTATGTTATTTGGTATCTTGTTAGGTCAAAAGGTGCATAAATGATTTAATTGATAAAGCTCATGCATACTTCAGTAAAATTATGGCCCATGTACCATTTCATTTGATAAGATTTCAAGTTATGGTTATATCAACTACACTGTGACAATCACTTTCTTTGATTGAGTTCATAGTACACTCTTTTATGGACTGAATTAGGAGTATTTAGTTTCAGGTTGCAATGTAGTATCAACAGACAGAACCTATAATTTGGGGGGACATGACCTGTTCTACGTGTCCCTTCATGCTCATATATCTGATATGTTATGCTTTCTATGATTCAAAATATAAATATGACATTTTCTATGTAATGTGCATTTTAGGTATCTGGCAAGTAGAAAAAGAATCAACAAGGACTCTTTTGCCCTTGGACCTGGACCTGTGCATTGGCTCAACTTTTTGGCTTGTGACTGAAAACCCCCCTTGGCTTGTTCCTAGATAATCCTGAAGTTGATTGAAAAAAGTCGAGATTTCTTTTTGATAAACCTTCATTTAGAAAAAGTAGTGACATATTAAGCTATTGACTTTTTTTATCTTGTGGCAAATGGAATTTGAAAAGTAAAATTTAAATTTAGAAAATCAAATTTGTTAGATTGGTTCAGCATTTTGGTTGGTGACTGAAAATCTCCCTTTTCTTGTGGCCAAACAAATCTAAAGAATAAAAAAAAAAATGTTATAATATTTTTTTTGATGAACATTCACTCTGAAAAAATAGTGACAGACAAAGAAATTAACTGTTTTAGCTTGTGGCAAATGAAATTCTAAAAATAAAAAGCATATTTAGAGATGGGAAAATTTATTAGTTTCAAATGCACGAATGAAGGCAAGGTAAGATTTCTGGTAATACATCTGCAAAAATGAGGGGTAAAGGTACACTTGTTTTGGATGATGGTGAAACTATAGTTGAAAATGTCTTTTATGTAGAAGATCTTAAACATATTCTATTAAGTGTTATTCAATTGTGTGATCAAGGACACTCCTTAGTTTTCAATTCAGATTGTTGTGAGATTAGAAAAGATGGTAAACATATTGCTGATGCAAGCAGGGCTGCGAACAATTTTACATTCTTGATATCATAAGGGAGAAGTTGGGAGTGTTTTCACTCCATTGATTTGTTGTTTGGACTCGGGGGGAGTTTTCTTTGTTATATTCTTTCAGCCCCATTTTAATTATGTAGTTTGGTTTCAATTATGTAGGATGGTTTTAGGTATGCAAGTTGGTTTCGTCATTGAGTAAAAGGGGGAGAAATAAGTCAGGGGAGCAACTTTATTTTAGAGAAAGTCAGTTTGTTTCAGCATTGCTTCAGAGCTTGTTTATTTCAGGGTGGTTTTAGATGGGTTGTCATCAATGACAAAGGGGGAGATTGTTGAGTATGTTGTCATTGATGTCAACGGTTGATGATCAAGGTTGTCTATATCTCTGTAGTATCCCAGACTGATATTTTTCCAAATACTTTTCAAATAAATCTTCGAAATGTAAACAAACATTCGCATGCAATATAATATTGATTTAACAAAAATAACCAGCAATATATTCCCATAAATCTTCTCAGAAAATGTTATTGTATTATACAACAGCAATACGAAACAATGAAACTACAAATAATCCAATCTGAAATACAGAATGCAACAACAAGATTGGATGATCAAGAACCTGTAAATACAATGGCGAACTCTGCTGTGAATCCGCCCTGGAGATGAACTGGGTTTCCATCCAATCCACCGAGAAAGCCTGAAGGTTTCCATCCTCAGGTTTCAGAATCGAAAGCTGAAGCTTCCTAGATTCTCCAAGAGAAATAAATTCATAAACTAAGCATAAACAAATGAGACTCCAAGCCTTCTTTTAAAGCTGCAGCTGTGACTCTTCAGTTTCCCTTCTCCATCTTTTCATATTCCCCCTTTAAGTCACTTTTTAAATAAATATAACCGTTAAGTCATAAAGTGACATAATAATAAAGTAAGAAATCTTTTGGCATTAAAACGGAGGACCAAATGAACGTGGAAGATGGCGTGTGATAGCTTGCTGGAAAGCTCTTGGCGAGATGCTCCAAGTCCAATACTGAAATGCCAAGAAAACTGAACTCTGCCAACTTACTATAAATAGTAAGTACCCTGGAAACCTTGTGGAAATTGCTCTGATTGGCCTGAAACTGGAACTACCTAGGCCAAATACCCCACTGATCCCTGCAAAGCCTCGGTTAGCCCACCAGACCATGATGAAATGGCTAACGACGCAACAGAAAATAATGTGCCCGAAAAAGGGGACATTACAAATCATCCCTTTCCAAAGATTGCTTTCCCTCAAGCAATCGGTGTCTGCATGCTGTGACCATAATACCTGGATCCCATACCAACCTCAAGGAAGCTGCTCCACCAATTTGTCGTGAAAAATTGAAACAAACAATATGCCCTGACTTGTGAAGCCATTCACACAGCAACAATGCATCAACCATTCTAATGTCGGGATCCCAAATCACCCCATGTGCCTGATCAGTCGAATCAAACTGCCCTGTGCTGCCATCATCTGTGAGAAAAACCTCAATCCAACTGAGAACCTCACCCCAATTGAAATCACCAGCACCTCTAAGGTCAGATGAAGGGGGAAACCAAACATCATACCAATCAGCTCCCTGAATAATTACCAACTACGAGAATGTCCCTCCTAATCCCACAAACAAAAGGGCCATCCATCTCCCTAGCTGACTGAAATATCCTATCGTTCCATGCCTATATTGAGTGAATCACCGAAAATGTCCAACTGCCAGAACACTGCCCCTCTGATCTATAGCCTGAACCGGAAACTGTATTGAAGAGGCAAACTATCAAGACTGCAGGATAAGGCTTCCTCCTGCAAGAAGGGAAGCGTACCCAACCAATCACTCATCCCACACCTCTGCAATAATCGGAAAAGAAAGTCCTCCGTAGGTGGGTTGAATGGAAAACAAAATGCATCCCATACAGTCTGGCCAACATGTGATGCACTAACCAACTCCATTGGAAATCTTGAATCAACATTAGGATTCCATAGTTGTCTCTCTATACCCGGAGTCATACAATGCACACCATTGTGTGAAAAATTCACACCAACAAGCATAATCATCATACCAAGCTCAATAACCCCGTATTGAATAAACTCTACCAATCGTCATCGTCATGCCCAAAACTTGTGGTGATAGAGTTACCATAGGCATTGGATGAATCGGTACGGTAATGTAGGGGAGTCACAACTGTGTGAAGAGGGGAATAAATCAAGGGATGCTCACCAACATGAGACATCTCTCCATTAGCGAGAGGTAGTGCAAGGAAAGGCATATCACCCATCATGCAATACGACATAACCACCCATCCTGAACTGCTGATGTAGGAACCAAACTGCTCAACAACTGAGCTCACCCCGCTACTCCAATCTGGTGACAAAGACTCATCTCTAGTAACTGACTTTGGGTCCCAAATCTTGCAACCAATCTCATCCTCATCATGGAAGTAGGAAATATCTTCCTCATCTAGCCCAAAAAGAGGATTATCAAATGTCAAATCAGCACCCATCTCAAACAAGGAATTGTTAACCTCTTGAAAGTGGTCTAACTCATAAAGAAACTTTAGGTGACCCAGAGATCTTTTGGGACAACTATCCAAGTCATAAGTCTGCTATATGCTATCAAGCTGTTGAATCACCTCCTGAAAGAATTCAGACTTTTCCTTATCGTCGTGTTCCCTGTACTGGCTAGAGGCAACAATCTGATTTCTTGCTTCTTGAAGAGCAATATGTGTGTGTTCCAAAGTACCCTGAGTAACACTGAGCTCTCTATTGAGTTTATTAATCTCACCCTCCTTTTCTCTCAACTGCTCAGCATATTTTCCAACAACTTGTAACAGGTAGTCATGATCTGAAAGTAAACACAGATATTCTGATTGCCAATCCTCAAATGCTGTTTTGACACCCTGTAAATCTGCAACATAGGATCCAATCCTTATACCATCTTGTCCTCTATCCCTCTGAGCTTTCTTGTATAGATCATCAATAACTTGGTGAGTGCTATCATGGTGTACAAGAGCTGCAATAATGACATTGTTACTGACTTTCAGTTGACTCTTCAAGGCATGCTTCTCATCATTGTTATTCTGGGATGTACTACCAAGAGGGTCATCCATATCAGCATTATGCATAAGTGAGGTGCTGCTAAAGAAATCACACGATTCCTCATTACATGAATCGCTAAAGGCTTCCAACTGATTTTCACAGCCTTTAACCATAAATTTGTCAAACTCAGCCACTAAGTCACCAAAGTAGAGCTTTGAACACTCTTCACCATGTCCTGAAAGAGATGTATTCAAAGCTATGTTTTCATTATCACTTGGCTGCAATTTATCTTCTCCTTGATTAATATCGCAAACATGTTCCCGTGACCAGACCTCTTGGCATATAAAACAAAGCTGCCCTGTTCTCATTTGGTCCTTGCCCATTCCTGGAGATCCTGCAACCTGTATGCCTATTGATACTTGCTCATTTTCAGTCAATAAATCTTTGAATCTTTCAATCCGAAGCTTAATCAATTCAGTTGAAAGCTCACATGCCATGGTTGAGAACTTTAGTTCTCTTTTCCAGATTGCCAACACATCTGATTGCAATTGTTTACATATGTCGATATCCTCATCTAAAATCAAACATGTTCCTTGGCTGCCAAACCCAGCCACTAAGTCACCAAAGTAGAGCTTTGAACACTCTTCACCATGTCCTGAAAGAGATGTATTCAAAGCTATGTTTTCATTATCACTTGGCTGCAATTTATCTTCTCCTTGATTAATATCGCAAACATGTTCTTGTGACCAGCCCTCTTGGCATATAAAACAAAGCTGCTTTGTTCTCATTTGGTCCTTGCCCATTCCCAGAGATCTTGCAACCTCTATGCCTATTGATACTTGCTCATTTTCAGTCAATAAATCTTTGAATCTTTCGGTCCGAAGCTTAATCAATTCAGTTGAAAGCTCACATGCCATGGTTGAGGACTTTAGTTCTCCTCTCCAGATTGCCAACACATCTGATTGCAATTGTTTACATATGTCGATATCCTCATCTAAAATCAAGGACATGATACTCTTAATGCATGCCTTCACCTCATCCGGATGACACTTCCTGAAATTACTTAGGAGGCATTGAAATAATTGTTGAACCATTTTATCACAACCGAGATTCAACATGTGACTGCAAATTCTAGTACTTGCCATTAATTCCAAGATTTTTACCTGCTTACCAAAGGTAGGATCTCTGTCATTTTTCAGTCTACCTAAACTGTCCACAATCAGCTGTAATACCTGTCTCCAAATGCAATCGGTATAAGGAGTAATAGGGGTTGTAATCCGAGTGATCTCACTGAGACATGAGGCGACTGCAAGCCTAACGTCTTTATGTGGATGATTCATAAACCTGCATTGGGCCAAAGCGACCATCGAGGGGTGCATAGCCCAATTGAAGAGCTTGCAATCAGATTGATCTATCCTAGATAGATATGAATTTATTTCATCTAATTTGGCAAGCATACCTTCCCTAAATTTCTGATCCTCTAATTGCCATCCAAGATAACATAACTCATTTCCGATTTCGATTTCCTTTTGAATGTCCCTTAGTTGCTCACCGTAAAATCTGTCATTGAATTCTTTTGAGAATATTGGGCTTTCCAAGGTCTCCATTATTCCAATTTTCTCCAAATTTCACGTAAGAGACTGAATCACTTCTCTAATTGTGAAATGCTGTCACCACAATAATAATTCTGATCTCTCCAATACTTCTGAGCACTGTAATTATTTAAGGGAGTCTCAGCTGAAAATTTCTGGCACTAATAGCTTAAAAAGTGAATGACTGATAGCAAGTAAGACAAATTCATTATCACACACTACTCGTAGACATTCATAGATAACTTTTGATACAAATCAGATTACTAAACTCCAGTAGATTCCTTGTTGACTGAATGTGTTTATATAAGTAAATTTTGATGCTGCTATTTAATTTTTGAATGTGCATGCAATCTCTTGTAATGTCCCCATTTTTCCAGGCTCTTGGGATTAGCCTATCATGTGACCCTCGTAGGCTAATGAGGATGGATAGAGGGTCTCTTTTAGTGGGCATCTACTTCAGGATTCAGTGTGCTTTGGTTTGGCATCATTTGGACTTCATTTGCTATAGTTTTGCCACGTTTACTATTTATAGTCAGCCTGATGTTGTTCGAGAAGGACCCTTTCTATTTTTGGAAAGTGCATTTGGTCACATGGGGAAATAATAGGCGTGACTTCTGTTTCATACGACATTTTAAAATGATAAGTATTTTGGGAGTTATTATTATTTTGGTGGCCAAATTATTATTAAATCATTAAATGACTTATTATAAAGTTATAATTTAACTTTATAATTTCACTTAAGTTGAGGGTTGAGTCATCGTGGGAAGGGACCATTTATTTAATTAACTCATGGAAGCCTAAGCCAAGGTATTAATTTAAAGTATTGGAGTAAATGAATTATTAAAAGGAAAAGTATATCTATTTATCCCACATTGGTAAGAATTGTGTTTGAGCTCTCACAAGAAAGAATAAAAAGGGACTTGAGAGCTCATTCTCAAATACCTTATGTCATTTTTATAAAATTGAAAGTGTTTTTGGAGGAGAAAATCGAAATTGCTTGAGGAAGCAAGGGTTTGCAATGAGTTTGGTCTTCAGATTTTGGAGAGAACTCATCCAATCTTCATGTGCAAAGAGTGGTGAATGTTCAGAATTTTATATGCTGCTGGTTAGCATTTATTAGCATTTTATTGGAGCTGCCGTACATTTATTGCAAGAGCCGTACAGATCTAGTTAATGTTTGGTCTTCAGCCTTGGAGAAAACATTGAATTCATTGCCTGGTTGCAGAGTTGGATTGGGACAGAATTTGCATTTGCTAGAAGTGAGTTTTTTAATTTACTTCCGAGTCTTGTTATTGCTGTACGGACCAGGCATTTCCTGCCGTACAGACCTGGTACTAGCTGCCGTACGGACTTGGCTTTGGGTGTGAGAAAGAAGTGGTATTGGGCTGTTAGGACTTGGCATTACCAACAGCTTGCTTAGGTTGGGAGTTTGGCTGCTAATGGAGATTATTCAATAGTTGGCGTCCATTCCTCTCAGTAGAGATTCATCTACAACAGTCCCTATTTGCGAAATTAAGGTGCCAAGTTTATTGTCTTGAAAATATAATGCTTGTTGAAATGTAATCTTGGTTGTTATTTTAATAGGCGAGCAATCAAAAGGCACTTGAGAATTAAATTGTTGTGTTTGGTTATGTGCCTATTGATTAAATTGATTAAATTTATATATGTTCTGAAAATTTTAAAAAAAATTGCAATTACATTTGAGAAAAATCCAAAATTACAATAGAGAGCTAGTTGGGCTCATCACATCTCCTAGTCTCTCAGTTATCTATAAGGGCTGTAGATGAACTGTCTAGACTGTCTGATTGAATTGTTTGATGGATTGTACTGAGTGCGGTGGCTCACTGTAAACACCAGGTGACTATGGAGGGTGTAAGTTGTGAGTGTTGACCCCCAAATGTCTCTAAGACTCCCAATGTGAGTTCCTGCGTGCTGGCTTCCTGTTACTACTCCCGACCTCCCACACTGCTGTTCCCAGACTGCCAATAGTACTCCCTAACATCCTGTGAATGCTAAGATGTCACTGCAGTGTTCTTACCAATACTCTGGTAGAATTTCCTATCTAAAACTGAACGGAAATATTCAATACAAGATTCTCATAAAAATTTTCACTGTCCTTGTCTTGTTGAGATCAGTGTGAATAGTTTATTAGGGAATTGCACTATTGATTAAAATATTCATTTATAATTTCACTATCGCTTTGAGTAGAGTTGATATCACTTTCTGAGAATGCACAAGCAGCGGATTCTGGATCTGGAACTTCAGATGGATCAAGAAAATGAAGCAATGCAAATAACTCTGTTAATGTATTTTGAAGAGGAGTTCCAGTCAGTAGCAATCGAAAATTTGTTGATTGTTGCTTAAGAAGAATACCAAGTTTGGAACGAAATTTTTTAATCCGATGACCCTCCTCAACAATGATGCTTGATCACTTAAACTTCTATAGAATGGAGCTATCAATCATTGCTAGTTCAAAACTAGTAACCAACACATCAAACAACACCATATTTTGGTGTGTAGAACTCATGCTCCCGTATACGGGAATGTGATTCTTTTTCACCCTGATACAAGATCACATTCAAATCTGATGCCCACTGTCGAAATTCCTGTACTTCACCAAATATTACCCAACTGTGGTTGCAACTGACTGTGATGACAAGAATCAATAGTCTTGAGCAGGCCCATGTAATTCATTAAGCTTTGGCAATAATATTTGTCTATCATATAACCCAACGTTGGTCCTATGAAGTCGCGATAATACTATGAATTGAAAACTTGAGAATTTGCTCGGTTGATGGGGTCCCACGATAGTATGAAGTAGTGACTATAAACCTTTGACGTAGCTTATTAATAACTTCCACTGAACTAGGAAGGCTTCATTCATAGAAAATATAAAATTTAAATTCCAAGCCTTGCATCCATATTTCTGTCAAACATTAGGAATGACATTACTAGAGGTGTATAAGCTAATATATATGCCCCCCGCTCGTGCCTGGTGTATACCACTGGCATCTAGAACCCGATGCTACTAGGCGCGGATGTCAACCGTTTCTCATACCCGTGCTGGGTTCGACTGTGCATAAATGCTGTGACCGTTCAGTCACGTCTTCATTCCAATACCTCCTGCACTTTTAGACTGATGGCACCAACAGTAGAGTGCTGTGACTCTCTTAGTCACGTTCCTAGTCTTCAACACTTGCTGGGTGCTACCAATGTAAGGTGTGCCTATATGGAAGACGTGCTGCAAGGAAGGAGCTCCTCCCGTATGAGTACACGCTTGGGGATATAACCGCCAGGCTTCTGACTTGGTCACACGATAGTGGAAGCTGCGTGACTATATTTGCAGTGTGCTGGGGCTGCGGGTGGAGATAGCTAAGCCCCTAACCTGGTCAATAAAGTAATGACTGCTGTAGGGAATACATGCTTACGCAACCTACAGAGGCCCTCCACACGTGATTCCTAGGATTTCGTATCCATCCTTGCTTGTGCCGACCTGTATGAAATACTGGGATAACACTCCTCTCGTCCCTGCGTAGGAGTCTAATAACCACAGTTGATAACCATGAATAATAAAGTCTTCCTCTATCACTATGATATCAACCAGACTAATGTAAATCAATCCTCCATAAATTTATTAACTTCCTTCTGAGAAATACTGCAACTAAAAATATCTGTATGATTTGTCTCTGGAGAAAAACCTCATAGGCTGGCAAGATTTTTAGCTCTAATACCACTGTAATATCCCAGACGGATATTTTTTCAAATACTTCTCAAATAAATCTCAGAAATGTAAACAAACATTTGCATGCAATATAATATTGATTTAACAAAAATAACCAGCAATATATTCCCATAAATCTTCTCAAGAAATGTTATTGTATTATACAACAGCAATACGAAACAATGAAACTACAAATAATCCAATCTAAATACATAATGCAACAACAAGATTGGATGATCAAGAACCTGTAAATACAATGGCGAACTTTGCTGTGAATCCGCCTTGGAGATGAATTGGGTTTCCGTCCAATCCACCGAGAAAGCCTGCAGGTTTCCATCTGCAGGTTTCAGAACCGAAAGCTGAAGCTTCCTGGATTCTCCAAGAGAAATAAATTCATAAACTAAGCTAATAAATGAGACTCCAAGCCTTCTTTTAACGCTGCAGCTGTGACTCTTCAGTTTCCCTTTTCTGTCTTTTCATATTCCCCCTTTAAGTCACTTTTTAAATAAATATAACCGTCAAGTCATAAAGTGACATAATAATAAAGTAAGGAATCTTCTGGCATTAAAATGGAGGACCAAACGAACTTGGAAGATGACATGTGATAGCTTTCCGGAAAGCTCTCGGCGAGACGCTCCAAGTCCAATACTGAAATGCCAAGAAAATTGAACTCTGCCGCTATAAATAGTAAGTACCCTAGAAACCCTGTGGAAACTGCTCTGATTGGCTTGAAACTGGATTTACCTCGGCCAAATACCCCACTGATCCCTGCAAAGCCTTAGTTAGCCCACCAAACCATGATGAAATGGCTAACGACGCAGCACAAAATAATGTGCCCGAAAAAGGGGACATTACAATCTCAAAGGATTATTCAAAGTAATAGAAAATTAGTTTAGCTACATGCTTGGTTGAGCTGCTTGAGTTGTTTGAGGTGCTTGACATGCTTGAGGTGGTTGGTTGTTTGGTTGAGCTACCTAGGTGTCTACTTAAGCTGGTTGTGTGCCTACTTCAGCTGGTTGTTAGTTGCTTTCTTGTCCACTTGTTAGATTAATGTGCCACATCATTGGTTGAATTGTCAAAAGGTTGACTCATATTCTCTAGGCACAATTTTCCTATTTATTGTCTGCTTTCATAAGTTGCAATTAAGGACATTATTCTTATACGAGTCAATAAATATGAGAATATTCTATGCATATCATGGCCTTGTTTTTGGATAAGTGCCAAATGTGTATAATGGCTAATGATTTTTGGGCAGCATAAGACTTTTGTAACGGTTTTCTTTGAAAAAGAATTCTTCAGCCGTGCCATTTTCATGGTCATTTTAATAATGAAGGTTTGTGTTGAACTTTATTTATTCTTTGACTGGGTGTTAATGTTTTTGTTGTATGGGTGATGGTTTGTGTTTGGAAGACACACTTGGCTTTAGGAGGAGAACAAGCCTTAAAGTAATTCGTTAAAAAAAATATATGGGGCCGTTTTTGAATATTTTAAGGAAGCTGTGTGTTCTTAAAAATAAGCTATTTATATTTTGGAGATATGCATTTTCTACTAGTGGTAACCACTGGGCCTTGTATATAAGTTTAGCAACAATAATTATCTTTGCTATTATGTTATTGGGCAGAGATATAGCAATCGAGCATTTCATTCAGTTGCAGATGGAGTTTTCTTTTGTATACTTTACATGGTTGGGTATAGAGTTTTTAATAATTTAATTAGTTATAATGACTGGGCGTTAATTCTTGGCTAGACGAGAGTTAAGGTGCGTGTGCTGAATGGTTTTGAAAAAGTTGAGAGTAATTGTGATAGAAAAAGAGCTCTCAATACCTGCATTCATTACTAGAACATTTCATGAGATAAAATCATTGTGCATATACATATGGCTAATTGTGTTCTAATTTGAAAATGAAGTTGTGCTCCCATACGGGTTGTGAGAGGTTGCTTTCAGTGTATTTTAGAGATGATATTTGAGCATTTTCTATAGACTGATAGATGTAAAAAGAGTTGCACTTGGTTTTTGGAAGAGTCTATGTAATGGTATTTTCAAAAAGTTGATACTAGGTGTGATTTCTGTGTAGAAATGCATTGTTTAGAGCAGTGTTTTTGAATATATGCTAGAATAAAGAGTTGATGCTTGGTGTTTGGTTTTTGATGATAAAAGGGAAGATTTTAAAGGATTTGTGTGCATTCTAAAACTTATTGAGTTTTGCATTTGAGTTGGTGCTTTTTGAGAGTTGTTCCTCTTTGTGGGTTAGTGCTCACATTTGTAATTTGGGTTGGTGCCCATTTTTGTATGAAAGTTATTGTGTGCCATGGTTTTTTACTTGCAAGGGTTTTCCATGATAAATTTGGTGTATTCGTCTTTATGGATGCTATCTTTACGCTTTATGTGGTTTCATGTAGATAAAAGTTTAAAAGTACTAAAATACTGATTCACCCGTCAATATTTCCCATGTGCATTCAATAGACAGCAGTCAACTTTTATGTTAGACCAAAAGATGATAAATGGATCATGGATAGGATATTGTCCATGTTGGAGCATCTCATCAACTGTAGTTGATATAGAATAATATCTAACCATTATTGATACTATATCGGGCCTCCTTATGGTATGATTGAGCTGATCAATGTGACCGGATACTCATTGTTGGTCAGTTGCTTGATATGACTTCTTTGTTTATATCATCTTTCAACCGTTACTCACAAGGTTTCTCTTTAATGGTTCTATGTGTTTGATCTGCCTTTCAAACTTATTTCACCCTTGATATATTTGTCTCTGATTTCTTTATGTAGGATCTTTTGATACATTTTTACAATTTTGTCTCTCCAGAGACTTCACAAAATTGAAGAACTTCGTTGCCATGATGTGAAAAGGATGGGGGCATTGCATGTTTAGGGTTGGTTTAGTTTCTAGGTAGCTTCCCTTCATAATTTGAAGAGACATTTTACCTCACATTGTTTGGTTTTTTGTTATCTTGAAACATAAAAATTAAATGCTAACAGATCAGTAATATGAAATGCTGTTTCAAGTCTTCTATGGTACTTTGATGACTCTGTGTGTGCATAAATATGCCTTAGAATACTAACTTGCAGGGAACTCTATTGATATAAATGAAGCTATTTCTTTTCCATTTCCATAACTGGTATGCATAAATATTCTCCTCCTTGAGCTGCGTTGATGCTAAAGCAATTGCAGTGATTCATGTCTCTATCTGGTTGCATCCTTTGATATGAATTCTTAAATTACATCCTTACACAATGATACTTATGAGGAATAATAACCAGTTGGGATCCATGTTCCATCTTGATAAAATGCTAGATGATAATATGTGGTAGATATTCAATTACAAACACAACAAATTAAATCAATTGTGTTTATTTCTGTCTTGCTGGTCTATATGCTTTCATGTTTACGTGCAAACCTGCCTTGGAAAATGAAACATAGCTTCTTCTTGGGAAGTTGTATGTCCATCTAATTTATCCGAGTTTAGTTTATTTGTGTGCAGTTGCATGTATTGCGGCTCAGTTGTTGTTTGCTGTTAAACTCCATGTACAATTTTTAAATCATAAAAAATTCTATCAAACATTCGTAGTTTTCAACTACCTAACCATAAAAACTGAACTTATATTTTTCAAGCTGCAAATTTAATGCTTTTCTCCTACCCTTGCTATCTGTTATTGTGTTATTGACCGTTGGCCTTATTTGTGAAGTAATTAGCAGAGTTGCATGGAAATGGATATGTTATCAGATACAGATACAGTATGGATATAAATATGGCAAATTTTCAAGACCCTTTCATACAAAATTACATACAGAAATTATAATGATAATCATAAGTGCGATTATTTATACATTCAAAGTCATTGAACATAACTTTTACCCTTTGTTGAAAAATCATTCAGAATGTTTCTTTATATATATTTTAGTTTATAATATTTATTCTTTTATATTATATTTTTCTTTTGCAGGGTTATCTGGGGATGCGTCCCCGGCCTAAATCCCCAATTTTTGGAAACGGGGACATTTCAGGGTCTTGGGGACGGCCAGGGGACGTCCCCTCCCCGTTCCCATTTTTTGGAATTTTCATGGCGACGTCCCGGAAACTTGGGGACACCACCCAAAAAAATCAGGGACTTCTAGAAGAACCGGGGACGGCTGGGGATGCCGTAGCCGTCCCCCAACTGTACCGGGGACAGCCAGTGGTCCCCAATTCTTTTTGCTCAAAAATGTCAAAATTAAATTTAAAAAAACATTTTTTTCCTGCAAGGGGGGTTGGTTTGTGGGCCCCACCTTCTTACATGCCCTAAAAAGCCAAAAACATTTAACATGTTGTAAACTGTTATCTATGTAAAGATACTAATACTATCTTCTTCATGCAATTGCATTGTAGCACATTTAACAAAATTATACCACTGGAACTAGCCATCAAGCAAGTTACCAAAGTGCTAAGGCAGATAATCTATGTAGATATTTTCTAACATGATGACATCCCGTTGACGTAAAAATTGTATGATAGAAAGTTTGATTTCTGAATTTCAATCAGTTGAAAATTTATATCAAATTGCAGAGATCTTAACATTATTAGGTTAAGCTCATTGAAGAACCACATCGAAGAGAAACTAAAAGTCCAATTTAAAGTAATAAACTGTAATTTGATTTCTTTTATATATATAGTACATTAAGTAGTAGAATCAGACAATGATGGAAATACTAAGTTTAAGAGCCAATCTCAACCATGAGAAAACAAAAAGCTGGATTAATATGGAGAGAATAGGCCACCACCAGAGGCAAAATGGCATGGTTTATCCATATTTTCATATGAATGTCATGTATATTTGCAAATTTCCCTATATATTTTAAAATTTTCCTATATTTTATAGATGTCCCCTTTGCCATCCCCCCCCGTCCCCAAAATCGGCAAAAAAATTGCCGTCCTGGAAACCTGTCCCCCCGCGTCCCACCGTCTCCGTCCTGGAAACTCGGGGTAACACTGTTCTTTTGTGATTTAAATGTGTGGAAGAATTTTTATGATGATTTATATTTTTGAATGTTATTTTATAATCCTAAATCAGGTGTGGAATTGGATAGAGATCCTACTAAATCTACACAAATATCTTTATAATCCTAAACCCATGTTATATTCAAGGCTTGCTAATTTTTATATTTTGTATCAGATACCATTGTTGTGTGGGTACCTATATTTGCTTCCATTCTCAGGTGAATAATACAAAAGGCTTTTTGCATGCAAGTTCTTCTAGTTCACATTTATATTTATTGAGCGATGAAATATGTTGTCATTTAACCATGATGAGTTCACTTAGTTGTCTTTTTTATTTTTGCTCCACGAAGATGTGTACTGAGATTATGGTTAGAAATAGAAGTTTCTCTTATTTTCTTAGAATTTAAGCAACTACTTGTAATGAATTTCCGAAAAGGAAATTGCAGAAATTAGGTAGTTAACTTTTTTGATTCAACTTTGCAAACATGATTCAAAAAGAAATTACCTTTGTAGGTTGCCTTGGAATTATTGATTACGATGTTGTTGAGATGAACAATCTACATCGACAGGTGAGCTACTAATTCTAAGAGCTAATTTCCAAAAGCAAATTGAATTTTTAAATATGGATGGCTAAGGATATATAAATCTGATGGACATGTGTGTGGCCTTCTAGTTTGCTTCTCCACATTTATTCTCAAAGCTTTTATTTTTTCTGTCAATACTTAGAGCAATATGAAGAATTTTCTATATAATATGTTTAGTTGCAATGTACATCAAACAATTTGTGAAGAAGTAATTTAACTCTTTATAATTCAAATACAACATTTTTATAGATGCATAGATGTACTTTAAGATATAGTTACACACCCACCTAGCAACCAATACACGGACACAATGTAATGTCCCCTATTTTTAGACTTCTGGGATTAGCTTGGTTTTGCGACCCTCACAGGCTAATCAGGCGATTAGAGGGGGTCAGACGTCGGAGCCAGTATTGGGATCCCATTCTGGAGGTTCAGTTTATCAGATCTGCTTTTCGTTCGGGTCATTTTGGCCAACTTACTATTTTTAGTAAGTGGGGTTTCTGGTATGGCCAAGATTGGTAGGGTGTCTGCACGGAGGGTCAGAAATCTCAGGATTCAGTTTCAGTGAATCTCCAGTTTGAGAGACTTACTATTTATAGTAAGTCTATTTTTAGCAGTGGCTATTTCTGGCAGGGCAGTATCTATTTTTGATTGGGCAGTTGGTCCTGGTGCCTTGTCAGAAGTTTGATGATTGCAGGCAGATGGTTCTGTGGCTTTTATTTTAAAGGCGTTATTAAATTAAATTATATTGATTTAATTTAATAACTAACGACTTTATAATATTATATTATAAAGTGGGAGTATTTATTAAAGCCAATTAAGGGAAATATTAAAAAAGTGCTTTTTCGAAAAAGCTATATATTTTGCACGAAAAAGCACTTTTATTCATTCATTATGCAATCATTTCTATTGGAGTTTGTGAAGTATTGCCCTGGCTAGGGTTTCGAGGACGGATTCCTCTTCTCGGGATTTGAGCCATTGAAAGATTATGGTGAATTTCTCAACTGCTGTACTGCAAGCATTTAATTCTGATTTCTGAGATCATTAAATTTTACCAGTGCTGAGGTAAACTGGTTTGTGCTAAGTTAATATATCCGGCAAGTGATTAGTTCACAAGTTTTATCAAATTATCTTCATTCTGGTTTTCGAAGGTTGGTGAATTTATTGTATATCGTAATTGATGAAGGGTTTAATTCTGGAATTCGAAATTGCTGATAAATTTGTGTGGAGATTACAATAAATCTGAGGTTCTGAATTAGTTGTGGCGGCTGGCTATATCCTATCGGATTTGTGGAAGTGCAATACAATTCTGGGAATTATCGCATTGTGTGGTGAGCTGAGCTTTCATGTGCAGCGATTTCTATATGTCTCAAGGCATGTATACTGGGAGCGGAAGTCTGTTTTCTGCTGCTGACGTTTATCTTCTGGTCTCACGTTAGCAGTCTGGGCCGTCCAGCAACCCCCTGATGTATTGTGACAAGGCTGTGAATCACGTGCTTTGATCACAGCAGGTGGCCGGTTAGTATTTGGCGTGGGTTTTTTCCCTGAAAACACAATACACGTGCTGTATCCAGCAGTCACGTGAACCCTTCTACAAAGGTGGCGTCATCATTTCAAACAGCTATGACAGTTGGAAAATGTGACTGATCACAGGTGCATCAATATATTGTTAAAGAAAATAAATTTTAATGCAATCTATTTCCTTTGCAAGGTTTTATGGTTTATATTATAACAAAAGGACATCACTGAATTGAAATTTGATATTTTGAGATTGAGAATATATATATTTGTTATAACTGTCTGTTTGTGCGATATTAAGATTTAGCATCTGTTGATGTTTGTAGCATCAGTCAGATAAATAATATTGACTACATGATTATTATGAGAAATGATATATATATATATATATATATATATACATAACAATGTATATAATAATTGATATTACTATACATTAATATATATGTATATATAAAGTTAGATTATAATTATTCTCATAATAATTAAATAGTTAAATTGAGAAAATAAATATTATTATTATTAATATAATACTAAAGAGATATTATGTATATAATATATATAATCATAAGTTTATTAATTATATTAATTACAATAATAATAAATAGACATGTCCCTTTAGAGGGACATGTCTCTTCTTGGCTCATTCTCATTATAAGTGCAAGAGATTGTTGCATTTGGAAGACACGTACAATGAGATAGTGCTATTACATTTGCAATGATCCTAAAATCTTAACATGGTATCAGAGTGGGTTCCTTCGTGAGAAGCTTTACCGCTTGAAGGTAGATCCGTTCAGACTTATGGGCAAGGTGCTATAAAGTCAAATACAAACACTAAATGTTGCTCTGGCAGAGATATGCGTGACGGCTGGAGAAGTAAAGGACGAATGCTTTGGATTTGGCAATGCAGTGCCATAATTGAATAATAACATTATTTATAATCTGGCCATGAGAGAAGTTTCTTGAATGAGTCACCAACATGAACCAGCAAATTTGATAGAGCAGCGATCTGGGGTGCCAAATTCATCTACATGTAGCAGCAAACGTCCAAATTTTGAAAGGACTCATTTCAGATTGCGAAAGCAAGGCCATTTTGTCAACAAAACCAGCAATCTCAAGCAACGAATGTTGATGAAACCCTTCATTTCTTTGGAGAAAATTTGCAATCATTTCCAGGTCTGTTTGAGGTGGCGAAAGTCAGACTTTGAGTGGCCAATCTGGGTGAAATTAATTGGCAATTTTTATTCTCTTTGGGCAGAGACTTCTCTAAGTCTTTTGGCAAGTGAATCCTTGACCTAGGGTGTGATTTTCTAATCTTCTTTGGGCAGCGAGTTCACATTGGCACACATCTAATCTAGAGGCACCAGTTTTATCAGAGGTTGCCTCCTTTGGTCTATGAATTTGTGGTTGCCCTCATCATTGACCCACGTGGGCTTGTTGAAGTGTTAGTTCATTTTTGCAGAGGGGAGCACATTGAGGCAAGACAATTCTTGGCCCGTATGTGTGATTGACTGCATGGTTTCTCCCTTTGGCTTGTGCTCATCTACTATGAATACTGCAGTCTGTATTGATCTAGATCTGGATATCTTTTGTTTGGGATTCTGATAGGGTCGAAAGTTGTGTGATATAATCTTTCTAATTTCAAATCCTTCTGAATAGTATTCTTAACCAGAATAATAAGATCGTGATCCTAGTTCAACAATAGTGCAACCACAAGATATCCTGTCCTCTTCAGCATTAAGGAATCATCGTGTGTCATCTAGATGGCATGAATATAGCCAAAGCCAGCATCATGCCCAAGTATTTCAACATACACCAGGCGTATAATGTACTCCTTCATTTTCTCTATGTCGGGTTCATTTATCCTTTTAAGTGTCTCAATCTTGCGCAAAACAATTTGTTCTTCCTCTGCTTTAGACCGGGTCTCTCCGATAGCCTTAACTAGATCCAGGGACTCCTTAGACTGTAATAATCAAAGACCTCTGTGCTAGTTGAAGCATTGAAATAATAGTCTATGATGTCAATGTGGATAGCTTGTACCTTGGACCATACAAAATTTCATCAAATATCTTAGTAACCGATGATAGTGGACAAGTTTTATGGAGCCAATATCATTGATTGTTGATTGTTGAGGAAACATTCAGCCGCTTGGTCATCATACATATATAGTTGTTAGGATTGCAACTTGGATTCACACCATCATATGACATATTCAGTGGTGACCCTCTCCATATTTGTGGTCAAAACGCTCCAAGCCCTCATAATGGGTTACACACTCCTCCAACCGATATTAGAACACAAAGTTCCTATTGCAAAAGATATTGCGACAAAGAATTTAGCATGTGTAGTGAAGTGAAAGAGCCTCTAAATTGTACAAACTGTTTAAAACTTCAAAGTATTGTCCTAAACTAGTGCTGCTAGATGGGGATCCCACCAGTCCTTGTTGGATGTAAGAATCTAGACAACAATATATTCTTAGACTTGCTTGTGGAAGGGCATCAAAATGAGGGAAGAAAAACAAGTGTTGGGAAAAGTAGAGAGTGAGAAAATGGGGATCATTCACTCTAGGCTATCGCCCTGTGTGAAGGTTGTTAACATGTCTAGCATGAACAACATTATGATCTCCTATAGCATGTAATTATGATGAGAGTTGATTCATGCATGATATTTCCTATATGGGCTCACCTTACCAAAGGAAATATTTGAAACTTAAGATAAGTATTTTTTATATTTACTTTTTGTAATTAATCTCTTATTTATATTTCTATACGTACTATTTGTCTTGATCTTTTTTGAGGATGTTCTTGCAGGAAAAGAAGATTGATATTAGATTTAGAGGGAGTCTGACATCTTTAGAGAGGCTAAGAAGTTGATGAGTTTCAAAGGGAGTAGATGATTCAGTCAACTTGTGACAAACTTGATCATATAGATTGAGAGGGAGTCTAACAATCCATTATAGACAACCTTGGAAAAAGACGTCAGGAGGTTGATGTTAGTACTCAAAGCTTCAGATGGGAGCCAAATTATCATGAATGGTTGGAGGTTGAAATGTCTGGGATAAATCCATAGTTTATTACATTCACTCATGTTACTATGGAATTAGACAATTACATTTGTATACAGGAAATCACTCTTGCATTGAATAAATGATCATGTACCAGAGAGTCTTTTTAAACAGATAGTTTCATGATTGGGGCCATGTATGATTCTATAACAGAGGGAGCTACTAGAGGATCTCCCAAAAGACCTTAATGCAAATATCTAGAGGTCACGATAGATGAATAAGTTGTTGGATCAAAGGGCATTCTAGAAAAGAGCTTGATACAGACTAAAGAACAAAGACTCGACCTGCTAGAGTGAAGTCAGAAGGTTGATATTAGATTCAAAGGGAGTATAATAGTTCATCTAAAACAACCTTGGACGAGGAGGTAAGGAGGTTGTTACAAGACCTTAAAGGAAGCATCTAGAAGTCTGTGATCATGAGAAATCTATGCTTTTATGCTATCTCCTACTTAACTTGGGATTCACCTAGGGTGATGCAAACTATATAAGATATATAGTGCATAAGTATGCTATTCAAGGTACATTATCTCTACAGAACATATGGCTGATATTCTCACCAAGTTTCTTGCTAGAGGTAAGGTTGTGTACCTTTGAGATAAACTTGGCATGTTGGAGAATGAAGCCTTAGATGAAGAGGATTTTCATCTATTATCTTGTATGTTATTGCATTCTTCTCCTTGAGAGAGAAGTCCAAGGTGAAAGCTTTTGTTTCACCCTTTGGGATGAGCATGGATCCACCCTCTGACATAAATCAAGGTGGATTTCATGTATGTGACTCCTGTACTTATGGGCCCTCCTGTGAACATTGGAGAAAGGTGACGACTTTTCAACAATGAACACTTGTATTTGATTACAAGATGACGATCTTGTAATGTGGATTTGTTATGGTAGATGGTTATCTGTCTGTGCACATACCATAATGGGGTTATATGTAAATAAAATGTAATGTTTTACTTGCTATATCCTTGTATCACTATTGTGGTGATACAAAAATTAGGTATCACAGGGTGATTCCTCATATCTTTGTGATATGAAAATTAGGTATCACGGGGTGATTCCTCATATCCTTGTGATATGGAAACTAGGTGTCACAATGCATGGTGATTCCTCATATCTTTGTGATATGAAAATTAGGTATCACGGGGTGATTCCTCATATCCTTGTGATATGGAAACTAGGTGTCACAATGCATGGTGATTCCTCATATCTTTGTGATATGGAAACTAGGTGTCACAATGCATGGTGATTCCTCATATTAGTGTGGTATGAAAACTAGGTGTCACAATGCATGGTGATTCCTCATATCAAGATGATATGAAAACTATGATACTAACTAAATTATAATTACATACATATTAACATATTAATAAAATGAAATATTAAATTAACTTGCGTTAAAGGTTATATTGATAGCTTATTGGTGTTTACTTCTATCCACCAATAACTATCGGTTTGGACTATAAACCGATAACTATCACATGTTAGGCTTGGTATCACATGTTAGGTGATACTTCATATCATGAATTATGTAACATATGATTGCTTAGTATCCATATGAATCATATTAGGATCCTTCTAAACTTAGTATCATATATTGATTGGACCCTATGAAACATATCACATAGTGACATGTCTCTATGTAAACTTAGTATCCATATGACAGACATCATGAGATGTATTATCATTAGACATACCATGGATATTTATGAGCTATAGTGAACATCATGTGACTTGATATTCAGGAGGCAAATGCTCGTGATAATCACTTTGGGTAATTGATGAATATTTGTGAGTTGTATTCAGTAGGCCATTGCCCTGAGTAATCAGTGAAGTATTGTGAGACTTGATACTCGAGAACCATTACTCTTAATATCAGTAAAATGATATGAACATATAAAATGATTATTATAGTCACATTGAGTACTTGGTGAATATCATGGACTTGATATTCCACAAGTACTCACTATATATATATATATGTATTACATTGTGATAAACTGACTATCCTCTCTAGTTAAGAGGGAGTGTTAGTTATTGTAACAATTTTTGTGTAGCTATGGTGAGAATCATAAGTGTTGACATTGGATTGATTTATCCTCCCTAGCTAAGAGGGAGTGTTGATGTTTGTAGCATCAGTCAGATAAATAATATTGACTACATGATTATTATGAGAAATGATATATATATATATATATATATATATATATATATATATATATATATATATATATATATATACACATAACAATGTATATAATAATTGATATTACTATACATTAATATATATGTATATATAAAGTTAGATTATAATTATTCTCATAATAATTAAATAGTTAAATTGAGAAAATAAATATTATTATTATTAATATAATACTAAAGAGATATTATGTATATAATATATATAATCATAAGTTTATTAATTATATTAATTACAATAATAATAAATAGACATGTCCCTTTAGAGGGACATGTCTCTTCTTGGCTCATTCTCATTATGAGTGCAAGAGATTGTTGCATTTGGAAGACACATACAATGAGATAGTGCTATTACATTTGCAATGATCCTAAAATCTTAACAGCATCAAATATTTCAAAGTTATTAAAAATCCAAAAGAGCCAATTCGGGTTCTTCACACACAATGTCTATAGAATAGAGATGTCTTAATTATACATAAAAATAATATATAGTGTCTCCATGCTACTTTTCACTTTCATATTTGAGATGGATAGAGATTTATGTGAAGGTTCTGTTGCATAGAAGTTTATAACCATAGTTTTAATACCTGGTGAATACTTGTGATGGTTTTGTCAAAACAAATTTCTTGTGATCAAACTTGTATCTTGACGTAGACAAGTTTTGATGAGTTCGCCCTGAGTATTCAGTGAGTGTTCTATTCAGACTTGTCAAATGTTGTTTATTTCTTGATGTGGCATAAGAACACAGGAAAAAAAGTAGGAAGAACAATGGAAAAATGTGGGATTTTAGTATTTTTAATCAACTCTGCCCATGTCATTTCCTCACACAGCATTTGCAAGTTTTCTTGAGTGAATTCAAGCAAGTTTGAAGTGGATTTGAAGAGAAAATTTGTTTAGAGTGTAACAATCTATTATTTTGTATAAATTATTTAATTCTATTACTTTCAGTTGCATTCAAAATGCATTTTATGTTAACTTAATTTTATATTATAGGCTCAAATCTATATTTTAAATTATAAATACTATATTTCTGTATTTAAATTTGTCGCATTAAAATTCTTTCTTTCTTTAAATTTTATGAAAGTTGGGTTAGCATACAATGGCATCAACATCAATAAGTGGAAGCTGACCAATGGATGCCACTTGGAAACATGACACAGTTCAACCAGTCTTGGGAAGTATTATTTGCATTTTCTACAGGAAGAAGGTTCCCAGAGGTATCAATCACCTCAAGAACCATTGTGCACACATCCTTTTGATGACATCAAACATGTCCCATGCTATCAATGAGGGACAACAAGAGACACAGTAATCCATTGTTGAATGAGAAGGAATTAGAGGGGGTGATGGCAAATATAGCCATTAATCCCAATTTATGGGAAAAAAGGTGGATATGACAAATATTTTTTGTTGGTAAAATCCAAAGAACAAGAATGAAAGGAATTGGCAAGCCATCGTAGTTTGAGAGCATCATATTATATTACTAAAATATATTAACAGTAGAAAGGTAGTACTGTCTAAAAACATTCAATATTTACAACAATCTAATCAGTGACTTCGTACAGATAATCTAACTAAAATCATTACATATGAGTGTAAACCTACCTTTACTGTATCATTAATTTAATATTCTAATAACTTCTTAATGACTACCGGACGGATCTAGAAGTTATTAAATTACTATATTTCTCTTGAGATGTGCAAAAATGAGAAGAAATATCTGCATTAGCAACCTTCATGACAACAGGCACTTGAGAAGAGCATACAAAAGGAAGAAAATAAACATGCTCTATTGCAGAATATTAAATTGGTCTGGTTGTCCTTCAAACTGGTGCATTTGATTTTGGAAGTCATCGTCATGCTCATCGTCAGCATACAATTGGGGCCTTGAGGAACAAATAACTGAATAAGTGAATGTTGCAAAGACAATTTGTGTGGGTTGAACCATAGCTGGTACAGAGACACTTTTAGTTTTGTATTGCTGATATGTGGGCAGAGAACAACCCAAAGTTTGATGCATTGGAACACCCCGTGAATTGGAAGGTACATCTATCAATGGTTCCATAGTACTAGTTTTCATCTTGATCTCTTTAGATTTATGACTAGACCATGGTTTCTCCAATGTAACATGCACAACAAGTTCAGCATGTTCACACAAGCCTTTGTATACACTGCCTAGCCTAATACTTTGAGCAATTAATTTATCATTTTGTTTGCCTCACAAATAGGGAATTTCATCCCTTGATTTTGATCTAAAATTTATTTTTGTGATTTTATGTAGATTTTTTGTTCAAACACGGAATACACCTAACTTTTCGTATTAAAACTCTGATGCCATTATTGAGTGCAATTCTAACATCAATATTCATTCTACTCTGCATGACTTGCAAGTAGTAAACTTGGCATAGTCCTTTCAACATGCATTGTGTTTGAATGCAGTTGAATCAAATAACTAATTGCTAACTCCTTTCAATATGTAAAGTGTTTGGATGCATTGGAAAAATTTCCTATAATATTATCTAAAAAAGTCGTCAATGCGAGCTTTTCATCATGGTCTACCAGAGTAGTAGCCACCACATTAGCTTCATTCTGTGTCTTGTGAGATAAATCATGCTATTTTTTTGCAATCATAGTTCATGTAGACAGTAAAATTGACACATCGTCACTTAATAACTTGACTATTTTCGCTATAATTGATTGAATGAATCTTTACTTATCCAATTAATTATCTGATCTTCATCCCCCTATTAATTAAATAATAATTTTATTATGTAATTAACAAATTGACTATTCATCTACAATTCTTTACGATTCACCCAAACCCCATTTCTAGCCTAACCACCTAATCAATCTTCTTCTATAGTCTTCTTCTATAGTACACTTTTTCCATTTTGTTGCTCCACTTTCTTTGAGGGGAATTTCTTCCATTGATTTCCCTTTAATCCATCTACCCCCCATCTCCACCAATCATGTGAAGACACTTATCCTTCTCATCCTCTCAAGAGTCTCAACCAATTTGAGCTACAGTTCTTTACTTTCTGTCTTAGCCATCCAATCCTGTTAGCAATATGAGTTGTCATTAGTGTAAATCACAAACACCATTCACACCAGTAAAGGTTCACCGGTCACTCACGTTACTCGTAAAAGGTACCGGTAGATTGAGAACAGAGTGTATGCACTGGTCGACTATATAGAAAGATACACCGGTAGACCGAACCAAGCACATAGTACCGGTCTTATGTTGCATACAAGGAAGAACTGGGTATAAGTGTGTACCGGTCTAACTGCATAAAGATCCGATCCGGATTTTGCGGATCAGTTTGAGTTAAGAGCTGGATTATATGGAACATCCACTTCTTAGAAGTGGATTTATCTTTTTAACGAGAGTTAGCTTTATTTCTACGAATGATTTCAAGGTAAACTCCAGATCGCAACGCAAAGCTTTTTGCTAGTTGCATGGTTTTTTTGTTGAGTTTACAGCCTGGTGGTTCTATGAGTTAAGGGTTTCATGAAGGTGAACTCTTTTATAAATACAGGTCATAGGACACAAGAAAAGTGTTGTTGAGAATTGTTGAGTAAACAGAGCAGTGAAGAGACATCTGCGTAGAAATCACAGTCACCAGAGGTGAAAGGCAAAGAGGCAAAAAAGATTCAACACTAGACAAACCGAGAAGAGATCAACAGGTATGATCTAATCAGACATTCAGTGTCATATGAGATCATTGCTTTTATAAGGTGTGAAAGCAAATTAAAATCCCTCTATCAAGGTGGACCTAATTGGTTCTTTGTAAAATCCTTTAACAGGGTAACATCATTGTTGATGTTAAAAGTCCTTTAACCAGGCAACTCCTAACAGAGTTAAGATCTTAACCGATCTTCTACCAAATCCCTTAACCGGGTAGCACTCTAACAAGTGTTTTGTAAGCTCCTAACAGGGTGCCTTCATTCTGCAGTAGTGAAGTTGTGAGCTCTGTCTCACTGTGGTTTTTTCCTTCTAATCGAGGGTTTCCACGTAAACATCTTGTGTTGATCTGTGTGTTTCTATATATGCTTATGAATGATTGTTTATATTTTGCTTAACAAGAAGGATAACTGAACAAGTTTTGAATTATATTAGAAACAAGTATTTATTGATTCACCCCCCCTCTCAGTAACTGGTTAGTAATAACAAATCCTTGTACCAAAAACCTATAAATTGGTCTCAACCCAAGACATTTTAAAAGACAACTTGATGAATTGCAACCTTATGCTATTGAGAAGAGTAGTTACATAGAAACCTTGGAGTATAATCACCATACCATGGTACAACAAGGGTTGGTGAGAATATTTTATGTTTTTTATCAATGTACACTAACCTTAATTAATTTGCATGCTGCAATTTTCATGTACATAGTTCATTAAGTTAGTTAATTTGCATGCTCCAATTTTTCGTGTACATAGTTCACATGCCCAAATTTCATGCAATAGAAACATCGTACTTATCTCCATGGTTATGAAGTGGAAGAAAGAGAAATTTGGTGTGTACCCTGAAATTTTGTGACAAGAGCACTTTCTAACTCCTAGAAGGAAATTCACTCATTTGTTCTTGTTGCTATTCATTTTGCAACGAATATAAATGTCATCAAAGGTCAATGTTTGGCCTCTTGCCAATAGGTTCAAAGACCTCACAAAAGTCTCAAAGAAAGATGGCATGCTGTTGATGATCAAGGCAATTATATCTTCCTTGTCCACTAGTTTGTTGACCATGTTGAGCCTATCTCTTAAATCTTTTATTTTTAGAAGATGCTCTGATAAGATTCACTCATACAATTTAGTGGAAAATGATAGATATTTTGAATATTTGACCGTTTTTTAGACTTGAATTTTTTTTTTCGAAGTATCTTGTTATGCATGTGTAGATGTAGCATTTTGGAATTCAAGGATTAAATTATCATAGAGAACATTAGTAAATTTAATATTAAAAAATTGTGATATGATTTTTTTTTTTGATAGGTGAAAGGCCAAGGCCAAAAATATTTTTATTAATTAATAATAATACTTTTACAACTCCATTTGGTGCGAGCATTGGTAGGAAAGAACGGAGTAAAGAAAACCTCCAGTCTTGCCCAAGACTTTGAGTCTAGAATTTAAATATAATTACAAAGCTCGCAAAAGGTATGTGAGTGGAGAAAAACATGTAATTTGATCCCATATTATAAATGGTGTTATTTAGTTACATTTGATTGATCCTTTTGGATCATTTTACAAAATGGGCTTCCATCTTGGATCTTTGCTGTGACGGTCTAATCTGAATGTATTCCTTGCCTGTTTGGACTGAAAGCATCTGTGACCTGCAAATCTCAATCTTTTTGGCTAAGATCACCACATTAGTAATCAAAAGTGGATATAATGAAACCAAGAAACTCAAATCACTTTCCTCTGAAATGAGATGCATTCTTGAATGTCTTATTATTTTACATGGAGCATGATGGTAGAGAGCTTTATTGTTATTCTCACAATTTTAATTTGGATTTCCTAAATTCATCCAAAATCATATAGCTTGTTTAGTTTTAATTTTCATAACTAATGAGACGTGCAGCTCCTAAAACTTGTTACTGATAAGCTACATAATAACCCTTTTTAAATTCAACTTCAGATTATATGAAAACCCAATAAACCTGTATATCAGCCTTGGAAAATTAGAGAACTTCCAAAAGATTGATTAGTAATGGAAGCTTTGATCACTCAATTTTAAGAAATACAAGAATCTTAATCAGTTACCCATGAAAATGTGAGTATACAGTAAATTTAGAGAGAATGCTTATTAATGAAAATTTTAAACCCTAACAACCCTTTTGAAATATTTGAAAACTTCCTATTAAATTCATTTTGGACTTCATTAGTAGTTCGTTTTCATTAGTATTTTTCTGTTTGACATCAAATTTTCCTGTAGTTGACACCTTTCAAGAAAATATTTATGAAGCAAGCATGGTTAGATTCATCATATCCTAAGAAGGTTGATGGAGAGGGTGTTTCATTTGAAGATAGTTTTTGATGATGTCTTTGTTGGAAAGTCTACCATTGACGTCAAGACGATATTTGTTATCTTTGGTGAATGAACAAGATTGTTGGACAAATTGTCATTGATGTCAAATACAAAATCATTGTCAAAATACACTACATATCCAAGGAGCAAGTTATGAACAAGGACAGAGATATAAATAGAGATGTTGAAGTTTAAATCAAAGATTTAAACTTACTAGTTTTAGCTGACTCCCATGAGATATTACTGATTGAAAGATCTCCAACTCGATTTCTATGACAATTATTTGAAGTTTATCTGAAATCTTGTCTTTGGCTAACGTATGGTGAAGTCTAGTTTTTGGTCTTTATTGTAATATATGATTTTTTTGTATTTTTATTTTCTTTTTGATTTTGAATATATATATATATATATATATATATATATATATATAATGCAACACACCAAAAGCTGAAAGTAATACTGGAACAAACTAAAACACAAACAAGAACAAATTCTGATATCAAATTCTAATTTCTAATTTAACTCTTTAGAACAAGATCTATATACCTGTACTTGTTGTACGGCCTGGCAAGCATAGATAATATCAAAATTGATTTTTCTTGCTGATACTCTCTGAACTGGAGTTCTTCACCTGTCTCACGTCTGCTGAGAAATTACAAATTCTGATTTTTCCCGAGTATACTGCCGCTTCCATCAAAATACCAGCTGGAGGTGATGTGGGAGATGCCTGGCTTGTATGGCTGGATGTAAAGACCTAAGAAATTGACGAGTGTGTTCTTCAAAACCACCAATCTGTATCAGATCAACCACTCAGCCAATATATAATCTGAAACAAAGGGAGTTTCCCCTATATGTGACATTGACCACTCTCCTGGAGAAGTATGGCTATGCCAGGAGGAAAAAATAAACACTTAAATCTGCTGCAATTCCCCAATCTGCAAATTATGATCCATAATATTCCACTTTCTCAATTCTGATCTGCAAATACAACTCTGAAAATGCTCCAAGAATGCCTAAATGAAGATCCTGTGTAGATCTTCCTCAATTGTAAATTGGGGTTCCATCCAATTTATTCTTTCTTCAAGGGTTTTCATCCTCATAGAATCAGACCTGTTGCTACAATTAGCTCCAGCTCTCCAAACCACAAATGGCGATGAAGAAAATAACCTGAATGAATGAAAATGACGTTCAAATCCTCTTTTTATCCTTTACTCTCTTCCCTCCATCTCCATCGAACTTCTTAGGGCTTTATTTCATTTTATTTAAAATGACTTTACAAACTTAGTTTTGTTAAAATTTCTCTCTAGGGGTTCGAACTAGGAAGGGTCTCCTTATTCATTATTAAAATGGCCCCATTTATTAAAACAACTTATAATCCATCATTCCTAGGGAATGGCCAAGGCATTATTATAAGTTATTATAATATAAAGTGATTATAATAATTCATGTCATTATTATTTTATTTTAACCCAACTTAGGAAATATTTAAATTTTTCCCTATTTATTCATAAAATGCTCATCCAGACTCAGAACTGGAATCTGACTAAGCCACCTGAGCATGGATGATGCCTGAGTCTTGCAAACTAACTGACATTTCCTCCTAAAAAATAGGGATCCTCTCCAAAAAGCAGGAACTACAACCAAAGTCTCTAGAATGATCCTGAAGGACCTTTGATGCATTCCAATCAACTCCTGGTCAATCCCTATAAAGTAGGGATCCCTTTTAAAATTAAGGAAATTGTTCCAAACTGCTCAAACGGCTCACAAAGGCCCTGTAAAGCTCCATGACCCTCTGGCTGAGTCTCCTATCCATACTGTTGACCTATGGGAATTGGGGTGATAGGTCAACCATCTGCCATCTGCTGAACAGTCTAAGGAAGGGATATTACAGTCCTCCCTGGAGATTGCTTGTCCCCAAGCAATCTGTGCCTGCACACTGAACACCAAATCCTGGATCCCATATCAATTTGACACACAATGCTCCACCAATCCTTTGTGCAACTCTGATATAAACATCAATATACCCAAAGAAAAGCAACTTATCATGGATCCATTGAAGAAATGTTCTACACATGTCAAAACCAGGTTCGCAAACCAATATACTGTCATATCCATCTATCACGTCAATACTCATAATGCTGCTGCTATAAATCAGGACATCTCCTATCCAGTTAAGAACTTCACACCCAATGAAGCCATATGAACCATCACCAATCAAAGCTGATAGGAACTTATCAATGAGCCAATCTCCAACAAGGGGAGTGAGATGAATACTACTCCGCACAGCTGCTGCAACTTTACCTAAATCTTCACAAGTTAATGTGCCTTCATTGTAGGACACCAAAATTATGTTTTGTTTAGCCATTAACCAATTGAAATTCCTTACATGCTGATCCTCATAGCCCAATTTAAGATCCAAGAAGACACAATCACCAATCAACAAGTATCGTGCTACTCTATCATGAGAAATAAGTGATACAGCCAAAGATGAGTTATGGATATCTTCAACTCCCGTCATGGACAACTCTTGAGTGGTTGGCCCACTAGGATTGTTGTCAATAAAATCATCATCATCACCAAGAAAATGATCAACAACTGAATTTTCTGAATTGGCCATTCTTTGCTCATCAACATGTAAAGAGTGGTGACTGTCTTGAATATGTTGAAGATGGAGCTTGGCTTGATGGGCCAATAACTTGGCTTATCTTGTCCTTTCTAACCATCATTAAATTTTTGAGACTTCTCTATGTTAGCTGCTCGAAAGTGTTTAAAATCAGTCCTATATTGAGATGCGTCATAGAATTTACCATTTCCAACGCTTGCATCTTGTGTGCCAATCACAACAAAGTCTATATTACTCACTTCCCTATGATTAGAGGCTGCAATGTCATGAGAAATTAAGGATTTATTACTGCTGTTAAACATCATAAAATTAGAATTGATTTCTTCACTTTTATCTATGTCTTTCAAAGCCCCGAAGTCAAGGCAAGCAAACATACTCTTAGCTGCCCCTCTCTTAGTTTCATTCATTGGTGCCTTAAACACAATATGTTTACCCATGTGAGTAAACTCCAACTCTATCTTGTTGAAATATTGGACATACCTCCCAAGAGACTTCTACCATTGCTCAGCAAGTATCACATCCATCTCTCCACCAATACCAACAACATAATAATCACCCGTAAAAGAATATTTATCCAATGCAATAGATAATTGTGGTATCCTTCTTGTGCAACCCATTTTGGAACCATTCACTAGCATGACAAGGAATCCATTCAATTCCTTTGTTTCCAACCCCTTAGTGACCACAAAACTTTCATTGATGAAACTATGAGTAGCACCACTATCTACAATGGATTGCACTCATTATTCTTTGACAATTCCTTTCAGCACGAAGGGTTGATACCTAGGGAAACCAAAAATAGTAGCAATGGTACCATATGCAACATGACGTCCCTCAACAACCTCATCATTATTGCCCCTAGAATTTGTATCTTGAATATGCTCATCCTCCACATCTGAATGAAGCTTGATGAGATGCGCTTTGCCATTCTCAAGGCATCTGTGTCCAAGCTCCCAAGGCTCTTTACATGAGAAACATAGCTTACTCCTCAATTGTTGTGTCTCTTGATCCATCCTTCTTGGGGGGTGGTGGTGCACTCTTGGGTTGTGTAGAGGACCTCTGAGATGGCTCTGTGCTCCTGGAAGGATTCTTATCCCACTGATAAGAAGTAGGAGGTGGTGAAGTGTCAAGCTCAAGTGTAGTTTGAATAGCCTCCTCCAGGGTCTTGGGCGTGAAAGCCCTAACTAAACCTTGTAATCTCTCCTGTAACCCCTCAATGAAAAGCATCACTACATGCCTAAGAGGCATCTCTCGAGCCATGCCAACAATATGTTGAAACTCATTAATGTAAGTCTCAACATGACCAGTCTGTCTCGTCAATGCTGATCCCTGTAATATATCTCCACATCCTTATGATCAAATTTAGTAATAAGTCGCTCTGTGATCTTTGTGTAAGAATGTATAAGTCCATTGTTCTAGGTGACCAAACCATGGTGATACCAATCATATGCAATGCCCTCTAAATGTAACACAACAAATTGAATGGCCTCTTACTTAGGCATAGGCTTAAGTGATAGGTATATATCAAGTTTGTGCACCCAATCCCAAGCACTAATCTTCTTGCTACCATCAAAAGGAGATAACGTAAGCTTTCTGGTTGCTCGCTTAGGATCTCCATTTTGCTAGTGTTTGGGCCATCTATCTCCCCTAGCCCTTAAGTTTTCCTTGCGCTGTGCACAATACTGGGGTAGTGGGAAAACATCTTTGACATGCTATGGAAGGGCTTTCCACTCATCAGTAGTTTCCATAATTGTGTCCGAAAACTCCACACCCTCTAGTGGATCTACTAGTGCCCGCTCCTCTCTAGGAGGGAAATGTGGTTGTAAAGTCCTATATGTTGTACATGTGCATGTCCTGTCCCGTCTAGGAGATCCACATGTACTATAATTTGAGGAAGGATCCCTACTACTCCCACAACTACCTGTAACTGAAACATACCTACACCCTCAGTCTCGTCTGCCACACCTATCTCTATGTTTACCCAACTCCAACTGATCAAGGGTATCCTGTAGCCTGTCTAATGCCTATATTATCCATGGCCGCATGCTCACGAGAGTCCTACTACCATCATGTAAGTCATCCATATTTGCTAAATCTTCTATATTATGATTTACCTATTTCAAAGCTCTCTTGCAGACGTAATACCTGTACATCTCAGACCTGAAGGGATGCATAGAAGTGAACTCAAAACCCTTAGGCTGGCAAGATTGTGCTCTAATACCATTGAAAGATACCCAACCCGTTTTTTTTTTGTATTTTTTTTGTTTTTTGATATTTTTCATATATAAATGCAACACACCAAAAGCTGAAACTAATATTGGATCAACCTAAAACACAAATAAGAACAAATTCTGATCTCAAATTCTAATTTCTAATTTAACTCTTCAGAACCAGATCTACATACCTGTACTTGTTTGTACATCGTAGAAAGCATAAATAATATCAAAATTGATTTTTCTGGTTGATAACCTCCGAACTAGAGCTCTTCCCTTGTCTCGTGTATGCCGATAGAAACTACAAATTCTGATTTTTCCTGAGTATATTGCTGCTGCAACCAAAATACCAGCTGGAGGTGACGTGGAAATGCCTAGCTTGTACGGCTGGATGTAAACTTAAGAAATTGAACTGTTATCTTCAAAACCACCGATTTGTATCAGATGAACCACTCAGCCAATATACAATCTGAAACAAAGGGAGTTTCCCCTATATGTGACATCAACCACTCTCCTAGAGAAGTATGACTATGCTAGGAGGAAAAAATAAACACTTAAATCTGCTGCAATTCCCCAATCTGCAAATTATGATCCATAATATTCCACTCAATATTGATCTGCAAGTAAAACTCTGAAAATGCTCCAGGTATGCCCGGATGAAGACCTTTTATATATCTTCCTCAATTGTAAATTGGGGTTTCATCCAATTTACTCTTTCTTCAAGGGTTTTCGCCCTCAAAGAACAGATCTGTTGCTACAATTAGCTCTAGCTCTCCAAACCTCAAATGCTGATGAAGAAAATAACCCAAATGAATGAAAATGAGGCACAAATCCTCTTTTTATCCTTTTCTCTCTTCCCTCCAACTCCATGAACTTCTTAGGTCTTTATTTCTTTTTATTTAAAATGACTTTACAAACTTATTTTTATTTGGCATCCGAGGATCTTGGTCATATTGATTCAGAGGGAGTGGACCATGTCGAGATGGTTTCTCTAGTGACCAGGAAACTATAGCAATTAGAGGACTATGATTCATGGGATGGAGTTCCATGTGTGTAGGCTGAAAGGCCTTTATGCTGACACCTAGGTCGTGATATTCTTGGATAAATGGATACTTGGTGAGCTTGGAATTTGCTAAGAGTGATGCGGATTCCAACCCTGTGTTTCATGACAAAACAAAGCATGTTGAGATCAATCACTATATTAGAGATATGGTGCAAAGGAATGCTATTCAGTTGAGGTACATTAGCACTGAAGAACAGAGGGCCGATATTTTCACCAAGCCTCTTGCCAAAGTGAAGTTTGTGCATTTTTTGAGACAAGCTTGGAGTTGTGGAGAATTAAGCCCTTGCTGAGAGGGAGTGTTGGCATTAGTGATTCCTTGAGATGTACTCTAATGCATTCTTCTTTGCGAGAGAAGTTTGAGGTGCAGGCCCTTGTAGCATTTTTCTCTGAGACAGAGAAATTTGAGGTGTCAGCCCTTGTTAATGCATTCTTCTTTGTGACAGAGAAGTTTGAGGTGAAAGCCCTTGTTCCACCCTCTGAGAGTAGCCATGGTGGATGTCATGTGAGATAATCCATGACTTAGCACTTGTGTTTATTCATCCTCTGGGAGTAGCTATGGTGAACGCCATGATGAGATGATGACATCATGTTGAGTGATTCTGTGATGGGCACTTGTGCTCATTTATATTTCCATTCATGGGAGTAGCCATGATGGTCCCACCCTCTGGGAGTAGCCATGGTGGAGGTCATGTGAGTAACTCCATGACTAAACACTTGCGTTGATTCACCCTCTGGGAGTAGCCATGGTGAACGTCATATTGAGATGATGACATCACGTGAGTGATTCCGCGATGAGCACTTGTGTTTGTTTGCATTTTTCATTCATGGGAGCAGCCATGATGGAGCCACCCTCTAGGAGTAGCCATGGTGAACATTACTCTATAACTCAGATATCTGAGAAGATCCTTCCTAGCTAAGAGGGAGTGTTGATGTTAGTGTTGGGAGGACGAACCAGAAGTTATCAAGCAAGATTCCTCCCTAGTTAAGAGGGAGTGTTAATGGTATTGTAGCTATGTGAGAAGAACTGAATTGGCTCTTCTTGAATATTTGATAATAATTTGAAATCTCTGCAACTATAATTTAATAATACTCATGCAAGAACAATTTTGAGAATATTTTCACCAACTTGAATTTCCAAATATTCAGACAAATAGTTTCATCTTAAATTATCACCAAAAGAATTCTTATACTCAAACAGAATTATATAATAATCTTATTCTGAAAATTATAAAAGCACCTGTAACACCGGAAATTCTCCTTGCCAAGTCACATCTCCATATTATTTATCTGCCACCCAATGGACTGTTATATAACCAGGAAACAAGGCAGCCACCTGTGACTCCTCACGCGTGTGAGTATCCAGCAATGAACGCGGGTCCAGGAAATGTTAAACGGCCCTGTTAAAACATGTGACCAGAATTGAATGGTCACGACTCTGCCTTGGACTCACGTGCCAGGAAGGTAGTTGACGCCAGCAGCAAATGATGATTTTCGCTGTCAAACAAAGCGCCTCCCTCCAAAGTATTAATGCAGCATGAAAAATTGCATAACAATCTTTAGAATAATTTCGATAAAACTCGTCTTGTGAATACTTTTGATAACCAGGAAGAAATATACCGGCCCCCAATAGAATTATTTCAGAACTTCGTTGTGTTGAATTAACAAACACAATTTCATTAGCAAAACTCAAATTTCAGAATTGAAACTTTCACCAATCCAATATACAACAGCACCGAATTGTGATCTTAGAAACAATCAGCTGTGAAATTCACCATTAACAGGCAATGGCTCAAATCACGAGATGAGGAATCAGTTCTCGAAACCCTAGCCAAGTTTGTTTTCTTCATGAACTTCAATAAAAATGATTTTAATCATGGATAATGAAAAGTGCTTTTTCGAGTTGGTTACATAGCTTTTTGGAAAAAACACAATTTCACTTTTTTTAATATAAAAGGCTTTAAAATGATTACTTCACTTTATAACATTAAAGCTATAAAGTAATTAAGTTATTAAATTAAAATAATTTAATTTAATAACTATAACTTTAAAAACAAAGCCACTGAATCCCGCCAATTGAAACAAACGTATTTCTGATACCAGAGCCAAACGCAAACTGCCCTGCCGGAAATAACCCACTGCCAAAAATAGCCAACTACTAAAAATAGACTTACTAAAAATAGTAAGTCTCTCAAACTGAAGATTCTCTGAAACTCGATCTTGAGACATCTGACACTCTGTGCAGACACCCTGCTAATCTTAGCCATACCCAAAATACCACTTACTAAAAATAGTAATTTGACCAAAATGATCCGAACGAAGAGCAAACCTGATAATCTGAACTTCCAGAATGGAATCCCAACACTGGCTCCACCATTTGACCCCCTCTAATCGCCTGATTAGCTTGTGAGGGTCGCCAAACCAAGCTAATCCCATAAGTCTAAAAACGGGGACATTACACTATGGTTGGATTCCTTCAGGCCGACATAAATAACATAAAGACATTTAGACACCTTTGTTTTATTTCAAGGGAGCAGCCATGATGGAGCCACCCTCTGGGAGTAGCCATGGTACACAAAATATGTTCGATGCAGCCTTAATGAGGGGGATGTTGAGTGTGAAACAGACAATAGGACTGGGGAGCAATGGAGAATTCTGCAGGATTTGAATGTAGATCTAAGTCATGCACCTCTGACTATTGTTGCATGTTGTGTGCTCCACAATATGTGTCTAAAGGCTAGAGAATCAAAGCCACACTTGTGGATGGATCCCAAGGAAATTGGGTCTGCAACCAAGCCACTTGAGAGTGAAAGTCTTTACATTATTTTGGAGAGAGTTTGAGACAAGCTTGGTGTTGTGAAGAATGCTGCCCTAGCTGAGAGGGAGTCTCAACATCAGTGATCCTTGCTACTTGCTAAAATGCATATTTCTCTGAGATGGAGAAATATGAGGTGAAATCCCTTGAGAAATGTTTCTTTCCACTCATGGGAGTAGCCATGGTGGACATCATGTTGAGAAACTCCATGACAACATCATGTTAAGTGACTCCGTGATGAGCTCTTGAGGACATGCTTCTTTCCACTCATGGGAGTAGTCATGGTGGATGCCATGTTGAGAGTCTCCATGACAACATCACGTTGAGTGACTCCATGATGAGCTCTTGCACACATGTTTCTTTCACTCATGGGAGTATCCATGGTGGACGTCATGTTGAGTGACTCCATGACATTATCACGTTTAGAGATTTTGTGATAAACTCTTTTTGCAAATGGATGTAGCCATTATGGGTGTCATGTTGAGTGACTCCATGACATTATCACGTTGAGAGATTCTATGATAAATTCTTGTTCCACAAATGGGTGTAGCCATTGTGGGTGTCATGTTGAGAGACTCCCTGACATGGATATCTAGAAAGATACCTCCCTAGCTAAGAGGGAGTGTTGATGTTATAGTTGCAAGAGTTGTCTTTCTCTCCTGTATTCAAAATAAATAAATGTTTGTTGAAGCCATCTCAGTAATGTGTCACTCTTCATATGCAATTGAAGTCAAATCAACACAGTTGCAGCGGCAAGATTTCCTATACCGTCATCTCGCTATTTTAATATGAGTGGTTATCTTTGTATCGGCAGACACTTCAAGATAATGAAGAGTCGTGATCTTTGTAATGACAGACTAATGAAGAGTCATTAGATTTGTAACGGTAGTCACTTCAACTATGAAGAGTCTGACTCTTAAGTAAAAACAAGAAATCGTATTTATATGGAAAAATAGGAAATCTTACTGTGTGGTGGTTTTCAGTTCAATATTCTTTAATGGGTGATTGCTTCATAGGAGATTTTTTATCATTGCTTCAGTTTTGAGCCTTGTGTTGGTGAAAGTTGTAAATCAATCTTCTGACATTCATTAAATATATAAGTGATTTTTGTGGCTGGGTTTTTCTCCCTCAAGTTGGAGGGTTTTCCCAGGATAATTCATTGTGTCCAATGTTGTATCTGTTGTGTCGTATTGTTCATTTATTTTGTTTGTTGTTTATCTTCATTTCTGTATAAAAACATTAACAAGTTTTACACTCCACCAAATCTTTCAAACTCCCTTTTGAATGAAATCAATGTCTCAGAGGGGATAATCTTCAAATTGGTTACACTATTCCTTTAATTGAGTCGGCTCACAAAAAAGAACTAAATGGAGTGACACTTTCGTAGCCTAGATTAATATTTATGGTTTCTTCCTCACCTTCATGGCTCAGCAAGCAATATGTAGAACAATTTATTGTAATTTTTTCATACACTTATATTGAAGGAAGAACTTGTGCTAGAAAAGAAGTGACTCACGGCAACCCATATTGTAACCCAAACTTCACCTCAATGTATTGCGACAAATAAATAATCATGGCTACAACATTACAAGATTTAAATACCTTCCACGACATTCATTAAATTTACGGGAACGTTAATCACCCCCAAAATACAACATGTCGCTCCGAACTTTATTAGAAGCTCGATTAAGGATTATACCCTTTTTAAAACAGATATATTATTTAATCACCAAATATAATAAATATTGGATGCAATTAAGTTCCCAAATATCCTCTTTGTTCGTGGCTTATATCCAACCGCATTGCTTTTTTTCCTTGCCAAGCATATAGAAAGCAATAGATAGAAATCACAATTTTATAGTATAAATGTTTTGCTTCATTAAAACTCTGACATATACCAACATCCGTGAACATAAACCCAGTCTTCAAGATTATTATGAATTGAACATTTCTTCAAGATAATTTAATAAGAGAAAATCTACGTTCATAGTTGTATTTCAGGAATTATAATCTTTGGAACAAAATAATCTTTGTTTTTTCAATGTCAGATATTAATACCACTGAGCTGCACTTTTGTCACTCATAAAATCTCACAGGCTAGTAGGAGAAGAGGCTTTGATACCACTGTAATATCCCGCTAGGATATTTGCTTCATTTTTTACCACATAAATTTAAACAAACAAATTGCATGCAAAACTAATTTCTATTCATCCAACAATTAATTCTGAAAGCATATAATATCTGAAAATAGAGATAAATATTGCCCTCAAATTAGATAAATCATTACAGAGATGTTTTTCCAAACAAACATGAATTACCTCTAACAATTTCATCCAGCTGTGAACTCCATCATGAATCCACCTCAAAGACGAATTGGGTTTCCATCCAATCTGCTGAGAAATTCCCAAGGGTTTCTCTTCTTAGGAAACTGAATTTGAAACAAGCTCTCAGAGTTTTGCCGAAGAAAATAAGATAAACCAAAAATGCTGAAAATGAGCTTCTCCATGCTCTTCAATACCACATCCCTATGACTCTTCATTTTCCCTCTGCCTATCTCTTGGAATTCCTTTTCAGTTTCTTTATTATTCCCCTCTTTTCAATTAAAATGACTTTACTAATTTTCATTGAGCTCCAATAAAGTCATTTTAATACTTTATTAAGTTGTCATTTAATTTGATATGATTTGACAACTTAAAAAATTGATTATTTGATTGACCTCTAATGTCCCAAAAAAGGGACATTACATGTGCCAACATGGTGTGATGCTTCACACATCTTATTTTCCTTCTACACGTACTAGAGAATGGATTTGGGGCTGAATGTCTATGTTTTGTACGTTACATCTAATTAGGCTGACCTAATTGATGCTATTTTGTGTTGCGGATGGTATATAAAGGAAGATATGTTTCAAAGAATGGTACGAGATGCAAATGTGATTGTTTATGGTGTGTTATGTAATTGTGAAGATGCAAATGTGCAAAGAAGCAGTAATGAAGTCAATTTCAAATGTATAGAACAGTGAACTATAATCAGCATTTTAGAGAATGCGCTTCTCTTCAATTCAACAATATTAATTCATTGTAATCATTCTTATTGTATCTTTCCTTGAAGAAGTGATCTCCTGTGTTGTACAAGTCCATTGTATCTTGCCCTAAGATTGTGCACCTTAGCCCGGAAATCCAAATCAAGAGCAATGAACTTCCTTGGCTTGTGGCCTAAAACATTGTAATTAGTTTAGATATAGTGAGTGTGATTCTCACCATAGTTTTTCCCGCATTGGGTTTTCCACATAAAAATCTTGGTGTCCTTGTGTGTTGCTCTTTCTATTTTAGTTATTTACTTCTACACGTGTTAATTGGAATGAATGTTTGTTAAATAGTTAAGTTTTAATACATGCACCCCCCCCCCCCCCCCCCTTCCTCAGCATCCAAAAGTGTTCAACACCAAGATACTCCATAATGTGGATGGATTGTTGGGAAAAGCCTTAAGGGAATCTCACACACTTATTCTCATACATCATGATCCTTATTCCATCCGAGAGGGTACAGATATAGACCCGAGGCGTTGTGAGGCGAACCGTCGCAACCCGTAACTGCCTACCCCTCGGTTACACTGACAAACATAACGACACTTACAACAATTATATTATTTCCCGACAACATCTACATTTGTTGATTCGGTGTGATGTAACATTTCCTTTATATGTACTTTTTCTTCAAGCTTATAAACAACAAGAGTTACTTCTATGTAAAAGTGTCATGGCAGACCTAACCGCAGAACTGACATATTGTCAAACATCTCAAAAATTTTAATAGCTGAAAATTCTATGTTTGCATGTTATTTTGCTTTCATTTAAGTTGGGTTTCATTTTTTTTTGGGTTGGACATTACAAGTGGGTGTTCTTTGTGTTTGTCCAAATCCCTCATATTTTTGAATTGTCTTTGCTGATGACCATACAAGGGTATTAATAGGTGTATCCCATGGCTACAGTTTTGGCACCTACATATTTATCTGCATCTACGTTTGACATTTTAACTTGGTATTTGCTGCATGGTCATAGTTACATATTTTCCTCACATGGGTGTTCCTTGCGTATTGAGTGGAATCCAACTATCATCCACAACCTCATCACCAATTTGTGTTCAATATTGCCCCTTTTTTCCATTCTGTCATGGATTACTGATTTGTGATGCCTCTCCCTCATCTTCCTTTGGTTTATAGGGAAATTGGTGATGGTTGATGCATTAACATGTTGATGCCAACACTACTGTATGCATTGTAGTATGAAGATCAACCTTCTTCCTCTGCAATGAGGGCACACAACCCAAAATGGCCCATTGGTTTTCCAGACCATTACTTGGTTCATTCTCTAATTTTGCTAATGATTCATTAATTCTTCTGTTATAGGCCTGTAGAGTTGTGTTTTCCTTGCCTATCTACTCTGATGATTCCCTCCTTATTTTTACAGAGTTCAAACTTGTTCTCAAATGTTTTTCATAGTTTTGATATTTTGTAATTTTGTTAGTGTCTATAGACTTGTCAATATCCATCTCTCTAAGCAAGGCTAGGAATGATCAGTGGAGGCCATCTGTCTACACATTTGCAATCTAAATGATGATGCATGTTTTGCAGTGCTGCTTTGGGTCTCCAGATCTGTTATTTCTGAACTTTGAGGATTTCTGTGGTGAACTTTGTTGTTCACTTCAATTTCTTCTGTTGTTTTCCATGGTATTCTCAGTTTAAATTTGTCTATTACATAATATTTGATGTGACCAGATATTTATTTTATAGGTGGTTCTCTCTTCTCCCATCAGTAGGATGCCAATCTCTATCTTGAGATAAAGACTTTCCTTTGAACTAGGGGGTTTGGCTGACTCTTTGGTTGATCATTATGCAGAACGCTTCAACCCAACCTGGTACGCAAAGTTCATATTTCCTTCTTTAAGAAGGGGCATTCATCTTTGAGTCTCTACCCATCCTTGTTGCTGAGTGTCATAGGATTCTCCCATTCCAGTTGAATGTTTCATCAATTTTGGTTTCTATTCTAGCTTGTACTTATGCTTTGGCCTCAATTTTCACTTAAGCTTAGGCTTTTACTTATATTTTGAACTTTCCTTAATGGGTGTTTAGAATTGGTTGCCTCTTAGAGCTTGTCTTCTATCCTCTTGTTCCAATAATATTGTAGATCATATAACTTTTTGGACCACTTCCCAACCACATTGTCTTCTTTTTAATGACCTTTTCAGGTCAGTGGTTATAATTTCTTCCTGTACAGTGCTGTTCTTTTGATTGTTCCTCTTGTTTCCCATGACAGCTCTCTTCCTAACACTGTAGAATATTTTGTTGTTATGCTTTGCAAGCTTGTTTGACCTATACATCTTGCAAGACAGAGTGTTGTATCCTTGTTAGTGGTTTTATTGACCGACTTCCACTGCCTCAATTTAATTCTCAATTTAAACATGATCTGACTTTGCAAAGGCTGCAGTGCTACAAACATTTATAACAAAATACTATAGTTCCACATGACACTAGCAGAAATAGAATCACTTACCATAAAATATAAATTAAAATAATAGAAGAGAACAGTAACTTTATTGCATATGGTAGTGTATAAAACAATGCTTGGCACAGATAATGCATCACATAGGCACCCTCTTAATGGTGTTCAAATTAATGAGATGTCTAAGCCACACCCATTTGGCCCAATTGTACTTAATCAAATAGTGACTAACACAACTTCAAGCTGATAATACAATAATTCACAATGCAAGTAAGTCCCCTTTATCCCTTCTCTCTACCTCTCTACCTATCTTGGAGCAGAGAGGAGAGAGTGAGATAAAGAGAGGTAGAGAGAGGGGATAGAGGAAGAGTGATAGGGAGAGAGATACGTCTAGAGTTCAAGGCAGACAAAGAGAGTCAGATATAGAGAGCGAGAGAATCCTGATAGGAGCCTTCTGATTACTGAAATTTGATTGTCTGAAAAATTATAAGATCTAAAACCTAGAATTTGCATTCTTACTCATAGAGATCTGAAACTACTCTCAAACATCCTGACAATATACATGAAATATAACATAAAGTATAAGAAACTTTTCCTTTCTTATACTTAAATGTTATATTTCATGTATATATTCTACTGAACTGAAGAGAAGGAGATTGACTTGAAGGCAAAGATGGGGAGTTAAATGTTACATTTCATGCATATTTTGGAATCATAAACCTGAAAAACATTAAAATTTTGAGACTTAAATAGGAAAAAAAATCACTTTTCGCTGAGTTAGGCAAGTCTCTGAGACTCGACAAGTTTGGCAAGTCTTTGAGACCCGATGAGTCTCGCTTAAGACTTGGCCGAGTTGAGTTTGGGCTCCTCAGACTCGCCAAGGGTCACTCGGCTCGAGACTCGTCGAGTCTCGGTGATTTTCTTTTATATAAATTTTCATTTGAATATGTTCAAAAGGAGGTTTTGACCTCTTCCTTTGTAACGTTCAAGTTTAAATTTGCACTTATCAGTGTAGAGGGCCGACCTAATTGACATTTTTTCTTTTTTTTTTCATTTTATACCTTCATTCCCCAAGTTGGCTACCTTTCCTCACTTTGCATTTTATTCTTTTTCCTTTCCTAGGGTGCAAATTCGATGATCAGCTGGACTCTTGGGCCGATTTGCTCATTTTAGTTAGATGTAGGGTGAAAATTTGACTGTTAGATGGACTTTCAAGTGGAAATTGATGCTTTCGATGGAATTTCAAGTGGAAAACATGTTTTAGCTGGAATTTCAATTGGAAATTCATATTTTAGTTGGAATTCCTTAGTTTGTTACTTTTTTGCTAAGGATTTTCTATTTTTTACTTGGAATCCCCTTTTTATTAAGGATTTTCGCTGTTCAACTCAAGGATTCCTAATTCTTTTTAATGATTTTGTTTTTCTTTCTTCAAAATTCTTCTTTTCACAAGGATTACTTTTGGAGTTTTCTTATTTTTCCTCATTTGTTAAGGTTGGAAATCCGACCTTGACAAGGAATTTCCCTTGTTTTTGATTTTGGACAAATTCACATTCCATTTGCAATCTTTGGATAAAATCCTTATTTCAATTTTGGAATTTTCATTAATGCTCATCCAAATTTTGGAATTTTCTTTTTTTATGGAAACCTTTCTCTAATCCTCACTTATCATTTCCAAATTTCATTTTCTTCTCGTGAATAAAGTCCTATCTTTGGAATTATCCATGATCCTAGTGTGAATTTGCAATTCTATCCCTGACAATTTTTCAACTTTATGTTTTATCAAGCAACCTTCCTCGTGATTTTGCACTCAATTCCCAATTTGGAAGGCAGCTCACTCATGGATTTAGGATTTGAATTTCCTAACTTGACTTTCCCATTCTTTAAGAACTAGGAGACTAAAAAACACAAAAATGTTGCCAATCTAAGGATAACTAGGCTAAACACTAAGCTACAAAGAGAAAAAAAGTGGTGGTCCCCATTTGCAATGGGCGCGCGTGTTTACAACATAACAGGAGGCATGGAGAAAGCCTCTCCAATACCACCAATGCAAACCATCTCCTCCCTTTGCCTCATTTTCATTTCTTTTTGCATCTCAAATGTTTCTAATTGCACTTCCACCTTACAAACATCCTCAGTAGATGCCTTGTCACGTCCCACAGCCTCATGGGCAGATATGTGTTCAAGATGGTATTTTAATCTATTAAATTTAATGCCTTCATGATAAATTGTTTTGCAATAAGCACATTTCACCTCTCCTTTTTCTGCCCAAGAAAAATCTCAGCATGTTTTCAAGTTGGGTCCTTTCTAATTAGGTTCTAGAAGTAGACATTGTGAAAAAAATGATTTGAAAAGCTCAATTCTTCTGCAATATCACAAATACAAAAAAATGAACATTTGTGAATTGTCTTTTATAAACTAATACAAAAAAATGTGGGGTTTGTTCAAAAAACAATCCAAACACATCTAGAGTTTTTTCTTTGATCTAGTAAAATAAAATAGAAAAAAGAATTGAAACGTAAGCAATGTAATTTTTGTTTTAAAAAAATGCAAAAAATGAAAAATCAAGCCTTGCTCTTAAATCAAACAAGAAGTCCTTCCAATCGTTGGTAGATGCCTCTTGATGCACCAAATATAAGTATGAAGCTTCTCAAGTGCAATTCAATGATGGATTTTTGCCCTAGCTCCTTGCCAGTTTCCCTACAATGCACTCTTAACTTTTGCTCACAACTCTCTTTTCTCCTTCTATTTTGCCTTCAAAATGAAATGGCATTGCTTTTAGAGGTGAGGTAGCAATATAAGTTAAAAAAAAGCAATGTAAAACAAGTATTTTTTATGTTTTTTCTTTACTTTTTGATTCTTAGTTGTGCAACCGAGTCTAGGCATTGGGACTTGCCTAGACTCAGCAAGTTTGACAAGTCCACTAGACTCAGCAAGTGTTGCGCAATTTTGGCCAAGCCCAAGTCCGAGCGTCTGGGACTTGCCAAGGGTTACTTGACTCAAGACTCGTTGAGTTTGGGCGAGGCCCATTTCTCTGCTTCGGATAAACGTTTGAGAACCATGATTATCATAATAGTTTTTGGCATTCTATGGTAATTGAAAAAATCTAAGTTATGTAAAATAGCACTTTGGAGGAGTATCAGAGTTGTCATTATTGGATAGTTTGCACTAGGGTAGTCACTACATCTTTTTGGTTTTGTTTGCATTCAATTTATTTGGTTTAAAATTTAAATGTTTCCGTTCTCCTTTCTTATAGGAATCCTGTCCTTCAATTTGTTTTCTGATTGCATTTTTGAGTTGTATTGCAGTTGAGAAAAAGTGAAATACTCAATTTTGCAGTGGTTTGCGATATGGAACAAAAAGATAATTTCTACGTTTATGAAGCAGAAGCATTCTTAAAAGCATACCACATAATTTTCTGACTTATATTTCATCTTATGATTTTTTTACCCTTATGTTATTACTGCCCATCACTCATAGTGAAATTGACATTTTAAGTCTTTTGCTCATTTTAAATAAGGTAATTCATACTGAAGCAAATATTGGAAAGTCAAAAGTGAAGTCTGCAGCTTCTGCATGCCATGCGTGAGCCTCTTGTCCTTGCTACTTAGTTTATTTGAAGAATAGATAATGTCTTGTTGGTTCCATTAATTTGGAAATCGAACTATTGGAATTAACAATAATTTTGGATCCCATTATTTTTTGCATCTTTCTTTTGCTTCTCATAAACCCCAAATGACACCTTTATCAATTTGGGTTGTCTGTCATTGTATACACAGGATTAATTCTGCTGTCAAAATTGTTGAATACACAGTTGCATTGAGCACTGCAAATGCATTGGACATTGTTGGCAAGTATCCTTATGAAATTATCACTAAAGCTGACCTAACCATTAGTGTTTGCAAATTTTTTTGTTTGTCTACTCTATTCTATCTCTGATAATCACTGTTCAGAAAATTTATCTATTTCTAAGCTCTACTTTTCTTATGTTGCTTCCACAAATAAATTATATCTAAAGATGGGATAGATTATTTTCCCGCTTTCATTATTATACTCCAAGTGACTTCAAAGATTATTTTTAAGAGATTTAAGCTATCTTAGTTCTCATGCTATAGCTCCTGTCTGAAATGATATGGTATTTTCAATCGTCACCACTTAACACATTTTGTAAGATATGATATAGTTGTGGATGCAACTGATAATGTGGCAACTCGGTACCTGATCAATGACAGTTGTGTGATCTTGGGAAAGGCATGTAAGCTTTAATTTCTTCAATTTTGTTTTTATTGAAGCAACTCATGAATATATGGATTTAGCTATACATTTTTTGTTTTAATGTTGCAATTTGTAATATGGATGGATTGAAGTGTAATTTTAATGCAATGATATATACAATGCATTTGTACGAGAATGGTAGATTTTAGTGAATGCAAATTGTGAATTTTAGTAAAATTGAAACTGCCTATGCAGCTAGATGCACATCTACAAATGGTAGAATTAGGAGTTACCATAGATTCATCCAATTCACCAGTTTGGGAGAGTTAGATGGAACTCCCAGTCAAGACGCCTCATCAGGTTTGTTTGGGTGAAACCTGGTAATCTCAGTGAGACTTGGCAAGACTTGCAAGTCTGACCAAGGGTTGGTAAGTTTAATATAATCGAATTAGGCAGCCCAAAAACTTGGCATAAAACCTAAATTGGAAGACCATTTTCAAAATTTCCATGCTGATTACATTTAGATAGGAAGTCTGAAACGGATAACATAATGTTGCTATCATTTTTTAAAACAGATTTGAACCTAAGAAATTTAGAACACTAGACATAGGAAATCTTAATACTTAAAAGTTAAAACTATTTTAACTAATGTTCAGTGTTTTCTGTACATTTTCTATGTACTTTTTAGCTTGAACTAGTACAGTAGATGCAAAGCAAGCTTTCAAGATGAAACTACTGGCTCACTTTTGGAGGATGAATTCAACTTCGACAAGTGATTTTGCAACTGTCCTTATCTATAGCCTTATGCTGCCAAATCTTCCTAAGACAAGCCAAACAAGGAGGAGGATATATTTAATCAACCATTCTATTTTTTCATTTGACTCCTTGTTGATGCATTTGATTTCCTGAGGACAAAAACTGTCGAGGTTTGGAATTGGAAGACAAAAACACCCTTTCTTTCCATCATCGTAGTAGTAAATGAAACCCCTAATTCAAACTTGGGGCAATCTCACTTAGGGATTGCATATGTGTTTTACTGGTGAAATATTTCTGAATAAAGTATGCAAGAGAAGAATTATACATAACTTGCAGTGGCCAAACTCCACAATCGTCTAAGGTGTGATTGGTGCGAAGGGTTTGTAAAACATATTACAAAGATTATCAATAACCTAAGTTGCCGGTTCGGATTCCAGTTCGAAATTCATCCAAATTTTTTTTGGGCTGGGTTCGGATTCGTTTTGGGTCGTTCGTACGAGAATATATATATATATATATATATATATATATATATATATGCAACAGCAAATAAGTTCATATACCACTATGCTAATAATAATATTAAAGCAACATAGCAAAATAGACCACCACATATATTAACGTTTTAACTTTAAGTCCAAATGACATAACAAAATGCCAAAATACACCACCATATCAATATTTCGGTTCAAAAATAATAATGTCAACATTAATAATCAACCATTACTGATCAAATATCATAAAAAACCATCAAACAAATAATAATATTAAAACAAATAAATAAAAATAAATAATAAAAGAATAATGATAATAAATTATAATATTAAATTAACTACAGTATTAATATAATAATGAAGAATATATGATATAATATTATAGCAATTAATGAATACTATAATATATTATTCATATAATAAATATATGTAAATAAATAATAATAATATATTATAACAGTAACCTATTATTAAGATAATATAATATATTGCTAATAATATTAATAATGATAATAAAAATAGTATTAAAATATAAATTAAACTAACATTATCTGCATACAACTTTAGGGTCAACACCCGACACTTTATTAACTAAACTAAAGTGAATAATTTAAAGTCATTCTATAACTGACGTTATTTGCGCCCGCATCTCAAACCCACGATGTAAAGAGACTGTCTGGCTCCTTCTGGATTTAAAATTTTAATTTGAAAATACTTGCAACTTATTCCAATAATAGTTTTACAAAATGCACTTATGAAGAAATATCCACCATTTTAAATAACAAATCCAGACAAAGAATCTTCATGATAACATTTATTATTAATCAATCTCATCTCAACAAAAACATGTAAACAATTAATGGATATGATAAATAGTTGGCACCTGGTTATTCAGCACACTTAATAATTGCAATATTCTCCAACCAAACCATGTCACAGCCCAGAAAGTGATAACGTCACCCCTGGAACAGTCATGTGGCAGCATGTATCAACACGACTGGTCTGTACCAAATCGCAGGCCCTGCAGCATCAAGACAACTCTTCTTATACAGGCCGTGAGCTGTTGGAGGGTTGCTGTACCCTGCCAGCCCTCTACGCAGCCTGCTAAAGCTTAAAACAGCTTTCACGTGAGAGTAGTGAATGCCCAGGAAACAGTCGCAGGCCCTCCCAAATGATAACACAGCAAGTAGAAACAATTAAGCTGTAAGATCTCTTTGAAAATTCATTTGTCAGCACCCTCAATTAATACGTCAACAAGCAATTGCAGCAATCTCCCAATTCAAATTCTAAACCTCAGCAAAAGCAATTCGAATTCTTTGTGAGCAAATCAATTTGCCTGTAAAATGAACAAAACTTCACACACATCTAGTATACCTCAGCACTGGACTATGATCTCAGATACAGCTGCAAAATTCACCATCAATCTGTAATGGCTCAAATTGCCAGAAGAGGAATTAGTCTTCAAAACCCTAGCCGGGTAGTCTCTCTCACAACTTCAATAAATTCATAATTCAACAATGGATGATTTTCCTTTCACAAAGCATTGTTTTTATAATTCAAAAGTGTCTTCTCTCACACACTTTTCACTTAAAAACACTTTTTATACTTAGGCACATATTGAGTAATACAATTTATTAATTCATTTGGCTCCAAAAAAAAGCCTTTTCACCAATATCATGAAATTATGACACGCAAGGACACTGTTTCTTGTGCCCAAGATTTAAAACTTCTCATCCTGGTTCCAACGAGCTATAACACTAAGGTATCTAGCATATAATACCAACAAAAATGGCAACCTTAGCAAATTTAATTAAATAATAATAATAAACCACCCGTCTTGTGAAAACAATTGAAGAAGCGTCTGAATCGAAATGTGTCTGCACAGGATTGATCCAGATGATGAAAGATGATAAATGAACTTGACGGGGTGACTTACTAAAAATAGACGCTCTCTCCAAGATTCTTGGAGCCCAAACTGAAAGCCAGAAATGAAAACCGAGAGCATCATTCAACTCCTCTAACTCATCTGAGCTCATCGGAACTATCCATTGACTTACTATAAATAGTAAGTTCACATCAAAGACCCTCTAAACACCTCGCCAGACCATGAGGATCACAATAATGACCTGGCACCATTAGATCAATGACCTGCAAAAAATGGGGACATTACACATGACCTAGGCATACAACTTTATATCTGTTGTTATCTGCCAAATTCGCCCCAATTTCGTTCGAAATTCTTTTCGGGCTCGCATGGTTGTTTGAAAAGTCTGCCAAATTCGTAGGAAATTCTTCCAGGGTCCCGTTGGGCGAATGTTGACCGGATTTCTCAGACTGGCACCGAATTTGCAGCGAATGTGAACCAACATCGAATTCCAAGCGAACCAAATTTCGAATTTGGGGTCTGCTGAGTGAATGTGGTAACTTAGTCAATAACTCAAGGTGGATTTATTATTAATGATTATGGCGTAATTCTCACCAGCAATTCCTAATTACCAGAAATTAGTAATCTATGTTTGGAGGGTAACTAATTCGAATTTGACTAGTCTCAAAGTAGCAATTACTCAGAATTAAGGGTTTAATAGAACTGAGGCTGTGATTCCTAATTTGTGGTAAGTTTTGTTGGCTGTGATTCTTCATTTGTGATAGATTCTTCCAGAGTATGCATCCATCACAAGTTTCCTAATATATGGACTTTTGCTTATCAATTGATTTGTAATCCTAAGCACCACTAATTGCACCAATTGTTTCTGTAGAGCTTATAATTAATTCATTACCATAACTGACAAGTTCTTGATTTTTAAAAAAAAACCGGGGCATGACATCAATCCACAAAATCCAAAGAGTGATGGAAGGGTATACTTGCTAGAAGACAACCCTCACCTAAATGCATTAAATGTGCTTACATAATTCCCAATCCATTAACAAATTGTAATAAGTTCCATAGATGCAAAACTCGCAAAAAACTCGCCAAGTATTGAAAAACTTGTGAGTTTATCTGCTCAACGAATTTTTGCGACTTTTTCATCCCAAAAAGTTGCCAAAAACACGGTTTTTCAGAACCACTTGATGAGTCTATGTTAAATACTCAGCTGCAGCATTATAATAGAGTTTTGACGCCAAAAGTAAGGTTCATTTCATTTTAATTTGCTCTTGTTGCTGCTCAAACCACAAAACACCCTCCCAAGCTATTGCAAGGTCATTTGCAATCATTTAAGTTGATTTGAAGCAAATCCGGATTCTCAAGTAGGTTTTTAGATTTAAAAAAAAAAACAAAAACATTTTCTCTTTTTTGTTGCATTTAGGTTTTATAGAAACTCAATAATAGCATTTCATAAGTACTCTAAATTGCTTTTAGAGTGTAATGAACAAGATTTGACACCATCTTTTGACAATTTTTTTCTGATTTTTTCACTGTTTTCGTAAGAATCTCAACTTTTCCTAAAAGTTTCAAACCCTAACACTTTTTCTTGTTTTTTTCAAGTTTCAACTGTCTAAAATTTTTTAAACTAATTTCGTTTGGTTGCTAATTTTTTTAATTCTACATTGTAGCCAAAATTCTTCTTGTTACTTCTAACACAAGAACAACCATTTTATCTGCCCTTTATATTAAGTTTCTGACCCCAATTATTCTTTCCTCATGAATCTTGGTTTCCTAAGGAAGCATGATTTTTGGTCTCTCTTCTATTAGTTGCTTCAGTAGATGACTCCTTTGTATGACTCTTATCATAGGTGTTGTGCCTTTTGATATTCCAACTTATGTTTTATTGTGGTTTCGATTGTGGAATTTCACCCCAATATAATACTATTTTAGTTTCTTTTGACTTCTTATACTGATTTGTGAATGTGTTCATATGTTCCTTTTTTCTACATTGATTTTTCCCCTTTTCCTACTAATATATTTGTTGACACCTTTTTTATATTGTTGTTGTTTGAATCTAATTTCTACTAGTGTTACAGGACTTTGCTTGGACTCACCTAGACTCATTGAGTTTAGAGACAAGATTAGCATGCTGAGTCCTAGGTGTTAATGTTATTGTAACCATGGTCAGATTCCGTCAGACCGATATAGACAACATAAAGGTTGTGATAATATAATTATTATATTGATAAATTATTGTGAGATAATTATGTGATAATATAATTATATTATAATTATGATGTATAATTAATTTATTACATAATAATATAATAATTATCTTATATTAGTAATATAATATTTGTAGCCACTTAGAAGAGTGGCGTCCCTTGGTGGAGGGGCACCACAAAAGGTATGAAGGAAGATTATTCTTCATCTCTTGAAAACAATATCATCACACATAATCTGCTTTATGGAGAATAAGCAGTGTTCGGGGGAGACAATAACAAATTATTGTCTACGGTCGGGAGGGCAATGATAGTTACTATTTGTGGTTATATGGGAACACCATAAAATGAACATGGTATCAGAGTGAGTTTTTTACCAGCCTGTAAGGTTTCACGAATAATAGAAATGCAGAGTTCCTACAAATGAACAAAATGTTATGCAGTCTAGTGAAAAGTCTTGGGAACGAAGGATGTGCTACGTGTGAGAAGGAATGAGAGATGAAGTATTCTAGCAAAGATTCAATCAAAGAGGTACTATTGGGCATGATCAAAATTTTAAGAGAAGAATTGGGAACTCTCAAACCATTGGAAATAAATGTGGCATCATTTTAGGTGGTATACAGGGATTCCCGTCGTTGTCTTTAGAAGGACAAAGGCTTGATACTTTTAGATGCCGATGGAAGTATTGTATGGAAAACGAATACCAGAGGTCTTGCCGTGAAGGAGGTGGAGCTTCTACTTGTGAGAAATCTGGTTTTATGCGGTTCTTTTGGACATAATTTGGCAAGGTTTCGACTCGTCTATAGAAGCAGCTTAGTTCATTGGTCATACATATCAATCGTTGTGGCTTGACAGTTTAAAATGATTGTCGTATATCAAAAACGCCCAAGATAGTCTATATCGTGTGGGATTGGAATATCACAAGAGGGTAATCAAAAGATAATTAAAAAAATGAAAACCACAATGAATTTTCGCATTCCACTGGGAGTATTACAGTGAACTTGGTATGATCAAACCACACACATATATATATATATATATATATATATATATATATATATATATATATATATATATATATATATATATATATATATATATATATTGGATTGAATATATCTGACACTCGTCGAAAGGGAAAGCTCACATAGTCAGGAATCTCACGGATAGGGAGAATATATAATATATTCTACGGTATATATGAGAATGGGCTCTGCGATAAACCTATGTGTGGAGTAATGTTAGTATAAAGATGATTGATCGTTGTCTGGAATCATAGAAGGTTCAATACACCACAAGGTGACATCTCTGCATGAACTAGCTAATCTCCAAAGATTAATACATTATTATTATGCAAAAGTATATACAAGTATTCTTGGATTAAAGAGTTTATGCCAGCAATCGCTAAAGTAGCGACAGGGCAGGGAATGAATATTTAATGATTGAGCGCAATATTAAAGATATTTCTTGGTGTAGACAGACATTTCAATAATGCAGAGTATAGAGAATTTGTGTTTGAGATTCAATACCAGTAATTCGAGGCTTGGATTTATTATTGCGTTGATCAATCTGTGACTGAGGGATATCTAGAGTCGACAAATAGTTCTATATTGAAGGGGGAGTCTATAGATGAAGATTGACACTAAGAAGAGTGATTATGCATTGATGACTCATTAGATGGATTAATCACTAAAGTATCGAATTAAGAGATTCAATGCCAATCTGTTTGTATGGGGGAACTGCTCCATTATGAGCATTTTGGAAGCCCTATATTTGAAGAGAAAGAGCAGGAGAGTAAACCAGATGATGCACTGGAGAATGACGACCAAAACCATTAGGCTCTTGGAGAAGTCCTTATACATGGCCTTGAAGAGTGGGATTCCCATGACCAGAGTGTTGGGGAAAGTGGAGAGTGAGAAAATGGTGATCATCCACTCCAGGCTACCGCTTCGTGTGACGGTTGTCCACATGCCTAGCACAAACAACATTATGAGCTCAAACAATGTGTTCACCGCAATGAACTTCAAATTCATTGTATAGGGGTCATTGGTGGAAACGAAGTGGAATGATAGAAGTGGCACTGCAAATATTGCCACAAATAGGTTTATGCCCGAGCACTGGTTAGGTGTGAAAATCTTCCACCATTTCACAGAGCAATAAGCCAAAATCATTACTACATACAGCGGCACCATTGCTGTGAGCACGTTGTAAAGGTCCTGTGAGCATGAGTTGAGAATTAATGGTGGACATTACTCTATAACTCAAATATCTGAGTAAATCCTCCCTAGCTAAGAGGGAGTGTTGAAGAGTGTCAAGAGGATGAACCAAAAGTTATCGAGAAGGATTTCTCCCTAGCTAAGAGGGTGTGTTAATGTTATTGTAGCTTTGGTTAGATTGCGTCAGACTGACATAGATAACATAAAGGTTGTGATAATATAATTATTATGATAAAATTATTGTGAGATAATTATGTGATAATATAATCATATTATAATTATGATGTATATTTATTATATTATATAATAATATAATAATAATTTTATTATATTAATAATATAATATCTGGAGCCACATGGAAGAGTGGCGTCCCTTGGTGAAGGGGCACCACAAAAGGTATAAAGGAAGACTAATCTTCGTCTCTTGAAAACAATATCATCACACACAATCTTCTTTATGGAGAATAAGCAGTGCTTGGGGGAGACAATAACAGATTATTGTCTATGGTCAAGAGGGCAATAATAGAGTTACTGTCTGTGGTTATACGAGCACACCATAAAATCAACACTAGGGACTCTAAACTTCGACTCTCTGAGTTTGGCTGCTTATTGGCAGACTCACAAAGTTTGCAAGACTTGCCAAATTCAACAATTCTTGCAATCCAAAGTCGACTAGGATTGTTGTGGGGGTGGGGGGGTGAAAGTTAAAAAATGTTGTAAAGTGTTAATCTGACATTTTAGTAACTTTTGTTAATAAAATCTTACAACTTTTCAATGCTTGTTTGGTTTGTGACATGCCCTTTTAGGATTCTCCCCGTGTTTGTCTTCAACTCAGTCTCATTCTCTTCGTTAGAATTTTCCCTTATACTTCAAGTTATATTTCATGTATATATCAGCAAGATGTTTGATAGTGGTTTCAGATTTCTAGAAGTTATTGTTAGCAATATAAGTTGTCATTAGTGTATTTCACCAAAACCATTCACACCGATCAAAGATCACCGGTCGCTCGCTTTACCTAGATGACACCGGTCGATAAAGCATATAGTATATGCACCGGTCAACCGAGTAGTTAGATACACCGGTAGACTGAAGTAAGTGCTCAGTATTGGTCTTGATTAGCATCTAAACAACAAACTTGTACCGATCTAACTGAGAGACGACAAACCGGGTACCGACCTAACTAATAGAAAAATCCGGTCCAGTCTTTGAGTTAAAGAACCTGATTATGCGAGACATCCATTACTCTGATGTAAAGTTAACTTTTCAAACAGGAAGTTAGCTTTAAGTTCTACAGATGATCTCAAGATAAAATCTAGATCACAACGCACAGCTTTCTTGCATTGCATAATTTATGGTCAAGTTTATTCCCCGACGGTTCTATGAGTCTAGAGGATCACTCTTGTATAAATATAAGATATAGGACGCAAAGAAAAGTGCTATTGTCAAGAGAGAGAAATCGCAGAGGGCAGAGGAGAGATATCCTCTGAGAAGTGCTACAGGCAAAAAGGTGAAGGAAGGAAAGAGGATCAATAGCCAGGCAAACAGGGGAAGAAATCTACAGGTATGATCTAATCAGACAATCAGTGTCATCATAGATCACTTCTTTTGAAAAGAGTTACATCATATTCAAATCCCTTCAGAAGGGTGAACCTAATCGGTTCATTGTAAAAATTCCTTAACAGGGTAACATCTTGTTCGGTGTTTAAATTCCTGTAACCAGGCAGCTCCTAATAGGGCTTAGATCCTAAACGATCTTTTGTAAAAATCCCTTAACTGGGTAGCACCTTAACCGGTGCTTTTTATGCTCCTAATAGGGCACCTTCATTTAAAACTAGTGAAGTTGTGAGCTCTGTCTCGCCGTGGTTTTTTCTCTCTCACCGAGAGTTTCTACGTACAAATATTTGTGCAGATCTATGTGATTCAGTTTATGCTTGTGTATGACTGTTGACTGTTTGCTTTGCATTCAAGAATCTATTTACAAGTTTCTTAAGCATGGAGAATTAGTATTTTTTGATTCACCCCCCCCTCTCAGTAACTGGTAAGGTAACAACAATTGGTACCAGAGCCTGAGTTCTCTATACAATAAAAGTTTAACAACTTGAGAAAAAGATCATGGAGGGTTACTGGTACCAGAAATAGCTAGAGGAAGCCAACGACATTATTGCCTCTCTAGAAAATAGACTGAGGAAGTCACTTGCAAAGAGAAAGGAGCTGGCTTTGCAATTAAATGAGAGCAATGAAACCATTGACGAACTCTTTGGGCAGAGTGGGTCTGATGAGGCCGAGGAAGCAGTCTCCAAGCTTATGGAAAAGAATCAGATCTTAATCGGTCAGATTGCTGATCTCAAAAAGGAGCAAAAGTTAAATGCTCTAAGATTGACTGAATTGATTGAGCAGAAACGAAAAACTGAAAGCGAAAGGAACGCAGCAGTCAAGACATCTACAGCCTTTGAAAAAGCAATGTACCGGGCAGAAGAAGCTGCAAGAGCTAATGAACTCCTCATTATGCAACTCCAAGAGGACTTGTTGATTGCCACCCAGGAAAATGCCAATATGCATAAACCATGGCAGGTTAGAGATGAAGCATGCAAGAAGCTGGCGATCGAGATATATCAACTCAAGGAACAAATGAAAGCCCTTGAAAGAAGGAATGATATATTGAGAAGATACAATGAAAGCTTGGTTAGGCTCGATGAGCAACTCAATGCTCAACGAAGGCACAAGGATCACACTGGTCTCGGATTCACTGGTAGAGTCAACAAAAGGAAGACACTAGCACAAAGAGGTAGGAAAAACTCTTACACCTCTCGCAAGCTCAATGAGAAACCAGGTCACGACACTACTAATTGTAGAAATACACCGGTAAGAGCCAACAACAGTCACTGCAAAAATTGTTGCAAAAAGGGCCACAAGACCAATGAGTGCTGGTCCAATCCCATATCCGTGTCCAGGGGAAGTAGGGGAAGCTTCAAGGGATATTGTTATGCCTGCAACAAATTCAGACACAAGGCTGAAGAATGAAAATCAAAGACTGGCATTCAGATCACCCAGACCAGTATTCTCAAAGAAAGTTAGAAACCGGAATACAACCAATCATCCAAACAAAGGGATGCATTGCATAAGAGAATCATGGAGCGAACCACCTAATTCGAGAGGGATGAATGCATGGAAAGCAACTGGTATAGTCTGTCACTACTGCAACAAAGTCGGTCACCGTGCCAAGGACTGCTGGAACCAGATCAAGAACAGAAATAAAGGATCGGATGGACCGGTGGTGAAGATCTTGAATTCCGACAAAAGGAACAACAAAGACAAAGAAACCAAGAAATTAGTAAAGAAAATGTGGTTTGTCAAGGAATCAAGGAACTCTGTCGAGGAGGCAACAGAGGCAAAATCATCATCACAAGATGGTGATATTTCTTCTGCTAATTGAGTCCTCAAGGCCTAGAGGGAAGTAGTAGTACAACTATCATTCTCGGTAGAACTGGTGAGTCCTTTCTCACTCAGACTATAAGCTAGACCGAAAAGACATAAGGTGATCAACCAGAACATGCCTAATCAAAAAGGCAGACTATCAGTTTGCAAAAGCGTCAAGAAAGGTTAGGTAAAGCATTTATTACTATAGCCGTTTAACAAATAGTTACCGTTATGACCTAACCCTATATAAGAAAAGAAGGATAACTCATTTCCTTTTACCTTGTGATTTTTGTTATCTGATTTCTGTTCGAGCAATATTCTTGCATTCGATCATTAAGATCACCTGTCAAACCGATCTAATCATCTCCAGCAACCAAGTAAGAGCAATGGCATCCTCATCAAGCATAGCTAAGCTTGTTTCTGCAAAACAAGCGGATCGTAGTCCTTTTGGCATCTCGCCTAATCAAGAGAGGGAGATTGACATGGCTGGTGCACTCTCCTCAATACCCAAAGGAGTGCTCCTGACTGAAGATGTAACTGCGTTTATTCATGCCAAGCAAGAGGAGCTAGGAGAATCGTACATACAAAGCGAGTTTCGCTCGCTGTGCTCAGGTGGTAATCGTCCCAGTGGTTACGAAAAGCTAGTATCGTCTGGAATCATAAATGGAGCCTCGTATCCTGTTATCTTCAAAGCTGAATGGATTCGAATGGTGGTTAGTGGGCTGCATGATCCGGGATTTTGGCTTATGAGGGGAATCTGCACTTCGATCACTAAAGACGATATTCACAGGGTAACTGGGTTCTGCAATCAGGGAGAGGCACTTACTCTAAGGACCATATCTAATGCAGTGGTGGCTAACCTGACGAAATCAAAATTTGACAAGCGATTAATGACCGTGACTGACATTGAGGATCCAGTTGTTCGGTTCGCATCAGTAGTAATTTGTTACAAGGTATATCAATCTAGTAACCTCAACAGCATAACGGGTGGAGGCATACATGCAGTCCACAAGATTGTTCACGACAGCGCACAATACGATTTGTGCGAAATGCTAAGAGGACAAATCTTCGAAAACATGAAGAAGCTGGGCATCGTCAAGAAGAAATCATTGAAATTCGGAATATTCTTAGTTTGTCTTTACTTCTACCATTCTAATTTCTTTCCTGCGAAAGGAAAAGTAACATGGACAACAGATAGACCGGTCATGATGCAAATCCGAGATATGGCTAACGATCTGGGAGATCAGTTTGATAAGGAAATGGCCAATCACTTCAATGCATTTCAACTAAAAATGCATACCAGAGAAAGAATCCCATCAACTATTGTTGAAAAATACAAAAAGGAAGTATGTTTTTTGGTGTCTACTGATGCCTGCATCATTCAAGTAGTAGAACCAAGAAACGAGTACGCACTTGAGTTTGGATACGAAATCACAGCAAAGTTTGCAACGGTGTATGTAGAAGCCCTAGAAAACGCATGCTTGGATCTCGGTGCTCAACGGTTTGGAACCTACGAGGAGATAGATAAGAATTTAAAGCAATTGCCGATCAAAAATGTCTGTCAAAAGATCGCCCACGCCAAAGAAGAAACCAAAAATAGCTCAAAAGAGAAAAGCTCAACAGGAGCCTAGTGCACAAGAGCAAGAAGCAGAAGAAACCGATCCGGAGGATACAGTTCCTGTAATGTCCCCGTTTTTCAGACTTTGGGATTAGCTTGGTTTGGCGGCCCTCGCAAGCTAATCGGGTGTTCAGAGGGGGTCAGATTGTGGAGCGAGCATTGGGATTCCATTCTGGAGATTCAGATTATCAGTTCTGCTCTTCATTCGGGTCATTTTGGCCAACTTACTATTTTTAGTAAGTGGGGTTTCAGGTATGGCCAGGATTGGCAGGGTGTCTGCATGGAACGTCAGACATCTCAGGATTCAGTTTCGGAGAATCTCCAGTTTGAGAGACTTACTATTTTTAGTAAGTCTATTTTTAGCAGTGGCTATTTCTGGCAGGGCAGTATCTATTTCTGGCTGGGCAGTTGGTCCTGGTGCTTTGTCAGAAGTTCGATGATTGCAGTTAGACGGTTCATGGCTTTTAATTTTAAAGGTGTTATTAAATTAAATTATATTGATTTAATTTAATAACTAATGACTTTATAATATTATATTATAAAGTGAGAGTATTTAATAAAGCCAATTAAGTGAAATATTAAAAAAGTGCTTTTTCGAAAAAGCTATATATTTTGCTCGAAAAAGAACTTTCATTCATTCATTATGCAATCATTATTTTGAAGTTTGTGAAGTATTGCCCTAGCTAGGGTTTCGAGGACGGATTCCTCTTTCTGGTGATTTGAGCCATTGCCTGTAATGGTGAATTTCACAATTGTTTAATTCTGAATATCAATTCAATGCTGAGGTATATTGAATTGGTTGAAGTTTCAATCCTGGAAGTGAGTACTGAAATTTGTGTGGAGAAAAAAATAATTAATTCAAGGGTTTGATATATTCATTCTGGGCGGCTGGTTGAGTATTTCCTAAGTTTGAACGTTTGAAGCTATAAGAATCCGATTTGTTTGTATACAGAATTAATTGTTACATGTGCTGCGACTTTAGTCAAACCCGAGAGACATAATATCTGATTCAGATTGAATAAACTGTTGGCGTTTTTGTCTGTATTGGTCACGTGCTTGGTGTTTGGGATATTCCGCTTTGTCTTGGACCTGCCTTCAAGTCTGGGTTTCACGTGAAGCAACAGCAGTTGGGACGCTTCAATTTCTGGGCGCGGTTTGCAGTTAGGGACAGTCTATTATATGGGGTGGCAGTATATTTGGAGCTGCATTCATCTTCCACTCCCACGTTTCAACCAATAAGAGCTTGGTGCAATCAGAATTAAGGCGGCAGCTCCCTAAAGTGAGACAGATATTTAGTAGGGAAATTCATTCTATGTTTGGCATCTAGAGTTACACAAGACCAGACGCTGTAATATGTTTTTCGGCGGCTTCCAATAACAGCAGATGTGGCTTTGATAGTCTTCGTGGAGGCTACAGTAGGGGTGACGTTGGCATCTTCTAAATTTACAAGGTGCCCTGTTATTTATTGATGTTTGAAAGCAAGTTTTGTTTGTTGATAATAGTTTGTAATTGAATTCCTTAGATTTTCAATAGCTTGTTTATGTTTTATGAGTGGCTTAATTCAAAATAATAAATTTATTTGAGAAGATTAATTAATTTGTAGTAAGAATTTGGAATTTGAGAAATTTTTGACAATTAAGAATAAGAGCCGGCAAGGATTCTTTATAGTTCCGCTCAGCGAAAGAAAGAGGATGACCGGTAAGCAAGCAAAGGTGGATCCACCAAGAAAAGGTAAACCAACAATAGACGAATTCATAACAAGACTGAAAGAAACCAGAGGAATGGGTAATGTTGATAGAAGATATACATTGGCAAATGATGAAGACCGAAGGAAAATTGAAGACGCTATTGTTGAATGCATGTATAAGTTCAATCTAAGCTCTACAGAACTTCAGAAAGTACTGCCCAAGGATCTGTCGAATATTCTTCAAAGCAGGTGGAATGCCTCTATGGAAAAAGAAAAAGAGCTAAGGATTCAAGCTCTGCTAGAAGTACAAAATCACCTCACTCTAGAAGAAGCGGGTTTACAAGTTGAACTACACCAGAAAAATTTCCTGATAAAGAAAAGAACAAATCTCTTGCTGATTGGTGAAACCGAGAAAGTCCATGCTAACGGAGTAGCCATTTGGAGCAACCTTCTTTAGACACAGCAACAAGCCGAAGAAGCACGGCAAAAGGCAATAGCTCCACCGGTTCGTGACATCGGAAAGGGTAAAGGAGTACTCAGAGTAGAGAAATCAGTCATCGTTGACATTACCGGTGAACCGACAAATCCTACCCTTCTTGTATCTCCAGAAAAAGGTAAGGCTCACACCATGACTGTTAATGACATTATAGTTGAAATTACCAATTTTGGAGAAATAGATAATGCGGCCAAATGGTATAGCGTGTTGGCTGAGGAAGACAAATGGGCAATTGAAAAAGCTCTTGTTGAAAGTCTTCTAGACTTCATGAAAACACCCAGAGATTATAGAGGCAAGTTTCCTCTTGAATTGAATGGCAAGTTTCAGGAAAAATGGAGAACCAGTTTGGAGAGAAATTCTCAAATCAATAAAGAAGCACTAAAGAAAGCTAGATCTGGCTTGAGCGATAAAAGTGTCTCACTTCTTTTAGGCGCTGCATCTATGAATCTAGACACAAATTACAGAGTCGCCAAGATTCTCAATGGTTATGAGAATGAAGTCTTTAAAGAAACCTTGGATTTTTGGGAGCAGTATGATTTTAGTTCCCTTGAAGAAACAGGTCCTCTGGATCACACCACCACAATTTTGGATCCACCTGTTCAGTTTACTGCTACACAGACTCCGATATATGATGAGCAAGAAGTCATCACAGAAAAGTTCACTTCTAGTGAACTGGTTACATTGGGACAGACCTCTGTCAATCCTCCTATTGATGAATCAGATCAAAGAGGCGAAGGGATCCCTACAGATGATCTTCACATAGCTGAAGAATAGCTGCAGTCACAAGAGCCCTCACATCAAGTAGAAGATGCTATACCTGAGATTCACATTCAGCAGCAAGAAGCCAGACCAGAAGAGGGAAACAAGACAGACCAATAGGATGAAAAAGAACATGAGCAAGCCCCGAAGGCACAAGAACAAAGTAGAGAGAAGGATCTAGAAACTCTCGCCAGCTCCTCCAAAAGAAAAATCACAACCTTAGGAGAATCTGAAGCAAAAAGGAGCAAAGCAACCGATACAATAGTTGACATTAGCAAAATGTCAACAAGACAGCTGAAAGAGCTCACTGAAAGGAAACAGGATATGGTTCTAAATAAAGTAAAAGATATCCTGTATCACTTTGTGCCGGATGCTGATATCGATGAAGATGAACCGGTCATTGACCAGCTGGAAGTGCTAACTACAAGCATCGGTGAGGATCTGACTAATCCAGAAATAGTGGCCATTGATCATTATGCGCAGAAAAGAGTGGAGCTTCTTCACAAGCAAGCTGCAAACATTAAAGCTATTCTGCTAAATAATCTAAAAGTCCTTCAACAACAGATACAACTTGCATAAAATTTGTTAAGTAGAACTTCAAATTTTGAAATTTTCATGACTGACTTAACTGACAAAGCTACAAGGACTTCAGAAGACATAAAAGTTTTGTCCAATCAATTTGATATCAAGACCAAAACGGCTACAACTTTCAATAGAGAAATGACTAGTCTTACTTTAGTCCTCAGAAAGACTGCAGAAGAAAAGAACAAAAGAATTCAAGACATAGTTGGCTTCCAGATGTTTTTAGCCCCAACTCTTGATATCATGCACCAGACAGCTACCTCAACTAATGTTTTGATCAATGAACCGGACTGCAAAACTGTCGATGATATGGAGAACATCATTGTTTCTCTCAAAGTTGCCCAACACAACATTGAACATATAACCAATCAATGGGCACCATTTCTGCATTCAGCCAATAATATCTATTAGGATATTTTCACAGAGCTTCAAATGTGACCGAAGCCATAACCCCTTGTCCTCTGGAGGCAAAAAAGGGGAAGAAGCAAATCGGTACCAAGAATGAACAGGAACAAAAGGAAGAAGAAGAGCAGAATGGGAGGGAACAAAGAAAGAGAGGAATGAAGCAGAACAGCCACCGGAAGAGACCACCGGAAGAGAGGAACATCACTGCCACCGGAAGCCTTCAAGCAGGGGAAGTAAGTGCGAATGTTTTGCCACCAATGACAAAGGGGAAAATTGTTAGCAATATAAGTTGTCATTAGTGTATTTCACCAAAACCATTCACACCGATCAAAGATCACCGGTCGCTTGCTTTACCTAGATGACACCGGTCAATAAAGCATATAGTATATGCACCGGTCAACCAAGCAGTTAGATACACTGGTACACTGGTAGACTGAAGTAAGTACTCAGTATCGGTCTTGATTAGCATCTAAACAACAAACCTGTACCGATCTAACTGAGAGACGACAAACCGGTACCGACCTAACTGATAGAAAAATCCGGTCCAGTCTTTGAGTTATAGTTTGAGTTAAAGAACCTGATTATGCAAGACATCCATTACTCTGATGTAAAGTTAACTTTTCAAACAGGAAGTTAGCTTTAAGTTCTATGGATGATCTTAAGATAAAATCTAGATCACAATGCACAGCTTTCTTGCGTTGCATAATTTATGGTCAAGTTTATTCCCCGATGGTTCTATGAGTCTAGAGGATCACTCTTGTATAAATATAAGATATAGGACACAAAGAAAAGTGATGTTGTCAAGAGAGAGAAATCGCAGAGGGGAGAGGAGAGATATCCTCTGAGAAGTGCTACAGGCAAAAAGGTGAAGGAAAGAAAGAGGATCAACAGCCAGGCAAACAGGGGAAGAAATCTACAAGTATGATCTAATCAGACAATCAGTGTCATCATAGATCACTTCTTTTGAAAAGAGTTACATCATATTTAAATCCCTTCAGAAGGGTGAACCTAATCGGTTCATTGTAAAAATCCCTTAACAGGGTAACATCTTGTTTGGTGTTTAAAGTCTTGTAACCAGGCAGCTCCTAACAGGGCTTAGATCCTAAACGATCTTTTGTAAAAATCCCTTAACCGGGTAGCACCTTAACAAGTGCTTTGTATGCTCCTAATAGGGCACCTTCATTTAAAACTAGTGAAGTTGTGAGCTCTGTCTCACCGTGGTTTTTTCTCTCTCACCGAGAGTTTCCACGTACAAATATTTGTGTAGATCTGTGTGATTCAGTTTATGCTTGTGTATGGCTGTTGACTGTTTGCTTTGCATTCAATAATCTGTTTACAAGTTTCTTAAGCGTGGAGAGTTAGTATTTTCTGATTCACCCCCCCCTCTCAGTAACCGGTAAGGTAACAACAGTTATAATGCTGATTGTAAGTTTTAGAAGATCTTATAAGCTCTCAGATTTAGTCAAATTTTAGTAATCAACAGGCTCCTATCAACATTTCTCGCTCTCCCTATCTCACTCTCTTTAAACTAAATAGCAATTTATTTTTATGGGCTGACCCTTTCATTGTAGTGCCACTTTCTGAAATAATCTTTAAAGTAAATTTATAGGGGCCTACCCTTTATGGAGTGGCCCAAGTTTGGTATTAAAGGGTGTATTAAAAGAGTATAAAAGAATGAATAGTTATCTCATTTTGTAAGGGGAGGCATGTTTTCAATCAGTCGCCTCTCTTCATAATGGTATGATCAGATATAAATGAAGATGAGATGGGAGTGGGATAAAAAAGGAAATTAATATACAACAGTCCATTAAAAAATTAGTAGCATTCAACCACTCAAATCTTACACCTGCGATCGCACTCAAACATCAAATAGGATAAGATATGATTCTAGGTAGTCATACCTAGAAATATAGAAACTAGATTTATGACTGCAATTTGATTTTTATGATAGATAGCTTGGGGTATCTTATGCATAATTGCTCACTTATGGATAATGTGTGTACCATTGTTGAAAATCTCGTGCGCATATCACGTATAGCGCGATATGTCGCGCATCACAAACTAGAAAAATATAATTGCCATTTATAGTGGCAAAGAGTTTTTCATTATCGTGCCGCAAGTTGTTCCCAAAAAGTCATCGAAAAATCGCGATATAGCATAGTTTTTATTGGTGAAAAAGTCAACAAAAGCCCCCACTAATTTTTTTTTGGATTTTCATGGTTAAAAACGGATGAAAAATGCATTTTTTCGGGTCATTTTTTGGGAATAAAAATGCTACATTTCAGCTGCCATTCTCAGACGCCATTCTCACCTTTGACGACATTCTCACCTTCGAGTTTCGACAACATTCACCTTCAATCATAGGCTCCAAGATCTCTTACAAACGGTGCAGCCTTTAGAGGTTTAAATTTCTATTTATGCCACTGTGACATATACGTATATAGTAATGTTAGCAAATTTAAGTTGTCATTAGTGAAGATAGATGCAACACCATTCCCACCGGTATAAGGTACACTGGTAGATCACTCACTTTACTTTATAGGCACCGGTAGACTAAAACAGAGTATATGCACCGGCAGACTAAACATAGGAGATGCACCCGTAGACCGAACATAGTACATAGTAACGTTCTTATAGTGCATGCAGGGGATGAAGCCAGTATAAGATTAATACCGGTCAAGAGCATAGTAATCCGCACCGGATTATGCAGAAGTGTCCAATTTAAAAACCGGGATATGCGGAGCATCCACCGTTTAGAACTGAAGTTAGCTTTTTAATAGGAGTTAGTTTTATTTCTACGCGGATGTTTCAAGGTAAACTCAAGATCATCTCGCAAAGCTTGTTGCTGCATGATTTATGGTTGAGTTTACAGCATGGCGGTTTGATGAGTTAGGTTTTAATAAGATTAATTTCTTATATATACATGCTATAGGACACGAAAACAATGTTTTTGAATATACAGAGCAAGAGAGATCTTTTGAGAGAAGAGCTACGGTCACAGAGGTGAAAGACAAAAAGGATCAATAGCCAGACAGAATAGGAAGATTAACAGGTATGATCTAATCAGACAAAGAGTGTCAATTAAGATCATTTCTTTTATATTGTGAGAGCATATTCAAATCCCTCTATCAGGGTGAACCCTAATAGGTTCTTTGTATAAATCCTTTAACCGGGTAGGATCTTGATTGATGTTGAAAGTCCTTAAACAAGGCGGCTCCTAATAGTGTCAAGATCTTAACCGGTCTTCTATCAAATCCCTTTACCGGGTAGCACTCTCACAAGTGCTTTGTAAGCTCTTAACCGGGCACCTATATTATTGCAATAGTGGAGTTGTGAGATCTATCTCCCTGTGGTTTTTTTCCTTCTAACCGAGTGTTTCTATGTACATATGATGTGTTGATCTGAGTATTTTTATTTCTATTTGTGAATGGTTATTTACATACTGTTTATCTTGCAAGAATCTTTATACAAGTTTTAATTGGAAATAGAAATAGTACTTACTGATTCAGCCCCCCTCTCAGTAATCGGTTAGGAATAACAATTTGTATCAGAGCCTTGGTTCTCTAAGATATAAAGCTTAACCACTTGAGTAAAAGATCATGGAGGGTTACAGGTATCAGAAGTAGCTTGAGGAAGCCAACGACATCATTGCCTCTTTGGAGAATAGGCTGAGAAGATCCCTTGCTAAAAGAAAAGAGTTGGCTCTATAGTCGAGTGAGAGCAATGAAACAATTGATGAACTCTTTGGGCAAAGTGGATCGGATGAAGCTGAGGAGGCAGTCTCTAAGCTCATGGAGAGGAACCAGATCCTAACCGATCAGATCTCCAACCTAAAAAGGGAGCACAAAGATAATGCCCTAAGAATGACTGATCTGATTGAGAAAAAGAGGAAAGCTGAAGATGAAAGAAACACTGTAGTTAAGTCATTAACAACCTCCGAGAGAGCAAGGAATCTGGTAGAGGAAGCGGTAAGGGAAAGTGATCTTGTTGTTCTGCAACTTCAAGAAGACATGCAAATAGTTACTCAAGAAAATGCCAACATGCAAAAGATTTGGCATGATAAAGATGATGCACGCAAGAGGCTAGCAATTGAGCTGTATCAACTAAAGGAACAGATGAAAGAACTCGAAGAAAGAAATGAAACCCTCAGAAGATACAACGATGTTGTTTAATCAAGATCATCCTATAGAGAATATATATGAGTGTTGTACTGAAATAGATTACCATTGTGATTGATCTTTTCACTAGCCATCGATGTGCATATATATCTAATGAATGGTCACGTATATGAAGAGCCATGACCATACGTGCCTATTGCCACGTAGGGTCATGACTCTTCATAAAGCAACTGATTCATAATACCAATTTGTTAAGCATCGTAACAATAATTATCATGACTGTTAAACCAATGCACTTGAGTCAATAGTCAGTTATGATACTTATGTATCGTGACTGCTATTAGCAGATGCACGATACATAAGTATCGTGACTGTAATATATAGCACTCGGTTCGGTATTACCAACACAACAATTATACATCGTTGATCGCAATAGCATTTGATTTATCATTACGTTCTGCATTGTATTTATATATATATCTCTGTGTGTGTGTATGTAACTCTGGCATATCCGAACATAGCTATATCTTAACACCCTCTTAGCAAGAGAGGATCTAACTAGATGTCATCACAACCCCCGAATTATTCGGAATTGGATTTTACTGATAACTAAAACATAACTTCATATCAAGATTGTTAGCAATGTAAGTTGTCATTAGTGAAGATGGTTGCCATTCCCACCGATAAAGACTCACCGATAGATCACTTATCTTAGAGTTTATGCACCGGTAGACTAGAAACAGAGTATAGGCACCGGTAGATTAAACAGAGGAAATACAACGATAGACCAAACAAAGTACATTGTACCCGTCTTGTATTACATACAGGGATGGACCGGGTATAAGAGTATACCGGTCAAAATTGCATAAAGATCCGCACCGGATTCTGTGGAGTAGTTTGAGTTAAAACCGGAATATGCGGAGCATCCACTGATCAGAACTGAAGTTAGCTTTATTTCTACATGGATGTTTTCAAGGTAAACTCCAGATCCGAACACAAAGTTTTATTGCTAGTTGCATGTGTTAATGTTTGTAGCTTCACTCGTATGATCACTTAGATTACATATAATACGTATATTGATTAATAATAATATATTGTATTTGTGTATATATATATATATATATGTTATATTATTATTAATATATATTATTCTAATATATGATTGATTAATGAAACATTATAAAATGAATAGACATGTCCCATGAAGGGACATGTCTCTCATAGCTTCATTCCTAATATAAATAAGAGAGATTGTTGCATTTGGAAAATACATACCGTATACATTCTAGGCAGTGCTATTACATTTGCAACGATCCTAAAAATACCAAACATGGTATCAGAGCAAGGTTGCAAATGTATATTGCAGTTCGTATGATTACTTGTCTGCTTGCATGATTCCCTTCTTGGTGCAAATAATTCATCCCCAAGTTGTAGGTTAGAATCATTCTCCCTCCAAGCCCTGAGGGCCAAACGAAGTTCGGTGATCAGTCTTCATCATATCCTGAGCAGTCCTTAGGATTGACGACATGGACAAAAGAACACGGTGTCGTCAAAGGTGAAGAAGTTCGGGGAGCCGGCGAGTTTGCAGAGAAAATGCCACTGACTCAGCTTTAAGGGTCCTGTGACAGGACTTTGTGAATACATGGTAGCGTTGCTTGGTATTTGCAGAGGAAGTAGAAAAGTGATCGGAGACAATGAAAGCCCAATCAATGTTAGATTTGCCAACAAAGTGAGCCATATCAAATTCATAGACTCTGTTTGCTGACGAAGAGTTGGAGCTAGTGTGGCTGCTGTTATCTTTATCGTCGTCAAAGCAAGTGATGAGTGACACTATGATTTATGGAGGAATAGAAAGATGGTCGGGAAAATGAATCCTAGTTTGGATTGATGGGATCGATGACTCCTGAGAAATCTTGCGGAGCAACCCTTCGGCTGGCAAGCATGCGAAGAGGTTCCTTGAAGAATAGATTGCAGTCGAGAGATGAGACGCCTGTGGGCCTTGACGACCATATCAGTCACGTTCACAAGATGTTAGCAGAAGATCATGAATAACGCAGAGGGTATCCCAAATATAAAAAGTAACATTTGATTACAAATCATGGGGTCTTTGCAAAAAGATAATAACAGTGCAATTAGCATAGCATGGCAGATGAGAATGGGAATGGAACTTGTGTTTCTTTGTCTAATGACGAAGTGATTGTGAAGGAAGAGTGGAAGAGCGACATTTCCTACGCGTCTCCTCTGCCCACGCCCTCTTTGTCTCGTCATGCAAACATGCCGCTAGCAATTCCTGATGTATAGTTATGTGTTTTGTAGGCTTTACTTGATTTGTCGTGACATAGAGATTGATGTCGAACCAACTATATATTTGCTTATGTAGTGGAGTTGTATACAAGTCAATAATACCAAGTTTGGTTGTCGTAGATATCGATCCTTATTCTGTATAGTGAACATAATATTCATAATCACTTGACGGTCCATTGGGAAGCTTGCGACGCTCGATGATCTTCACCGGGTGAAATTTATCGTCGCATCATTTGCAGAGTACGCGAGTGCCGACGTCCAGTGCGAGATCAAACCTTAATTTCCGCTTGTGATTATTTGAGGGTACCTGTTTCATAACAATTTACGAGACAGTGGAGGGCGATATCACTATTGAAGATATATTGGCAGCGCTTCACCACATTGAGCCTACCCTTTCTAATTAATACTTGCATTATATTAAAGAGTAAGCATCGATATCTCATTTAATGAGTAACCATGTAAGGTGCAAAAGTGGCGACGTGTTATGAACTTCAATTTTATAAGGAACAATATTTTTAATATTGTAAGGCTGTTATTAAATAAAGAAATAAATAAAAACATCGATACTGATATACACTAGAGGTGAGATATATGCCTTAAGAGACATTGATTTTCTCCAGCCACGTCAACATATGCAAAGAGGTGCATTGATTTTCATGTCAAGGATGCATTAACTTGAGTATGAAGAGAAGTTGACATATCTTAAATTCTTGTGAGATACATCGATATCAAAACAACAAGGAGTTTTTGTTGCTAACATTGAAAATTAACTCCAGTCGACTTAGAAGAGAGAGAAAACCCACATTGGTCACATTGGTAAAGGATGCTCGGTCGAAACCAGTGTTGTCTCAGAAGACTCTGCTCTCTAATCTTCAGGAGGACTGGCCCAAATTTCAATTGAAAGCCCTGTTGCTCAAAATGGGTTCAAGTATTGCCTAGGAGTTACTCTTTGACGACAAGAGATAAGTATTTTATGATTATGCCCTTGAATATTGATCATGAATTTTATGAGTCATTAATTCATGCTATAACATTGGGATAGTAAATTTTGTATACTTCTATCATTGGTATAGTTTAGTTCTATGAACTATTTATAATCTCTCTTTGAAAGATTTTCAGGACGGATCAAGAAGCACAAGAAATTGCATTCAAGGGAAAGAAAAATTGATTGAAGATGGACATAAAATTTATCAGAAGCAACCTTGGATGAGAAGGTCAAAGTGTTGATGTTAGTACTCAAAGCTTCAGATGGAAGCCAAATTATCATGAATGTTTGGAGGTTGTCATGTTTGGGATAAATCCACAGTTTATTACATTCACTCATGTTACTATGGAATCAGACAAGTACATTTGTATATAGGAAATCACTCTTGCATTGAACAAATGATCATGTACCAGATGATGAGTCTTTTAAAACAAGATAGTTTCATGATTGGGGCCATGTATGATTCCGTAACAGAGGGAGCTACTAGAGGATCTCCCAAAAGACCTTAATGCAAATAGCTAGAGGTCATGATAGATGAATATGTTGTTGGCTCAAAGGGCATTCAAGAAAAGAGCTTGATACAGATTAAAGAACAAAGACTCGACCTACTAGAGTGAAGTCAGAAGGTTGATATTAGATTCAGAGGGAGTATAATAGTTCATCTAAAACAACCTTGGACGAGGAGGTGAGGAGGTTGTTACAAGACCTTAAAGGAAGCATCCAGAAGACTATGATCATGAGATTGAGTCTCATGTGTGCTGGCTAAAATGCTTTTATGCTATCTCCTACATAACTTGGGGTTCACCTAGAGTTATGAAAACTATATAAGAGATATAGGGCATAAGTATGCTATTTAAGGTACATTATCCCTACAGAACATATGGCTGATATTCTCACCAAGGTTCTTGCTAGAGGTAAGGTTGTGTACCTTCGAGATAAACTTGGTATGTTGGAGAATGAAGCCTTAGATGAAAAGGAGTTTCATCTATTATCTTGTATGTTATTGCATTCTTCTCCTTGAGAGAGAAGTCTAAGGTGAAAGCCCTTGTTTTCCACCCTTTGGGATGAGTCATGATGAATCCACCCTCTGACATGAGTCAAGGTGGATTTCACGTGTGTGACTCCAGGACTTATGGGCCCTCTTGTGAACATTGGAGAAAGGTGACGACTTTTCGACAATGAACACTTGTATTTGATGTTACAAGGTGACGATCTTGTAACATGGAGATTCGTTATGGTAGACAGTGATATGTCTGTGCATTAACCATAATAGGGTTATATGTAAATGGAATGTAATGTTCCTATTTACTATATCCTTGTATCACGATCTGAGGTGATATGAAAATCAGGTATCATGATCAAAAGTGATTCCTCATATCAAGGTGGTATGAAAATCAGGAATCATGATCAAAAGTGATTCCTCATATCACATGTTAGGTGATATTGAAAACTGGGTATCACATGTTAGGTGATTCCTCATATCACATGTTAGGTGATATTGAAAATTGGGTATCACATGTTAGGTGATTCCTCATATCACATGTTAGGTGATATGTAAAACTTGATCTCACATGTTAGGCTTGGTATCACATGTTAGGTGATACTTCATATCACGAATTATGTAATATATGATTTCTTAGTATACATATGAATCATATTAGGATCCTTCTGAACTTAGTATTATATATTGATTGGACCCTATGAAACATATCACATAGTGACATGTCTCTACGTAAACTTAGTATCCATATGACAGACATCATGAGACGTATTAGACATACCATGGATATTTATGAGCTATGGTGAACATCATGTGAATTGATATTCTTGCATATACCATATCTCCTTATATCACAGTGGGGTGATATCTCCTCTCTTTAAAATTAATGATTTATTATCTTGATGGATTTTATCTTCTCTAGCTAAGAGGGAGTGCTGATGTTTTGTATGGCTATAGTTAGGGTCTTATGTGTTGACAAGGGAGACCACAACACATTCTGTTTGATCATCCTCCCTAGCTAAGAGGGAGTGTTAATGTTTGTAGCTTCACTCGTATGATCACTTAGATTACATATAATACATATATTGATTAATAATAATATATTGTATTTGTGTATATATATATATATGTTATATTATTATTAATATATATTATTCTAATATATGATTGATTAATGAAACATTATAAAATGAATAGACATGTCCCATGAAGGGACATGTCTCTCATAGCCTCATTCCTAATATAAATAAGAGAGATTGTTGCATTTGGAAAATACATACTGTATACAATCTAGGCAGTTCTATTACATTTGCAACGATCCTAAAAATACAAAATAGCATGATTTAATGTTGAGTTTACAGCCTGGCCGTTCTATGAGTTAAGGGTTTCATTAAGATGAACTCTTGTATACATATAGGTCATAGAATGCAAGAAGTTTTGTTGTTGAGAGTTGCTGAATAGAGAGAGCAGAGAAGAGAGAGATTACAGTCACCGGAGGTGAAAGGCAAAGAGGCAGAAAAGATTCAACAGCGAGGCAAACCGGGGAAGAGATCAACATGTATGATCTAATCAGACAATCAGTGTCAGTTAAGATCGTTGCTTTTATAAGGTGTGAAAGCATATTGAAATCCCTCAATCAGGGTGAACCCTAATCTGTTCTTTGTAAAAATCCTTTAACCGGGTAACATTTTTGTTGATGTCAAAAGTCCTCTACCCAGGCAACTCCTATAGAGTTAAGATCTTAACCGGTCTTCTATCAAATCTCTTAACCGGGTAGTACTTTCACAAGTGCTTTGTAAGTTCCTAACAGGGCATCTTTATTTCTGCATAAGTGAAGTTGTGAGCTCTATCTCATCGTGGTTTTTCCCTTCTAACCGAGGGTTTCCACATATACATCATGTGTTGATCTGTGTATTTCTTTTTATGCTTGTGAATGATTGTTTATATTCTGCTTATCTTGGAAGAATAATTAAACACGTGTGGAATTGAAATAGATATAGTATTTACTGATTCACCCCCCTCTCAATAACAGGTTAGGCATAACAATCGGTATCAGAGCTTCGTTCTCTAATATATAAAGCTTAACCGCTTGAGAAAAAGATCATGGAGGGTTACAGGTATCAGAAACAGCTCGAGGAAGTCAATCATTGCCTCTCTGGAGAATATGCTGAGAAGATCACTTGCCAAAAGGAAGGAGCTGGCTTTGTAGTTGAGTGAGAGCAATGAAACTATTGATGAACTCTTTGGGCAGAGTGGATCTGATGAAGCTGAGTAGGCAGTCTCTAAGCTCATGGAGAGGAACCAGATCCTAACTGATCAGATCTCCAACCTTAAGAGGGAGCTAGGAGATAATGCCCTAAAGATGACTAAATTAATTGAGAACGAGCGGAAAGCTGAAGATGAAAGAAACACAACAGTCAAGTCATTAAACGCCTTTGAAAGAGCAAGGAACCTGACAGAGGAAACTGTAGGGGCAAATGATCTTGTCATGCTGCAACTTCAAGAATACATGCAAATTGTCACCCAAGAATACGCCAACATGCAAAAGGGTTGGCATTATAGGGATGAAGCATGCAAAAGACTGACATTAGAGTTGTATCAACTGAAGGAACATATGAAAGAACTTTAAGAAAAAAATGAAACCCTAAGAATATACAACGAGAGCTTGTCAAGCTTGATGAGCAACTCAAAGCTCAACGAAAGCACAAAGTGACAATCCCAACTATTGCTGAGAGGGGAGAGGTGAATCAGCACCTCTAAAATTTTTGTCTTTAAATCTGGTGATGTATACTTATAACTGTAAGCCAAACAGATTCAAGCATATAATAACAGCAAGCAAACAATCACACAGAGACACCAGATTTATCACGTGGAAACCCGATTAGGGTAAAAACCACGGTGTGAGGAGTCCTCACAAATTCTGTACTCTTCTGGAGTACGCCCTGTTAGGACCCTTCCCGGTTAAAAAAATTACCACGCACTGTTAGATGGGACCCGGTTAAGGGATTTGTTAGAATAAGGCCGGATAGTGCCTGCTTGGTTAGAGGACTTAGAACACCTTGAAAGATATCACCCGGTTAAGGGATTTGTTACAAGGGCCCTGTTAGAGTCCACCCAAATACTGAGATTTAACTATTGTAATTGCTAGAAAACAATAGAAAGATTGACCTTTTACAAATGGCTTTGCATAGCCTGAAAAGATCTTTGTTTGTGCTCAACTGAGAAGCATCACCGGTTGCCGCAGGTGTGTTCTCCTCTTCTGTTGTGCTTTTTTGCACACTCTTCTTTCTCTCTTCTTCTCTTCTCAATTTTCCCTAGCTTCTTTTAAGCTTTCAGGCTCACTCTTTTCTTCGGCAGAATGAAGGCAACTCATATTCTCAACAGGCAGAAGAATATATAGAGTTCTTGCTCTAATTGCACCTATCACGTATGATCTGACTTCAGATCCCTTTCAGATACATCACTCAGTGGAGTATCAGTTCATTGAAGAAACATCCGATGCATGCCCTTGCTTTATCTGTTTTATGAAGAAAACAATAGATGCGTGTCACGCACCTTTCCTTCATAAGAGATAACTTTGTTTTAAAGCCACAGATTCTGACTTTAAATCCTCTAGACGTGCCTCAAACCGATCACCATGTTAACTCAAAGTCTTCCGGATTTAGTGCTAGAAATCCCAGTAAAAGAGTTGGTTGAAACAGATAGTTGACTATGACTTCCTCGGTTCATATCGGAGTCTTTACTCGATCGGTACATGTTGTGAACAGGTAAGAGTCTTTGACTTGTCACTGTCCCTTCCTTTGCTTACCGGTCGCACATTCCCTGGTTGTGTTGTTGACACCGGTTTGTACTTTTACTTTCTCTGTGCTTGTTTACACCGGTTGAATCCTGGTCCTCGATTGACGGTTGAATCCTCCTTTCTTTGATTGTATACATTACCGGTTGCTGATGCTTTGTGTAGTGACCTGTTGCTCTTGATTACTGTCTTTTCTTTCTTGTATGTTGGCACTGGTTGCCAAAGCAGCCTCTTTTCATACAGATCTCCTTGGATCTTTAGACTTTAGAGAGATGACAAATCTCTATCCTCTTTTTCCAATCAATGACAATACTTGTACCGGTAACAGTCTTACTGGTTACCATTTTTTAATGCCAACAATCTCCCCCTTTGGCATTGATGGCAAAACCTTAATGGGCAATCATATCATTATCATATCACCAGTTTTCTGTGCTTGCATCTCTGTATCACTGCTACTGCCACAGCCGGTTTATTGCCAAACTCTCTTCCTTTTTGACAAAAATGCCAAAGGTTAGTCTGAAAGACTACCTTTATCTAATCTTTTCATCAGTCCAGAAAAGATGAGGTGTAACTCTCTGTTGAAGCATAATGAACTGATGATCACCTTTGCAGGTTTACTAAAGATCATGAAGGGGTATCACCCCTAGTTTACCTCTGAGATACCCAAAAGTACTATTTGGTAATGGCTTTGTGAAGATATCGACAATTTGTTCCTTTGTGGGAACATACTCTAATCTTACCTCCTTCTCTTGTACCAACTCTCTCAAGTAATGATACTTGATGGCAATGTGCTTTGTCTTGGAGTGCATGATAGGGTTCTTGGATATGTTAATTGCACTAGTGCTATCACAATAGATGGCTATCGGTTCAAGTATCTGCTCTTTGATTCCTTCCAGAAGTTGTTTGATACATATTACCTGCGTACAATTGATTGCAACAGCAACATATTCAGCCTCTGCAGTAGATTGTGAAATGCATTTCTATTTCTTACTTGTCCAAGACACAATTCTCCCACTGAGAAAGAATGCACCTCCACTTGTGCTCTTTTTGTAATGAATGTTGCCAGCGCAGTCTGCGTCAGTGTAAACTTTTACTTGGAATCCTCCCTTGTGTGGAAACCACAAGCCATATTCCTCAGCACCCTTTAGATATCTGAGGATTCTCTTCACTCCTATCAGATGTGTCTTTTTGGGATTTTCAGAGAAGCTTGCCACTATGCCAACTACATGTGCAATGATTGGTCTATTGTGAACAACATACTGTAATTTTCCTTCCATGGACCGATACATTGTTTCATTTACTTCTTTTGCATCATCCTCCTTTGATAATTTGAGGTTAGTTATCATTGGAGTTCCAACTGGTTAAGATTCTTCAAGTCCAAAAGTCTTAAGAATTTCTTTTATATACTTGGACTGAGAGATAAAAATACCTTCTTTTAGCTGATGGACTTGTAGTCCATTGAAGAATTTAATGGCGTGTATCATAGACATCTCAAACTCTTTCTTCATCTCTTTAGCAAAGGCTTTGCTCATCCTGTCATCTCCTCCAAAGATGATATCATCTACAAAGATCTCAGCCATCAGATTTCCATCTTTTTCGATCTTGAGATACATGTTGCTATTATCCCCGGTTCTTGTGAATCCTATGGTCAGAAGGTATGAATGCATTCTCTCATACCAAGCCCTTGGAGCTTGCTTAAGCCCATAAAGAGCCTTTATCAGTTTACAGACCATACACTCATTTTCTGCAGATGTGAAGCCTTCTGGTTGTTCAATGTAGACTTCCTCTTTCAGTATTCCATTCAGGAATCTAGACTTGACATCCATCTGATATACTTTAAATTTCTTGTGAGCAGCATAGGCAAGAAGAATTCTCACTCCTTCCAATCTGGCCATTGGTGCAAAAGTTTCTCCATAGTCCAGTCCAGCTTCTTGGGCATACCCTTTGCAGACCAGTCGTGCCTTATTTCTTATTACTTTTCCTTTCTCATTCAGCTTGTTCCTGTAGACCCACTTGGTCCCTATGACATTCTTGTCCTAAGGTCTTGGCACAAGCTCCCAGGTATCATTCTTTTCAATTTGCTCAATTTCTTCCTCCATGGCCTTGACCCAATTTTCATCTTCTAGAGCTTCCCTGGTGGATTTGGGCTCTATACAGGAAAATAAACAAATATTCTCTTTGGCCTCTTTCCTGGTCAAGACATTAGCATGTTTGTCACAAATAATGTTGTCAGTGGAGTGATGTGACATACCTTGGGAGAATCGGTTGCTATTCCCGGTTAGGCTCTTCCGGTTAAGCAATTTCTTCATCATGGTTCTAAACATCTTGTTCACCATCCTGTGCTTCAGATATTGTCTCCTACTCCAGATGTCTATTCATATGGTGTTCTCTTTCATCTTCAGTTGTTGCTTCATTGAACTCAAAGACATTTCCTTCAATTTGACCTTTAAGACTGTTATGATCATTATGACCGGTCTTCTTAATCGGTTCTGAAGATTCATCAACTTTTACATTGATGCTTTCAATTATCTTGCTTGTTTTCTTGTTTAAACACTGGTGGGCCTTGCTTTTGGTAGAGTAACCCAAAAATGTTCCTTCATTGCTCTTGGGATCAAAATTCCCAGAGTACATATCTCTTTTGATGTAACATTTACTACCAAAGATTTTGAAGTAACCTACACTAGGAATATGTTTGAACCATAGTTCATAAGGAGTCTTACCGGTTGCAAATAACTGTCTCTTTATTCCATGTTCCTCATAATAGTGAGTGAACTCTTGAGAGGTGTATTCACCTCCTTTGTTTTGTCTCAGATACTTCAAGCTTTTACCGGTTTCCTTTTCCACTCTAGCCTTGTAGATTTTGAACATGTGGAAGGCCTCTGATTTCTCTCTAAGAAAGAGTGTCCACATCATTCTTGAGAAGTTATCTACAAAGAGCATGAAGTACAAGTCTCCATAATAGCTTTTTGTCTTCATCGGTCTACACAAATCTGTGTGCACAAGATCTAGAATATTTTCAGCAGAAAATGATTTACTCTTGAAACTTGTTCCTGTCAGTTTTCCTAATTGACAACCTTTACAAACACCTCTGATGGGTTTTGTAATGTCAGGGAGTCCTCTAACCAATTTCTTTTTGCTTACCTTGACAATACTGTCAAAGTTTATGTGGCAAAGTCTTTTGTGCCATAGCCAGCTATTATCTTCTTTAGAAGTAAGACAGATTTTGGTTGATTTTCCTTTAACTGAAGCTATGAGACAAGCTCCTTCCATTGAGTCTAGGTAGAACATAATACCTTTGCTCTGTCTACCGGTTGCAACATGGGCTCCAGATTGACTCTTGACTATACGGGAACCTTGTCCGAATTCTAACAGGAATCCTTTGTTATTCAGTTGAGCAACACTCATTAAATTGTATTTGAGTCGGTCAACCCAATACACATCTTTACAGGCAACACTGTTGTAGAGTGCAATAGAACCTTTTCCTTTAATGTCACAAGGAGCATTATTTCCAAAAGTTATTGATTCGCTGTCATTGAGCTCCAAGTTGATAAACTTGTTCTCGTCACCGGTCATGTGGTGAGTGCACCCACTGTCAATGATCCAATCATCATGTTGATGAGATTTTGATATAAGTGCCATTTCACTTACCACTGGGCTCTCCTCTTTTATTGTAGCAAATGCAATTTCTGGATCCTCAGAATTTTTAGATTCATTGTCTATGACTCTTTCCTCTGCAAGATAGCATTCCTTCTTTGCTTTGCTCTTGAATCGGTCTCTCTTATCTTTATTATCATTATTTGAACTTCTTGCAGCAATATGTCCTATCTTGTTGCAAGAGAAGCATTTCAGAGGAAGGTTACTTTTGTACTTCCCTTTCCCTTTGGGGAATCTCCTAGCGATGAGTGCTTCGAACTCATCTTGCTCCATCTCTTGTGAGAGCAGATTTTCAACAAGATTACCCATCTTACCGGTATAGTAGTTACCGGTTTCTCTTCCCTTTTTGGTTGAAGAGATATTGACAGAAGACTTAAATGCTGCTTCTTGAATGGGTAAGCTATTATCAAAATTACTTAATTCAAAGGCAGCCAACTTACCGATTAGGGAGTCTAGGGTGACTTGATCTTTGGTCACCGATCTGAGCTCTTGAATAGTAGAGATCTTAATGGCATACTGAGGTCTTAGAGTTCTTAGTATTTTGCTAACCACCTCCTGTTCACTAAGCTTTTCTGTAGCGCTTTTGATGGAGTTGATCAACTCTTTGATCCGTTTGCTGTATTGCTCAATGTCTTCTCTTCATTCGTCCTCATGTCATCATACTTTCCTCTGAGGCTTTCAACCTTGGCTCTTTGAACATTTGGGTGTCCTCCATATACCACTTGCAACTTGGCCCACATTTTGAAAGCAAAATCTAGATGTTCCATCTCAACATAGACATGATCAAGTAGTGTGGTGGCTATCATATCCATAGCAGCCGTGTGCTCAGACTTGATCTTCTGTTCATCAGCTGTTAGGATGCCGGAGGGTTCAGTGTAATTAGTGGTTACATGATTCCAGTATTGATCTTTGGTGGTCTTCGTATATAGCTTCATTCTGCTGTACCACAAAGTAAAGTTTTTTTTTGAAAACTTTGGTCCTTTCTCATCATCTTGACTTTTTCTTTATGCAGTTAAGCAGTAAATAAAATAAGACTTGGCTCTGAAACCAATTGACAGTCCCAACCGGTGCTGAGAGGGGAGGGTGAATCAACACCTTTAAAGCTTTTCTCTTTAAATCTAGTGAAGTATACTTATAACTGTAATCCAAACAGATTCAAGCTTATAATAATAGAAAGCAAACAATCACATAGATACACTAAATTTATCACGTGGAAACCCGATTAGGGTAAAAACCATGGTGTGAGGAGTCCTCACAAATTCTTTACTCTTCTAGAGTATGCCCTGTTTGGAGCCTTTGCGGTTAAAAGATTACCACACACCATTAGATGCGATTCGGTTAAGGGATTTGTTACAATAAGGCCGGTGAGTGCCTGCCTAGTTAGAGGACTTAGAACACCTTGAAAGATGTCACCCGGTTAAGGGATTGGTTACAAGGGACCTATTAGAGTCCACCCAAATACTGGGATTTAACTATTGTAATTGCTAGAAAACAATAGAAAGATTGACCTTTTACAAATGACTTTGTATAGCTTGATAAGATCTTTGCTTGTGTTCAACTGAGAAGCATCACCGGTCGCCGTAGTTGTGTTCCCCTCTTCTGTTGTGCTTCTCTGCACACTCTTCTTTCTCTCTTCTTCTCTTCTCAATTTTCCCTAGCTTTTTTTAAGCTTTCAGGTTCACTTTTTTCTTCGGCAGAATGAAGACAACTCATATTCTCAACACGCATTAGAATATATAGAGTTCTTGCCCTAATTGCACCTCTCATGCATGATTTGACTTCAGATCCCTTTCGGATACATCTCTCAATGGAGTATTAGTTCACTAAGGAAACATCCGATGCATGCCCTTGGTTTATTTGCTTTATGAAGAAAATAGGAGATGCATGTCACACACCTTTTCTTCATAAGAGATAACTCTTCGTTTTAAAGCCACAAATTCCAGCTTTAAATCCTCCAGATGCGCCTGAAACCGATCACCATGTTAACTCAGAGTCTTCCAGATTTAGTGCAAGAAATCCTGGTCAAAGAGTTGGTTGAAACAGATAGTTGACTATGACTTCCTTGGTTCATACCAGAGTCTTTATTAGATCGGTGGTTCAATTGTGGGCTTGCCTCTTCTTGGTGGATCCTCCTTTACCGGTTTTCCTGATTTCCTCTTTCTGATTAGAGGAGCAATGTCTCGAGTCTTTGTTTTCCTCTGGATTTTCCTCTTAAGTGCTAGCTACCGGTTGTGCTCTTTTCCTTTGAGCCTTTGGTTGCTCTGTCACCGATTTCTTCTTTGGTGTGGGGGCCCTTTTGGTGTAGACATTTTTAATTGGTGCCCTCTTCTTCAGATTCACCTGAATCTCTTCGAATGTGCCGAACCGATGGGCAGAGAGATCTAGATTAGCTTCAATTAGGACATCAGCATATGCCTTTGCATTCTTGCTGATGCAGTTCAACTTGTTCAGTGGCTTCTTCCAGAGTGAGGTGGTTCTGAACCGAAATATGCGGAGCATCCACCGATCAGAACTGAAGTTAGCTTTATTTCTACATGGATGTTTTCAAGGTAAACTCCAGATCAGAATGCAAAGCTTTACTGCTAGTTGCATGATTTAATGTTGAGTTTACAGCCTGGTAGTTCTATGAGTTAAGGGTTTCATTAAGATGAACTCTTGTATAAATACAGGTCATAGGACGCAATAAGTGTTGTTGTTGAGAGTTGCTGAATAGAGAGAGCAAAGAACAGAGAGATTACAGTCACGAGAGGTGAAAGACAAAGAGGTAGAAAAAATTCAACAGCCAGGCAAACCGGGAAAGAGATCAACAAGTATGATCTAATCAGACTATCAATGTCATTTAAGATCGTTGCTTTTATAAGGTGTGAAAGCATATTGAAATCCCTCTATCAGGGTGAACCCTAATCAGTTCTTTGTAAAAATCCTTTAATCGGGTAACATCTTTGTTGATGTTAAAAGTCCTCTAACCAGGCAACTCCTAACAGAGTTAAGATCTTAACCGGTCTTCTATCAAATCCCTTAACCGGGTAGCACCTTCACAAGTGCTTTGTAAGCTCCTACTAGGGTGTCTTTATTTTTGAAGAAGTGAATTTGTGAGCTCTGTCTCACCGTGGTTTTTTCTTTCTAACTGAGGCTTTCCACATATACATCATGTGTTGATCTGTGTATTTCTTTTTATGCTTGTGAATGATTGTTTATATTCTGCTAATCTTGGAAGAATAATTAAACAAGTGTGGGATTGAAATAGATATAGTATTTATTGATTCAACCCCCCCTCTCAGTAACCGGTTAGGAATAACAAAAATATCCGACACAGCTCGGGACATTAATATAATGTACTCATCCTGATAGAAGACTTACTGCAATCCTCAACCAATTCCGAACTAGATTTAGCGATAACAATCGAGATATCCGGCACGTTCCGGGACAACAACTTAATGTAGTCTAATCTTGATTCACATGTTATAATCCCCGACCAATTCGGAACTGGATTTAATAACTCCAAAAGTTTAGTGTCAGGACTAGTGACTACAATACATAGTCATACTTGACACTAGGTTAAGCTATTGTCTAAGTCCTCACCTAGCAATAGTAACCCAATACATATGAAAGATCGTCATCTTTCATAATATAATACAAAATGAATGGGCCCATAAGGTCATGCATATGACATCCACCTTGACTCTTCTCAAAGGGTGGATCCACCATGGCTCACCCCAGAGTGGAAACCAAGACTTCCACCTTAGACTTGTCTATCAAGACAAGAATCATTTAAGATACAAAATGATGGATCACAGAAGCTTCTCCCTCTGACATAAAGGCGTACCCTATTGATATACTCAACTCAGTGTCATTGTAGGATGTCATTTCATACCTTTCTTCTTGGGAGAACTAATACGAATAATCTGAATAGTCATAAGGTTACATCGGCTAGCATAAGATGCATTTTGATCTTTTCCAAGGCCATAACATTAACACTCCCTCTTGGACTTGAGGGAAGATAATAAAGACCTCTAATATGATGTTTATCTCAATGAGCTGTAGTCTCATGATGTATGGAATTCCTTAATTAGGGATTCTATCCACATGCATCTCATCGGCGATGCTATCCACGAGTTCCCACTACTATAATCTCAGAATTGTTTTACCTTCAATAGTGAACTCCCTCTCAATCTATATGATTGATTTTGTCACAAGTTGACTGAATCATCCGTTTTGTTAGAAGCTAAATTTTGCCAACTTCTTGACCTTTTTGAAGATGTCAGACTCCCTCTGAATCTGGATTTCATATGCTTTCATCTTGAAAGTATGTCAAAGATAGATTACGAATAGTTCATAAAGCTAAACTATCATGAACATAAAAATGATAGAAGCATACCAAATTTATTATTTAATGAATTACAAACTGCAAACTCATATGGATTAATAAAACATGAGATACTTATCTTTTCAAATATTTTCATGTATTTCCTTTCGTAAGGTGAGCCCGTTATTACGATACTCGTACCCATCATCCTTCTTCATAACATATCGGTTTCATTCTGATCCTTATGCTAATTTTCTTCTTTACTAATCACATCTCATTATGTTAACTACCAATTAGATGTTGACTTCATACATTATCGGTATCTGATTCTATTAATCATTGGTTACTATCCCACTTGTACTATCCCCTTTTTCAATTAACTTAGATAGTTGGGACAATTACCTTAACTTATCCTTCTCACTTCATCGAATGATGCTATGCATGATATAAATGATGTGTATGTAACCAATTTATAATGCTTTCAACAATGTTTTTCTATGCCAATTCAAATATGCAAATATGTTGGTCGGTAATAGATATGCTATGAATCTAATATTCAATTACTACAGGTGTGGCTTCATTCAGTGATAACAATTAATGAATGGCAAGTATTTTGGCTACTAAACATAGACTTGTATGTGTCTGGAAATAAGGTGATAATCGTTGTATTCTTGTTCGATCAAAATCATTTGATGATCAATACCAATGGTTATCATGTCTAATACTTGGTATTGTTATCGATGCACATTAATCTAAATTGCTACTTAGTGCAAGTCAATGTTGTTGGTTAAGCATATGTTTGTGTCTACTTAGTTGATGCCATTAATCCATCTTTGTTATGAAATTATTACTGATGCTGCTATTAATCCATGCTTGCCTACCAAATCACTAATATAAACAGGTCTTCTTCATAGCTGATATCAATAGTTATTATGTTTCCTCTAATCATCAATTTGAATTTGCTGGTTTATGCTAACTATCTCAATGATTCTTATCGCTTCAACCATTGTTTGCCAGATGAATAATAATATAAGTCGCTGTTTCTCTGATTTAATACTCGTCACTGCTATTCGAATATATCTCTATTCACAATGACTGGAAACACCTCCCCAAAAATACGTATATGTAAGACTTCTTCGCTGTCTGTCAACCAGATGTATATTGTAATATCATATTCCTTGCTGATTAGACCTGTCAATCTGCTGACCTGTACATATACAAGATGCTGACTGTGTTCCTTTTGTTTGTCTTCACGTCACATGAATGGTTGTTGTATCAGAATAGTCTTATATCCTCCTCTATTTGTATATGGCTGCCAATTTCGCTATGGATCTTCATAGCTGAATGGATCTTTACCAGGATTGTCGCCAATATTGCTGCCAATTTATCACCGATTGCTTGTGAATATATTTTATTCTCTTATAGGTTAGGCTCTGATACCATGTTGTTTAATCAGGATCGTCCTATAGAGAATATATATGAGTGCTGTACTGAAATAGATTACCGTTGTGATTGATCTTTTCACTAGCCATCGATGTGCATATATATCTAATGAATGGTCACGTATATGAAGAGCCATGACCATACGTGGCTATTGCCACATAGGGTCATGACCCTTCATAAAGTAACCGATTCATAATACCAATTTGTTAAGCATCGTAACAATAATTATCATGACTGTTAAACCAATGCACTTGAGTCAATAGTCAGTCATGATACTTATGTATCGTGACTGCTATTAGCAGATGCACGATACATAAGTATCGTGACTGTAATATATAGCACTCAGTTTGGTATTACCAGCACAACAATTATACATTGTCGATCCCAATAGCATTTGATTTATCATTACGATCTGCATTATATATATGTGTGTGTGTGTGTGTGTGTGTGTGTTTGTATGTAACTCTGGCATATCCGAACGTAGCTATATCTTAACAAACGAAAGCTCAGTCAAGCTTGATGAGCAACTCAAAGCTCAAAGAAAGCACAAGGACCCCACAGGACTTGGGTTCACTAGACAAGACACCAAAGAAACCGGTGAGTCATCTGGAGTCAACACAAGCAAGAAGGAAAAGAAGAAATTGGTAGAACAAAAGGGTAAAAAGACTTTCAACACCTCTTCTAATCACTGTGGGAATCCTTCTTATCAAAGCAGTCAACCAGCCTGTCTACAAACTCTTGATAAGCAGTGATGTGATCATGTTGTAGTGTCACCATCCCATGGTACCACCAATCATGGGCTGCTCCCTCTAGATGCAATGTGGAGTATTTAATGGCCTCTTCTTCTGACACGGGTCGAAGTGATAGGAAAGTATCCAACTTGTGGATTCGAGACTGAGCTGTTACCTTTCCATTGCCATCAAAATAAGGTAATGTGATTTTTCAAGTGGCGTGCTTCAAGTCTTTATTTTGATTTTTTGTTCTATGCCCCTGTCGCTACCTATAGTACTCAATCCTCAAATTCACAATTCTGTCAAAATGCATCCGTTCACGAATCCATGGAGTCAATAATTCCCAATCATCATTGGCTGCCATGACTGCATCAATATATGCTGGATCTTCAGCCTCTTCAACATTCTCCTGAACCTGTGGTTCCCTCAAGAAGGTAGGCCGAGTAGGCCTATTTGCTGTCCGTGAAGGGGCTCTCTGCACTCTCCGTGACCCAGCTACATTCCTATCCTCATCTTGATCCCGAGGGTGTCCCCTAGGTGCATTCAACTGATGCAGAGCTGCTGTGAGCTGTTTTAATACCCCAATTACCTATTGCTGACCAACCCGTAAATCTCTTAGAGTCTCTCTCACTTCCTTGTCAGGATTAATATCCTCATTTCTTCTGTCATTTCTTTGCGGAATCTCTTTTTCCCTGTCACCCATCTCTCCTAATGGTACCCCTGCAAACTGATTGTCTTCTCAAAAATTCTTTTCTGGCTCTTTTTTTCTCCGTGTATAATATCTGTGGTGACTTTTCATGTGAACCCTTGATCCTCCAGGATGATAGGACTAAGGCTTTGATACCAATGTAAGAACCCAACAGGGTCTATCTTCTGAAACTGGCAACGCTTGTTTTTGTGTTGTGTAGTTTTGTGATATTTTTTTGTTTTTTGAGAGTTTTTCACATTAAAAGAAAATTAATTCGAAATACATAAACTTCTGGAACAGGAAAAGAATTTAACTTATGAAAATTAAGCCTAGGTGTGCTTTGTGAAGGAAGGTCCCATTGATCTTTGACCCGGGTTGTTGCCAAGTGTTGGAAGGGGTTAGTTATTGTTCCCTAGTGCACAAAATGCCCTCAAATCAGTTGTTCGATTGATGGTGTATAGTCTCCATGAAAGTTGCCTTGTACCCTTGCTTGGTTGCCTCCTAATTGCCAAGATGAATTGGTTGTTGGATCCTTTTTGTGAAACCACTTTATTTTCCCTTTTGCATTTAGTTTGACCTGTTTTGTATCCACTCCATAATCCTCTGCATCATTTCCACTTTTCTTTCTTGGATATTTTGTGAAACAGTTAACATGTATACTGATTTAGATCCTTGAATGCAACTGTTGTATAATATATTGGCTGATCATATGCATTTACTGCTTGCAAGACGAGTTAATCCAACCATTAAGCAGAAATGATTAATCTCAGAGAACAATCAATATACTGTTATATCAATAGCTACTCAAAGTGTAACTCACTAAACGCAGTAACACAGAGAACATCATTTATAAGTGAAGAACCGAGTTCAGCCTTAAAGGAAACAATATATGAAACCTAAATGATATGCAATGCTGTCACTATTTTATCAGAAAAGACAAAGCACCAAAGCCTAGTAGCAAATGATAATTTGTATCTCTATTACTATTGCCTTGCTTGTAAGGTTTGTATTTACTTGTAGCACAATCTCGAGTATACATAATCTTTCCTGTAGATGCTCAATATCCCTTCACACAGCTGTCAGCAACTTGTCCCAGTCAATGAGAAATCTCTATGACAAGAAGCCATGGTATTAACTGAATTTTGTATTCTTCGTGCAGTCACATTCACAATCCGCCTATAAAACATGAATACTCTCAAAAAATACTTTGTACTAGATTGTAATAATAGAGATTTCCATCACTAGTCTGCATCAACTAGCATTATGAGGCATGGAGACTTAATTTGGCCTGAACGCGGAGCATCCTGGAATCAATTCCACCTGACAAGCTTCACAGCAAGTAGATGGACCAATAGAAGCACCGCTTCTTAAAATATTTTTCCCAGGCTATATGAAAACATTAGGTGGATCAAAATATTAAAGAGCATCACATTTATTGCCGTTCTTTCAATAGAGCCAGTCATATTTTGCAATATTTTCTGAAGCATAATAGCCGCATCAAACCTTAGAATAGTTGTCCATATTAAGTTCGAGTTCCTTCAGAAATAATTTAAGGGCCCGATGACTTTGTTCCTAGAGTCTTATAAATGCTTGATAACCTTTAGGCTTTTCTTTGAATTATTAAAAGACCTTTTCTTATATTTTATGCCTTTCAGGATTTTGGCGGCTCAACATGTAGAAACCCAAACCATACAAAATTTCAATGTCATCACCAAAAATTAAAAAGTATTTGCTTTATTTATTTTTGAAGCCTCATAAATTAATTAAACTTATTCCATTGCTTGAAGACATTAATATATGAAATAGTTCACATGAAATAGCTTTATGTTTCCAATGAGATACAAAATACCTCACGCTGCAAATTTTTGATTTTCTGCAAATTTGTCTCTAGAAATTTTAGCCAATGCAAATGCACCAGACAATTTCATCAAATTCGATAAACATCTCAACATGTCCAAATGAATTGCGAAACCTTGCTTTTATAATAATTTGATAAAAGAAGCTTGGCTCCAGCTTGGCTCCAGCTATGGAAAGGGTATGCCCTCAATTAAAACTTGAAACTGGGGTATGCCCCTTTTAATTTTGTATATTTGTATAGGACTTATGTCCCGGGCAAGACTAGAGGTTTTCTTCTCCGTTCTTTTCTACCAGTCCCCGTTTGAACGGAGACCTCTTTTTTATTGATTTATACAATATATAGGACTTTGACATTTTACCGATAAAAATAAATAAATAATAATTTGATGAACCTTCTGAAATTTCCGTCATAGAGTCGCTTCCAGAACAAGCTTGAGAAGTTTATTAATTAAAGTGACTTTATAATATATCTTTATTTTAGTCACTTGTAATTAAATTAATTAAAATTAAAGTATCTTTTTGTTATTTAATTTCATTTGACAACTTTAAAATAGCTAATTTAATTAATTCACCGAAATTGGGGACATTACACAGTTTACTAGCACCCTTTAAAGTTTTTTACAAAGACTAATTTATGATTGGTTATGAGATGGTAAACCCTGATTTGGGGACATTACAAAGGAACTCCATCAATGAGATTAGTTATATCATATGATTGAGTCAATGTTCATAACCCTAGTGAGAAATATATATTTTATGGATTATGTTTAAATTGTAATTTTATGGCAAAAAATAGGGCATAATAGATCTCTCTCTCTCCCAGACGCCCACATGGGGTGCTACCCTCAACCTCGTTTTAGTGTTGGCCCCAAAGCCCCATCAAACTATAAGTGTAAGCAAGTAATAAGGCAATGATGAATTATGATAATAAAATCTACAAAGTACATTTCCCTTGTTGCAAATCTCTGCATCTTCATAGTCATAACCAAAATAAAGCATTATCTTGTTTCATACATTGGACAACTTGTTTAGTGTACAAGGACTGCTATAGGAAAAGATGACATGCTACAATCATTGTACTATTGAATACAAGTTAAATCATAGTTGGCAAGAGATGGCATTTTGATAATGCGAAAATGTATCATTATGCCCTTCATAGACAACTCATAGAACAATTCCATGTATTACAATCCTAGCTAAGGTCAAACTAGAACATAACTATTTATATTTTTTTACATAGCCTTCCCTCTTTGTTAATGAGCTCGACAGCAAAACATGCAATCTAAAGACTTCATGCCTACATCGTCATCCATGACTTAGCTTGGACAACAATGCATAACTTGCCGTGATGTTTGAATGAGTAATGTGGGCTCCTCTAAGCCATATACTAATATTTTTAGTTTTGATATTTTTGTTGATGCCATGGATTTCATATTCAATGAGTCTTGTATACATTTGACAATATTTATATATCTTAATGTGTTGTTTCCTTCAGCTAAAATTGCATCTATACTTAAGTGATTGATATATACTTGTGCATTTGATTAAAGTAGCTTCTATTTGATGAGGTTATTGTGTCTTTAAAGTTTATTTATTAAAGGGTGCATGAAATGAAAGAAGTTTTAAATCCTTAAATATCTTTCTATTTCTTGGTCTTTTCAATTTGCCGATTATTTGTTGCATTTTTGTCGAGTGTGGGCACCAAGCCTGTGTCTTGTAACACGTGAAATTTTATTGGTTTGAATCTTCAAGCTCCATTTATTTCTCCTCTCTTTTTTGATTGTGGTTTGTTTCTTCAAACTATCATTATTTTTGGGCTTCTTGTTTCTTACATTAGTTTTCTCCTTTTCTAGAAAATTCATCGAAACTTATATCATTTGTCACTTTCTATGAATTAAGGTTCTATGCTGTATATGATGATTGGCTCATCAATGCTATCATATGAATGTTTGAAATTTTCTACACTTATAAAATATTCCCAATTTTTGAAATAGTTGTGTCCCCAAAAATGGCTCCTTCCCATCCTCATCCCTGAAAAGAGTCCCCCTATCCTTTGTCATCCCCATCCAAAAAACTCCGCATATCATATTTTTTATGCAATATTTGAAGTCTATCCCAAAAATCTTGAATTTTTTGCATTCCTGGAACTCAGAGTAGCACTACATAAGCACATTTCTATGAGGAGTTTAAACATGTTTCTCAAGCCTTTCACGCGATCTAGTTTGCTAAATATTACTTTATTGTATTAGAATTTTATGATGAGTCTCCTTGCTTATAGTTTTACATGACATTCAGTATTTTAAAATTGCTAAAACATTCGTTTAAGTGACGAGCATTACTGAGATTCATGACATCAAACTCTTGCAGTGAAGCTATTTTTCCACATATTATTCTTTGATTCTTTCTTAGTTATGCCGATTTTTGGGGTCTATTTGAGAGAAACAATTTTTTTGATTCAGGAACCATGAAGATATATTATATTGTTAGTGAATATGTATCTTTAAATGTTATCTTATTGAGAAATCTATAATCCATTCACCCTGTTATGGTGTAAGATTTTGGTTCGCTAGGAAGGTAGGGCAGAAGAGTGTAATTTGGAGCCTTGTATGTACCCCTTTTAATAGGTATATGGTCTGGTTTTCTATATCTAACTAGCATGTGAGTGAAACTATAATTGATTTAAAATTGGATCAGTCAAGCTAGTCCTGTAGGCTAGTTCAGTTGCTTATGTGTTAGGAATTTGAGTTGTCATTAGTGTTCATCTACAAACACTTTGTATCGGTATGGAGTCACCGGTCATTCACAACACTTGTCTTCTAGACACCGGTCGCTGAGTAACATAAGAATATGCAACGGTAGATGAAACGAAGTGCACTCACCGGTAGACTAATCTAAACAACACACACCGGTTTCTGAGTACATGTATAAGTTGAACCGGATACAAGAGTGCACCGGTCTCGGTCTAAGACAAGCTAAAGATCCGCACTGGATTAAGAGGATCAGTTTTAGTTAGAAGCCAAACTATATGGGAGTTAGTTTTTTTAACAAGAGTTAGCTTTATCCTTGTGGATGTCTTACATGGTGAACTCCAGATCATTACTCGCGTTTTGTTGTTGATTGCATGATTCATTGCGGAGTTTGCGGCCTAGCGGTTCTGTGAGTTAAGGGTTTCATTGTGATGAACTCTTTTAACATATATATACAGGTCATAAGACGCAAGGAGAGCTGTTGTTGAAAGTTGAAGATTACATAGAGTAGAGGAGAGATATTCTTCAAAAGAGTGCTAAAGGCACAGAGGTGAAGAAACTTGGAGAGATCAACAGCCAGGCAAACTGAAGAAGAGATCAACAGATATGATCTAATCAGACAGTGAGTGTCATACTAGATCATTGCTTTTACAAGGTATGAAAGCTTATTAAAATCCCTCTATCAGGGTGAACCTAATCGGTTCTTTGTAAAAATCCCCTAACAGGGTAACATCTTTGTTGATGTTCAAAGTCCTGTAACTAGACAACTTTTACCAGGGTTCAGATCTGAACCGATCTCTGTAAAATTCCTTAATCGGGTAGCACTATGATCAGTGCTTTGTAAGCTCCTAACAGGGCGCCTTCATTCTACAGTAGTGAAGTTGTGAGCTCTGTCTCACCATGGTTTTTTCCTTTTAACTGAGGGTTTCCATGTATAAACACTTGTGTTGATCTGAGTGGTTCTGCTTATGCTAGTAAACGATTGTTAACTTTCTGATTTTTATTCCAAGATCTGTTTGCAAGTTTTTAGATAGTGGAGATTAGTTTTATTGATTCACCCCCCCTCTCAGTAACCGGTAAAATATTAACAATTGGTATCAGAGCCAAGTTCTCTCTACTTCAAAGCCTAACAGCTGGAGAGAAAGATCATGGAGGTTTACCATTATCAAAAATAGCTAGAGGAAGCCAATGACATCATCACCTCTCTGGAAAATAGATTGAGGAGATCACTTGCGAAAAGAAAGGAGCTAGCGCTACATCTGAATGAGAGCAATGAAACCATTGATGAACTCTCTGGGCAGAGTGGATCTGACGAAGCTGAGGAGGCAGTATCTGAACTCATGGAGAAGAATCAGATCTTGACCGATGAGATCTCTAATCTTTAAAGAGACCAAGAAGACAATGCCCTGAGGATGACTGAACTAATCGAGAAAAAGAGAAAAGCTGAAGATGAAAGAAATTCAGTAGTCAAGTCTCTGTCAGCCTCTGAGAAAGCAAGGGACTTGGCAGTGGAGGTCGTAGGGGCAAATGAACCTATCATTCTACAACTTCAAGAAGACATGCAGAGTGTCACCCAAGAAAATGCCCATGTGTAGAAAGGCTGGCATGACAGGAATGAAGCATGCAATAGATTGTCTCAAGAATTGCATCAACTAAGGGAGCAGATGAACGAACTTGAAGAAACAAATGAAATACCGAGAAGATACAATGAAAGTTCAACTAAGCTTGATGCGCAACTCAAAGCTCAAAGAAGACACAAAGATCAGACCGGTCTTGGATTCACCGGTGAAAATGCCAAAAAGAATGGTGAGCCCTCTAGGGCAAAAGCAATCAAGAAGGATAAGATGAAATTGCTATGCAAAAAGGTAAGAATTTCCTTAACACATCTTGCAAACACTGTGGGAAATCGGGTCATAAGACTAATAACTGCAGGAATGCACCGGTAAGGACCAACAATAGCTACTGCAAGAACTGTTGTAAAAAGGGCCACAAGACCAGTGAGTGCTGGTCCAGTCCCACATCTGTGTCCAGCAGCAGCAAGGGAAGCTTCAGAGGGTACTGGTATGCATGCAATAAATTTGGACACAAAACACAAAAATGCAGATCCAAGACAATGGCATTTAGATCCCCAAAAGCGGTACTCACCAAGAGAAACAAGGACCTGAGTACAGTGAATTGTGTGAATTGTGGATTACACAATTACAATGGCTCTTGCAACAAGTCAACTGACACGAAAAGAATGAACTCATGGAAAGCAATTGGAGTAATCTGCTATCGCTGCAACAAAGTGGGACACAAAGCCAAAGAGTGCAGAAACCGGTCATCCGGCAAGGAGAAGGAACTGGTTAAATCTGAAGAGAAGATCAACAAGGAAGAAAAGACTAAGAAAATAGTCAAACAGATTTGGTTAGTAAAAGAATCAAAGATCTTCGCTAAAGAGAAGACAGAGGAAAGATCACCATCTGTTGATGGCGATATTTCTTCAGCAAACTAAACCATGAGGGTTTAGAGGGAACTGGTAGATCCACTACCGTTCCTAGTATGACTGGTGAGAGTTGGACTCACTCGGTCTACAAGATTAACCGGTAAGGCAAGTTTACAATCAACCGGTTGGCAAAACGGAAAGAAAAAGTAGATAAGGCATTTATTACTATAGCCGTTTAACAAATAGTTACCGTTATAACCTAACCCTATAAAAGAAAGGAAAATTACTCATAAGTTTTCACTTTGCTTACTTTGTGATTTACAAATTCTTGTGCTAAGTATTATTTTCATGCTTTGATCACTGAGAAATCACTATCTGCAAATCGATCCAAGTAACTTTTTGCAAATTACCAGTTAGCAAGAATGGCTTTATCTTTTGCTACCGTGAAGTTGATCAAAGGAGATCAAGTGAACAGACCAGCATACAACATTTTGCCTGTTCAGAACAGAGAAAACGACATGGCTAGTGCTCTCTCTTCCATATGAAAAGGAGTCCTCTTGACCGAGGATGTTATAGCTTTCATTCACGCCAGATAGGAAGAACTCGGAGAAACCTTTATTCAAGGAGAGTATGTGTCGTTATGTGAAGGGAAACTTCTCGATAAATACACCAATCTGGTATCTTCCGGTCTAATCAATGGTGTGTGCTACCTTGCAATCTTCCGGGAGGCCCAAGTTAGACTGGTGCTGAGCCGTCTTCACGAACCAGGGATTTGGCTCAACAGAGGCGCATGTCACGAGATCACCAAAGAGGATCTCCATAGAGTGACCGGATACAATGACAAAGGGGAAGCGATAACCTTGCGCACCATCTCCAATACTGTCGTCAACAAGCTGACCAAGTCGAAGTTCGACGATCGAATCATGACTATAAACGACATTGAAGATGGAGTACGTTTCGCGTCTGCTGTTATCGGATATAAAGTCTGTCAGTCAAGCAACTTAAACAGCGTACCAGGTGGTGCAATTCATGCTGCGCACCGCATCATGCATGAAAATGTCCATTACGACATTTGTGCAATGCTTCGGAACCAGATTTTTGAAAATATGAAGAAACTTGGAGTTGTGAAGAAGAAACCTATGAAGTATGGAACCCTTCTGATGTGCCTATATTTTTTCTACTTGGATTTCTTCCCAGGTTTCAGAAAAGTGAATTGGAGAACCGATAAACCGATCATGCATCAAATCACTGAAATAGCAAATAGACAGGGAGACCGGTTAAGCAATGCTATGACTAAACACTTCGAAGCCTTTCGACTAGAGATGCACGAGAGGGAAAGAGTTCCGTCAGCAATTGTTGACCATTACAAGGATGAGGTATGTTTTTTGGTCACCACCGACAACTACATTATTCAAGCAGTTGAACCAAGAGATGCATATGCTCCTGAGTTGGGTTACAAGATCTCAGCCAAAGTTGCTAAGGCATATGCTGATGCATTAAATGATGCAAATTTGGATCTTGGTGCCAATCGGTTCGGCACGTACATTGAAATTCTTCAGAATCTATCAAAAAGGGCACTGATCAAAATTGTCTACAAAAGGACACCCACACCAAGGAAGAAACCAGCGACAGTACAGCCCAAAGGCCGAAGGAAGAAAGAAGAACCGACACCTAGCATCCAAGAGGAAGAACAAGAAGAGACTGACCCCGAAGACACAGTTCCTCTGATTAGGAAGAAGATCGGAAAAATATCAAAGGAGGACCCACCTAGACGAGCCAAGCCCACAATTGACGAAATTGTGGAAGGACTGAAAAAGGTTGGAAATTTAGGCTCTGTAAGAAGATATGAATTGGGCAGTGATGAAGACAAAGACAAAATTGAGGAAGCAGTAGCATTCTGCCTCCACAAATTCAATCTTCATCCTGGTGGACTGCATACTACTCTACCGGAACAAGTTCTATGGAATATTGAGGCTCGGTGGAAAGCCTCAAAAGAAAGAGAAAAGGAGCAGAGGATACGGGCTCTTTTGGAGGTTCAGAATCACCTTACTCTGGAAGAGGCAACAGAACAAGCTGAACTTCATCAGAAAATTTTTGCAACCATAAGAAGGATAGGCCTCATGCTTATTGGAGAAATTGAGATGGTACATAATGAAAAAGTCACACTATGGACCAAACTTCTTTAGACCCAGCAACAAGCAGAACAAGAAGCAGCACAAAGAACAATAGCTAAACCGGCACCTGACATCGGTAAAGGGAAGGGAGTACTTGGAGAAGAAGCACCGGTACTAGTGGATCTAACCAAGAGACAGGCAACGAATCCAACGGTTCTCATCTCACCAAGCACAGGTAACTTTCAACCTATGCATGTTGATGATTTAATTTCTAAGGTTATGGACTTTGGAGAAGTGGACAATGCAACCAAATGGTATAGTGTACTAAATGAAGAGGACAAACAAAAGCTGATTGTGGGGATTGTAGAGACCTTCATGGACTATCATAGGACTCCAAGGGACTATAGGTCCAAGTTCCCATCGGAACTGAACAATAGGCTACAATCAAAATGGAAAACCGGTCTAGGCACGAACACCAGAATCACTAAAGACACACTACTTAAGGTCCGGCCTGGATTTACTGAAGAAAGAATAAAGCTTCTAATAGAAGAAGCATCCATGAACCTAAAAACATCAGAGAGAGTCGCAGAGATATTGAATGGATATGAGAATAAAATCTACAAAGCAACTCTAGACTACTGGAACAATTATGACTTCAAGGCATTGGAGAAATATGGTCCTCAGGATCAAAAAAGACCAGTGAAAACACCAAAGGAGGGGCTCATAAATGGTGAAGGATCTTCTGCCGAAAAGGAAAAAGTTCAAACAGAGGAGTTCTTAACTAATGAACAAACAAATGTTGAACAAGAAGTAGAAATTGATATACCCATAGGGGAACTCCATACAGTTGAGGAGTAGCAGCAAAAATAAGACCCACTGGGAGAACAACAACAAAATGTTGAAGGTAGTAAGCCACCGGAAGAAGAAGTCCAATCGGAAAGCAAAGCTCATCAAGAAATGGAAGACAATAAGGGGCAAGAAGAAGAGATCCCTGTCCACACAGAGAAACTAAGACCGGAGCAAGAGCAAGGACAACAAGAACACGGAGACATTCCAAGCTCTCTTCAAAAAGGAAACTATCATTTGTCGAGGGAAAGGAAGCAAAAAGAAGCAGGATTACAGATACAGTGGTAGACATCAGTAAGATGTCAACAAGGCAACTAAAAGAATTGACCAAAAGAAAGCAGGATATGGTCCTGACCAATGTAAAGAACATCCTGTATAACTTTGTCTCTGATGCTGACATAGATGAAGATGAACTAGTCATAGATCAGCTAGAAGTTTTGGCGCAAGCAATCGGTGAGGATCTAACAGATCCAGAAATAATGGCAGCCGACCACTACGAAAAGAAAAGAGTAGAAATACTCCACAAACAGGTTGATGATATCAAAGTAAATGTGACAACCAACCTAAGAATCCTCCAACAGCTTCAAGAGGCAGAAAGCTTGATGAGTAGAACATCAGACTTTGAAGTATTTTTGCAAGATTTGTTAGAGAAGTCTGCCGAGATAATAGAAGAGATCAAAGTATTATCCTCTCAATTTGATATAAAGAACAAAACCGCAACAACCTACAATAGAGAAATGTCCAGTCTAACTCTCGCATAGAGGAAAATTGCTGAAGAGAAAAATAAGAGGATTCAAGATATTATTGGATTTCAAATGTTCTTGGCACCAACATTTGACATCATGAATTCAACTGCATCCTCTACAGAAGCTCTCATCAGTGAACTAGCGTACAAAACTGTGGAAGACATGAAGAATATCATTATTTCTTTGACTGCAGCCCAAAAGAATTCAGAATATATAACTGGTCAATGGACCCCATTCCTTCATTCAGCCAAGACAATATATAAGGATATCTTCACAAAGCTCCAAATGTGAAGAAAAATGTTACCCTTTGTCTTATAGAGGCAAAAAGGGGAAGAAGAGTAAAAGAAGTGTCAATGCAGAATCTGCAGGATCAACACAGTAAACCGGAGCATTCAGTCAGGGGAAGTTCAGAATAGGGGAAGTGTTGTTCCACCGATACAAGGTATTGTGAAGTTTGTGTACAAGTTTTGCCACCAATGACAAAGGGGAAGATTGTTAGGAATTTGAGTTGTCATTAGTGTTCATCTAAAAACACGTTGTATTGGTAAGGAGTCACCGGTCATTCACAACACTTGTCTTCTAGACACCGGTCGCTGAGCAACATAAGAATATGCACCGGTAGATGAAGAGAAGATAAAAATATACACCGGTAGATGAAGAGAAGATAAGAATATGCACCGGTAGATGAAACAAAGTGCACTCACCACTAGACTAATCAAAACAACATGCACCGGTTTCTGAGTACATGTATAAGTTGAACCGGATACAAGATTGCACCGGTCTCGGTCTAAGACAAGCTAAAGATCCGCACCGGATTAAGAGGATCAATTTCAGTTAGAAGCCGGACTATATGGGAGTTAGGTTTTTTAACAAGAGTTAGCTTTATCCTTGCGGATGTCTTACATGGTGGACTCTAGATCATTACTCGCGTTTTGTTGTTGATTGCATGATTCATTGCGGAGTTTGCAGCCTGGCGGTTCTGTGAGTTAAGGGTTTCATTGTGATGAACTCTTTTAACATATATATACAGGTCATAAGACGCAAGGAGAGCTATTGTTGAAAGTTGAAGATTGCATAGAGCAGAGGAGAGATATTCTTCAAAAGAGTGCTAAAGGCACAGAGGTGAAGAAACTTGGAGAGATCAACAGCCAGGCAAACTGAAGAAGTGATCAACAGATATGATCTAATCAGACAGTGAGTGTCATACTAGATCATTGCTTTTACAAGGTATGAAAGCTTATTAAAATCCCTCTATCAGGGTGAACTTAATCGGTTCTTTGTAAAAATCCCCTAACAGGGTAACATCTTTGTTGATGTTCAAAGTCCTGTAACCAGGCAACTTTTAACAGGGTTTAGATCTTAACCGATCTCTGTAAAATCCCTTAATCGGGTAGCACTATGATTAGTGCTTTGTAAGCTCCTAACAGGGCGCCTTCATTCTACAGTAGTGAAGCTGTGAGCTTTGTCTCACTATGGGTTTTTCCTTCTAACCAAGGGTTTCCACATATAAACACTTGTGTTGATCTGAGTAGTTCTGCTTATGCTAGTAAATGATTGTTAACTTTCTGATTTTTATTCCAAGATCTGTTTGCAAGTTTTTAGATAGTGGAGATTAGTTTTACTGATTCACCCCCCCCCCCCCCCCCCCCCTCTCTCAGTAACCGGTAAAATATTAACATTATGTTTTTGAGGCCAACACTTATGTCTAACAGACCTTGAAGACTCATTCTTGAGAAAAATGACACAACTTGTATAAGTGGACAACATAGAGGAAGAAGTTAAATTAATTGAAGGATTTGACTACATAGCGGAATTGGATTTGAGAGAGTTAATATTTCACATTAGAAACGAAAATAAGCAGCAAGGTAAAATAAATGAACAATAAGACAGATTTATCTTGGGAAAACCCTCCTCGAGGGAGAAAATCTCAGCCACAAATATATCACTCATTTTAATGAAAGATCAGAAAACTTGATTTACAATATTGCCAAACGCTAGACTGAATTGAAAACAATAATCAACACAATATGCGAATACCATCAAGACATATATATGCTTGTCTTGACCCTTCATCATCTTGATTACGAAAGGTCAGGCAGTTACAACAAAGAATGAACTTTCAAATTTACAAGTTGAAATGGAGAGACACCCACAAAAAGATAACTCTAGACGCTATAACATCAACACTCCCTCTTAGCCAGGGAGGTATCTTTCCAGATATCCATGTCATCGAATCTCTTGACATGACGCCCACAATGGCTACACCCATTTGTGAGGAAAACAAAATTTTATCATGGAGTCTCTCAACGTGATAACGTCATGGAGTCACTCAACATGACGTTCACCATGGCTATTCCCATGTGTGAAAAGAATTATGTGCACAAATGCTCATCATAGAGCCACTCAACGTGATGTCTTCATGGAGTGTCTTAATATGACGTCGACCATGGCTACTCCCATGTGTGGAAAGAGCAATACCTCCGTCTTAGAGACAAACAAGGGCTTTCATCTCATAATTCTCCGTCTCAAAGAAATATGCATTACAAGGGCTTTCACCTCATATTTCTCCATTTTAGAGAAATATGCATTACAAGAAATCTTCATGATGATGTGACTCCCTTTGAAGCTCCAAGCACTTGCATTAACTTCCTGACCTCCTCGTTCAAGATTGCTTGCAATGCTTTTTTTTAGTACATAGTAAGAGTCATTGATGCTGAGACTCCCTCTTAGCAATAAGATTGTCTCTCAAGGGCTGGAACTTGTAGTCGTTAAACACAAAACACCCAAGTGTTGCCAATTCTCCAGCCAATATACTAGTCCAAGCATACCGGTAAGTGGTAATGGTAGCCAAAGCATACATCACAACCTAGTACAACACAATAGAAAATCATGTCCATAAGCAAAAGCATTTGCTTCCAGGCAAGCCAGTCTTTTGCATATGGCCCAGTCTCATCAATCACAACAGTGGCGATATTAGCAATAACTTGCAAGGAAATCTCTGAAACCCTTATTTCTCCTGTGCAACGAGTTGCTAAGAATATCGCAGCCACAACCCACACTACCTCAACCCATTGCTAACATTCTCCACCAGGCGTTGGTATAACCAATTCATTGTAGCCGATATCATCTTTGTTGTCTCTCTCAATAGGTTGGCGAACACCATGGCCACTGTAAAAAAAACAGCATATCTCTGTGCTCTGCACCTTCCACTAGTTACTTTAGGGCTCTCCTTGTTGCCAGTTGTGCTATTGATGAGTAGATTTGCGACCATCACAATTACAAAGTTTCCACTTGCGCAAAATTCCAACAATAATCAGTACACTATGCAAATACTATCAAGATGTATAGATGCTTGTCTTGACCCTTCATCGTCTTGATAACGAAGGGTCAGGCAGTTACGACAAAGAATGACCTTTCAGATTTACAAGTTGAAATGAAGGGACACCCATGAAAAGATAACTCTAGACACTATAACATCAACAGAGAGGAAGAACTTAGGAGTCAACATCCATAATTGAACATCTCTTACTAGTTTTATAGAAGTTGAAATTATCCCTACCTGAAATTGGACAAGTTGAGGAAGTTCTATAATGGTTGAGCACATTGCACAAATAGTAGACATAGGGTTTGAGAGCTTCAAATGTGTTGAAAAGATTCCATTCAGTTTTTGTGACATTGAAATTTCCTTCTTTGACTAATTGGTAACAGTTTTTATTGTAAAACCTTCAAGGGAGGTCATTGTGTGTGGGATTCCTTAGTGTTGTTTTAAAAAATGATTGTAAAGGCTTTGTTGCTAGTAGCCTATGATTCTTTGAGAGTGTAGCAGAGGTCTAGGGAGTGTGCTAACATTGGAGAGAGTTGTATAATATTTTTGTTGTAGGAAAGAAGTCCTTGTAAGTCTTTGTTTAGTTAAGAAACCATTGTGACAGCTTATGAGATAGCGCCTTGAAGAGGAGCAACACCTCACTCTTCTTGAGTTTTTCTCAATTGTGATTTTCCCAAATTATATTGCCAACACTGTCTCATTCTTAGTTTTGTTTAGGCTCTTTTCTTGTACTTAAATACTTTGATAAATTCTTCTATGCATAGTTCAAAATATCATTATCAGCAACTTGTCACCAAGGGCCAAAAAAATATTAGCAAAACATCAGAGATAAATTGACAACTTTTCGACAAAAAATCGGGAACTTAAAAAATTGCTCAAATTTAATTAGAAATGTATTTTTTTTGCAAAATTCAATGAGATGCATCTAGTGAGTTAGTAAATGAGTAAACAAAACAAACAAGCTGAGTCTAGATATATTTAAATGCAAATAGGGTACAAAATGGCATCCTCATCTGGAATGCTGATGGCTAGTAGCCATAGCTTGATAGTCTGAACTTTGAAGAAAACTAAAAATAGAAAATTGCCTTTGTAAAACTATAAGTAATTACAAGTACAACATCAAAATGGTCTACATCTTCCCCATCCCCTTCCCAACAACTCTAGTTAAAACTACTGGAGGGGTTGGAGGTCTAGTCCTAGAAGTCCGTTGTGTCTGTGCCTCCTCCCTTTACACAATTGGCTGTGATTCGACTTATATTATCAAACACAACAATAAGCATTTTATACCTACTACATCATGTTGTGACATTAAGATTGTCCTATAGAGAATATATATGAGGCTGTACTGAAATAGATTACCGTTGTGATTGATCTTTTCACCAGCCATCGATATGCATTTATATCCTTTGAATAGTCATGTCTTGAAGAGCCATGACCATACGTGGCTTATGCTACGTAGGGTCATGACCCTTCATAACCGATAGTTAATATTAACTACATTGTAACATATACAAATATCAAATGATCTTAATATATATATATATATAATTGACTATTAGATTAATATAATTATATCAATCAATTTGATGCTATAATTTAACACTCCCTCTTAGCGAGAGGAGATTGATATTCACAAGAAGTGAGTGTTATTGAAATCCTTGACTTAGTTCGGAACTAGATTTCTTTTAAAAACACATAACCACTTTGAATCAGGATTTCCGGCATAATCCGGAACATAATTTCAACATGATAAGAAATTTATCAAAATCCCCGACCAATTCGGAACTGGATTTAATGATAAATATAGGTGTCAAGATATCCGGCGCAATCCGGATCAAAACTTGAACCATTCGTTATCATGATCCCTGACTAAATTCGGAACTGGATTAGATGATAACTTACACACAACTTCATATCAAGATATCCGACACAGCTCGGGACATCATCATGATGTACTCATTCTGATAGAAGAGTTATCACAATCCCCGACCAATTCAAAACTAGATTTAACGATAACAATCAAGATATTCAGCGCAATCCGAATCAAAACTTGATTCACATGTTATAATCCCCGACCAATTCGGAACTGGATTTAACAACTCAAAAATTCATTGTCAGGAATAGTGACTACAATACATAGTCATACCTAACACTAGGTTAAGCTATTGTCTAAGTTGTCACCTAGCAATAGTAACCCAACACATATGAAAGATCGTCACCTTTCATAATATAACATACAAAAAAATGGGTCCATAAAGTCATACACATGACATCCATCTTGACTCTTCTCAGAGGGTGGATCCACCATGGCTCATCCCAGAGAGTGGAAACCAAGACTTCCACCTTAGACTTGTCTATCAAGACAAGAATCATTTAAGATACAAAATGATGGATCACAGAAGCTGAAACCTTCTTTTCAGCTGAGGCTTTACTCCTTAACATACCAAGGTTATCTGAAAATACACAATCTCTTTTCTAGCAAGGGGTTTGGTGAGAATATTAGCTGTTTGTTCTCCACTGAATTGTATTTCTTTGTACTATCTCATAGTCTTGGTGAATTCTGAGCGTACAAAGTATACACCAGCTTGACTTGGTACACTCCCTTTGAATTTGTATGACCAAGATCATGGGGTGCCAACTTAATTTGATCTTTTAGCTTCTCCCTTTGACATATAGCCTTCTCTCGTGATAATAATCATAATTCTCTGCTAAAATTTCTTGAGTACTAGAGAACCAACAAAACATGGTCTACTCCCTTTGAATCAAGATCCTCGAATGTCTACTAATGCAGATCCTTTAATTTCTCCCTCTGTCATGAAGGCGCACCCTGTTTATATACTCAACTCAGTGTTACTACAGGATGTCACTTCAAACCTTCCTTCTTGAGAGAACCAATACGAATAATCTGAATAATCATAAGGTTACATCGGCTAGCATAAGATGCATTTTGATCTTTTCCAAGGCCACAACATTAACACTCCCTCTTGGACTTGAGGGAAGATAATAAAGACCTCTAGTATGATGTTTATCTCAATGAGTTGTAGTCTCATGATGTACGGAATGCCTTAATCAAAGATTTTATCCAATGAGTTGTAGTCTCATGATGTACAGAATGCCTTAATCAAAGATTTTATCCACATGTTTTACCTTCAATAGTGAACTCCCTCTCAATCAATATGATCGAGTTTGTCCAAGTTCACTGAATCATTTGTTTCCTTAGAGGCTGGATTTCGCCAACTTCTAGACCTTTCTAAAAGTGTCAGACTCCCTCTAAATCTGGATTTGTCTAATTTTGCATTTAAACAAACTATTTTTAGTAAGTTTATTTTTGGCAGGTCTATTTTGGGAATTGATGAACACTAACACAAGAACAAGTAGAGAAGTACATAGTTCTAAATCCAAAAAGATGAACAAGTCAGGCAGATGATTCAAATTTCACTAATTCTAAGAGGAATCCTTGATCTCATCCCAATGAATGCTCAAAAGTGGAAAAGAGATGAGAAAATTGGCTAAGTCATGAGAAATTCCACAACACCCCCTCAAGTGTGCCCAAAGTGGAATGTGAATGAGAATGTGGAAAATGGCGAAGTGTTGATCAAGAAAAAGGCGAAGATTAAAAAAATAGCTAAGTCATGGAAAATTCCATGACACCCTCTAAAGAGTGCCCACAAGTGCTAATCCTTGGATGTCAAGGATTTGCTTCCCAGTGCAAGATTCCTTCACCATGCTCAAAGAGCACCCTAGAGTGTGAATCCTTTAGTGTTAAGGAATTGCACTCAAATAAAAATTCCACCTCCAATGCCAATACACACTTGTCAAGGAATTCTTTCAAAGCCTCAAAATCCACCACCTAGTCTCATTAGCGCCTAAGGTCGTGGATTCCACATATGCAAGGAACTTCTTCAATGGTGAAAATGCCTCCTCCCATGCTAAATAGCGCCCAAGGGCATGGATTCACTATGCTCAAGGAATGTGCTTCAAAGAAAAAACTCTATCTCCCTATCTAAAGTGCGCCCATGAGCAATAAAACACCATTGCCAAGGAATTTTACAAGTTATTCAAAATCCTTGGAAGTATCTCATTTGTGCCCAAGGAGAGAGTTGAAAGAGGTGGATAAGAATTGGTTAAGTATTGGAAAAAAAAACAAGGTTTATATTGCAAGAAATGTTGGAATTTGGTAAAAATGGAATCCTTGGCTGTTTAAAGTGCTGTAATGATTCCTGGTTGGTTACTCCAACAATTTGGGACAATTACTCCAATTTCTCATCCTTACTCTATCTAGGTACTTGTACTTGGGCTAAGTAATGGGGATTATATGAGGTTATAAATACTATCTCTGATGTAGACAATATAAATTTATACGATAATATGGATATTAATAGTAATGTATGGTATTCTGATATGAGATACGCTATGAATGGATTGTGCTCTATCACTTATAGTGATAGTTCAATCAATACCTCCTCTAATTAATGTCCTAAAGACTCCCAATGATCAATGATAGTCCCTATCCGATCTCCTATGAATACTTCCTTGTAGTTTGTATAATAATTTATCTTTTTGATTATACTCGATATCTTCATCAAATACGACCTATCTTAATACATGATTTCATATCACCATTCTTAGTAGCAATGATTGATCTTTATGTCTTTATCGCTTATCAATTATGACCGTCGCCTCTTTCATGAATATCACTTCCTTGACGTTTTTATCTTGTCATCAACATTCCAGTCTTATATCTTCATCGCTGGTTATGATCCCCAAACTCAGATGCTTTGCAATATATATCGCACTAGGAATCTCCCAGTGACATTTGCGGATATGAAGGATGTTTGCCCAATTACACTTCATTGTGTATGGTGTATGCCTGTGGCTTTTTTTCTTGTTAATATTCTGATTGGATCATTGTATTTGTTCCTTTTGACTAGGATGTGTGTTGATTGGATCCTCCCATTTTCTTTCTTCTTCCCACTATGCTCACTGTATCGACACTTTAACTGAATTGGATACCAGTCAACATATATTACTGCTATCGTCTTATAATAGTCGATATTCGCGTATGTATGATGTGTCACCTGCAGATTGATGAATAAGGATCATTCACGATGTAATGAATCCAGATATATATTGTTTTTGGTTCTTTCCTACGTTTTGTCTACGGTTGATGAGACAGAGGAATAAGCCCATGAATGCTAATTCTGGTGGTATAACACCCCCCAACTATCATTTTTGAGGCATGGGTTCCGCTATAGCATATACCGTAGGAGCCAGTGATATTTCTATGTTAAAGCCAATATGTTGTATGAACTCTGCGTATGCAATGGATGAAGACACCTAATGTGAGCATGCTCGACACTTCCACAAGGATACAGTTATGGAAGTTGATTGTGAGTTTGAAGTGTTGAACGATGTCTAGGATGTGTCCTAGCTAGCATAGTTACTTTCCTTCTGACTTTTTTTTTTTTTGCGTTCTCCGTTCAGGATAATTCATGTTACTCCCTTGTATTGACCATGCCTCTTTGGTATTTATCCCTTTTTATTTCTCTGCCATAAGATCCCAGATCATATATTATAATGGCCAATACATTAATTCATCTATATTTGACAATTCTACAATACTTTAGAGTTACGTGCACTATCAGATAGAGTTCGCTGACACTCCAAATTTGAGGCTGGATTCATTCCCCGTTCCTCTTGCCCAATTTCTCCTTAATTGAAACTGACAAATTCCTCTTCTGCCGCGACTAGTATCCTCTTGATTTGATGTGTTATCTTCTCTCTGCAATACTTTGCTCGAATATATTTTCTCTTATAGGTTAGGCTCTGATACCATGTTGTGACATTAAAATCGTCCTATAGAGAATATATATGAGGCTGTACTGAAATAGATTACCGTAGTGATTGATCTTTTCACCAGCCATCGATATGCATTTATATCCTTTGAATAGTCATGTCTTGAAGAGACATGACCATACGTGGCTTATGCTACGTAGGGTCATGACCCTTCATAACCGATAGTTAATATTAACTACATTGTAACATATACAAATATCAAATGATCTTAATATATATATATATATATATATATATATATATATATATATATATATATATAAAATTGACTATTAGATTAATATAATTATATCAATCAATTCGATGCTATAATTTAACACATCATCCCCCCGCCCCTGCGCCTACCCCAAAAGAAAAAGTTGTCTTCCAAACAACTAGTATACATCATGTAATATCCAAGAAAACTAATGACAAGAGTCTAGATAATGAGTTGTACTGCAGAAACTCAAAGTTGTGTACTCCAAAAATAAAATTGGGGTCTAGAGGCAACACCCCAGCAGGGTCAAGAGGCAGCGCCCCTTTCGAGGGTCTGGGAGCAACGCTCCTAGTAGGGTCAAGGGGCAGCGCCTCTTGCGGGGCCTAGGGGCAGTGCCTTAGGTGCGCTCCTTTGACCAAATTAGCAGCTTGAGAACCACACATAACTCCATGTCACACACCATTTTCTTGATTTTGTAAAATGCTCTAGATCCCTGCAAATCACCTTTCTTTTCTTTGGAACCCTTTTTTTCTCCCCAAACAGCAGTTTGCAACTCTCAAAATGTAAAATGAACTTGAATTGGGCCAGCAATCCCTATTAGCGGACTGCGGCCAATAAATAACCAACTTATCATCGGTTTATCGGCGATAAGTTGTGATTTTATCTTCAATAAAATCACAACTTATTGCTGATAAATTCGGCAATAAAGTTGTGTAATTTATTGCCACGCTCAACTTATCATCGAATTATCTGCAATATTTTGAACTATGGTTCTATGTTTTATGATTCAAGCATAGAGGCTGTTATTTATGTAAGTTGCATTAGAGAAGAGTAGGATCTGTTTGGCAGGCTAGGAAGTAGAAAATCCACACTCTTTTACAATTCAATACATTGTTCTATGTTCTATGATTCAAGCATACAGGCTGTTATTTATGCATTAGGAAAAACAACTTACGCAATCAAGTTACATTAGAGAAGAGTAGGATTTGTTGTGAGAGGCTAGGTAGAGGAATATCCACTCTTTTACAGTTTAATGGGTATTTGAAATGTTTGCTGACTGTTTGGTTTTGATTCTATGCAGTGGTGCAACTCTCTATACGATAATAGTCCAAAATATAAGTCATCTAGAGAGGCATCTCTGTACTTGCTGATAATGGGTTGGGTTTGATGCCTGGATAATGGTTCAACCTCTACTCAACCTGTGATTGTCTGTTTTTTTTGGTGTTTTTTTGCAAAGTTTTGTACTTTTTTGGTTTTGTGAATATATATGTTTTTTTTTTGGATTTTTAAAATAATTGAAAACATACAAATATGCTTGCATGGAAGAAAACTAAAACTAATTTTCAGAACCTTGAATTAGAAAATGCTATCTTATTAACTGAAAGATAGATACAAGCATGGGGAGTTTATTTATTAAATTCTGGAAATATAATTTGCAGCTGAAAGAAATCTTGGAGTTAAAATGCAGCACTTGGAATTTTGCCAGAAACCCTTCAACTCCAGAATGCAATGCACATTAATTGCTAGATGCCCAATATTGAATAAACAGGATGCACAAATTGTAGTTGATTTGTTCTAGAAGCCAGACGCCTTGGCTTTGGGTCTCACTCGGGGCCTAGAATGCTGTACGACTGCCCTTGAGATCCAATAAAATCAGTCACAAAATGCTGTAAACAGCAGCTATAAGTCGGCTATGGATTTACCCTTGATTTAGCATTCAATCTTCCAAAAAATTCAACCATTTTGCACAAGCTGGACCTCTGAATGAAGCCCATAGTCAAGCAATGATTTCAGCTGGTCTTTCACAGCCTCAAGATTGCAAAACACTGAAGAGATTTTGTCCTCCAATGCTGTAAATAACTGAAACCCTAGGTCTCATAGCACAATTCCCAAGAACATTCAATATCAAAGACAAATAATAATATGCATTATGAAATCGATTCCCCTTCCTTGGCTTTTATAATTTCTTCACAAGTTTGATTCATGTAGCTTCTCAAATAAGTCTCATTAATGACTTATATAATTACTTAAACCTGACTTTATAAAATAATCCTCAATTGGGCACCAACTTTATTTAATCAATTAATACTTTTTAATGATGTCTCATGGCCCCCATTTACATTATGAACTTTATAATAAACTTCTTATTTAATTATAAATAAAGTACACTTTACTAATAATTAAATAACTAGAACTTGTGCCATTAAATTAACTGGCTGAGTCAACTGGGAATCAAGAGGACCACTGCACATACCACGACTAGGTATCCTGGCAAAAATAGTAACTGAGCAGAAATGACTTACTATAAATATTAACTCTCCCAAATTAAGCCAAATGAAGAGCAAATCTGAACGCTTCTGTACTCTGGAAGGGAAAGAGCCTCCTGTTCTACCAATCGGGACCCTCTAACCATCTGACTTAGCCTATGAGGGCCAATGATAGGCTAAACCAAACCACAAACCATAGTGAGCTAAAAAGGGGACATTACAATTTTGGATCTTTTGTCTTTGCTTGATCAGTACTATATAGCGATATATTCTTTTCTAGCCAACTTTCAGCTTGAAGTGCATATTCTAATGTTATCTGTAAATTGTCTTTATCTTCATATAGCTTGATCCTCTTTCCTATTTGAAATTGCTGTTTGTAGTCCCTTGGGTGTATTTGTGTAACATGCTTCTATATCTATTTGTAGCCAGATATTCTGCCTGATCATTGTAAACAATTTTTAGTTCATCATAGTCATTTTTTTTTATCTCTGCTATGTCATTGTGCTCATAATTAACCCAATGTGAAATTTGTGTATATTTGTCTAATCGACCTGAGTTGGGCATAAGGCAAATATTAGGGAATGGTTACAAGTAAAAAATTGGGTGAAACTTTCGTATTTCAAAGAAGTGTAAGTCTAACACTAAAGAAAAATACTAATAATAGTCATATGTTGGCAACTCTAACGATTTGATGAGGAAATGTGCTGAACTTTTTTTCAAAACGTTTTGAAAAATAGGGCACATGAAGACCCAAGTAGGATACTAGAGCTGTTACAGGTTCATTCAGCTAATCGTCTCATATAGAGCTCTATATGCATCATAAATCTACCAGTGTGCGAGATTAAATCATACAAATTACTTCGCTTATAGAGAACATATAGTAGTCTTGGATGTTTTAATGATCTTCATGCTGAATCTTTGTTTTGGGGAGATATTCTTTTTTATAGCCAGGAATTTTGCAGTTTTTCTATTTTTGTTCTCGATAGCTGCATATGTCCTAGGCAAGGTTCCACATGGATGCGTCCTGGTCCCTAGAGCCTGCATCCCCGCCCTTGGAGCCCGCGTCCTTGTCCACACTGCTGTTTCAAGGATGACACAATGTCATGGGGATGGTTCACCCTGCATAGCCCTGAACCCCCTCTATCATTGGGTTTTTCTCACATCTAACACATTGTGCAACTTGTCATATCTGCCCCTCAAACCCATCAGGGTATGCACTCCCAAACCCGTCTATATTGGTTTTTCTGTGATATCTTTCTTAGTTGTGATGATTGGCTTGTATTATATGGTAATAAACTATGTAAATCAATGTATTCAGTATTTTATACTTATAGACTGCTGCCATCTGTTCAGAAGATTTTGGAATACTGGTTGAGCTAAAAGTTCTAGAACTCTTTAGTACAAAGTTTGAGATAACCTTTTTTAAAAGAGGAATATAAATGAATGTATCTTACATGTAGTCAATTATCAATTAGGATGCTCTCATTTTTTTTCATTTGATTTGATGATGGCAGCCTCTTGTTTCTGGAGCAGCTTTGGGCTTTGAGGGCCAGGTATTCTGAAGTGGTTATATGTTATCTTTTAAATGTGCTTTTTAATGATATGAACTAGACTAATGAGACTGAACTAAGCTACATTGGGACTAGGGATTTGATTTGCATTATTGGAGATAGGAAAAATCCAAAATTAACTTGGCTTGAAATCAGATGGTTTGCATCTTTGCATGAACCCAAATCAAATACGAGTCTTTAGTTTAATAAAATCTTGTTTGATGAGTTTTTTTCAGCTTACAGTTTATCATTACAAGCAAGGTCCATGTTATCGATGTTTGTTTCCTATACCACCACCTGTAGACGCTTGCCAGCGTTGCTCGGATAATGGAGTTCTTGGAGTAGGTGAGGCTTTTGTTTCATTAAAATGGCATTTTCAAGAACAGCACATTTCTAAATTGTGAACTGATGGCAGAAATGCCCTCAATTTATAAAAATATATTTACATTGATTTAGCTATTTCATGTCTTGAACTTGTTGGTGCTTTAATGGACACAAAGGATAATTCTGTAGAGTAAATGTGCTATGAAATGTCTTTGAAAATGTAAAGTGATCTGATCTGCCTTTGGAGTTGATCATCACTGTCTACTAGAAAGTGTGTATGCATCTTACATAACAACAGTAGTGAAATACTAGTGAACATACCACTTTGTTAATGTTTGTGGCAGTTCTTAACTTATGGCTTTTTTTTAATTAAAGAAAATTAATTGGAAAATAATGGGGAAAACCCCAACAAAGATATACTAAGAAGACACTACCATAGAGGCTGGTGTAATGCTCCCATTTTTTTGCTTTCCTTAACGTCAGTGTTTTTCAAGGATTAGCCAATCTCTTGGGTCTCCGTATGCATATCATGATTTGGAGACTACTCTGGCTTCATCAGTAGGCACATTGGGTGCCACTCTTCTAAGTCTCCTTTGTGCATCATCAGCTTTGAGGTTTGCCTTAAGGGGAGTCTGGTTGTTCGTTTGTTGACCACACAGAGCTTGTGGAGCCTTGAAGGGGGCTTGATGATCCATTTCAGGAGTTCAGAGACAGTCTCCTATTCTTTAGGAGGGTCTCTACTTTTAAGGAGATTGGGAGATGGCCTACTACACATTATGAGCCATTTCGGATGATCAAAGACAATTTCCTATTTTTAGGAGGCTGACAGTTGACCTGCTATTATTTGACATCACTAGGAGACTAGATGCATCATCAGTTTTCAGTTGGAAAGGTCAGGTGATGGCTTCAAAATAAAAAATTAAAATATTGAAGTGTTAATTTTAATGTTTTAATTAAATTAAATAAAGTACTTTATTTATAATGTAACTTTATATTAATCTAATAAAGCGTAATAAAGAGGGCCACTTAGCCTATTTATTTCTTATAGGCTAAAGTTTGGTCGCAAGAGAATTGGATTAATTATTTAATGTTATCCAATAAAGTACATTTTAAGGGCTACTTTATTTAATTAATTTGATAAAGTAACATAAAGTGACTTAAGTGAAATAATTGAGTTTAGACTTTAATGAATTATATAAAGCAAGAATTTGAAAAGGTTTTTGAGAATGTTCTATGGGTTTTTATAAGAGGTGATTTTGGAGCTCATTTCTTTATGCTTGGTTTGTTTTATCTATTTGGATTTTGAAGAGCTTGTGGAGCATAAACTCTAGAACAAAAACCCTAAGGGAAAATCAGTTTCAGTAGTGAAACTATCCACTCTAGCTGGTTGCAGGAGAGATCACGCAAACTTCTCGCATGATTTCAACAATTATGGTTTATAGAAATTTTTGAAGTCTTTGTTAAAGACAAATTTCTGTTTGGTGAATATTAGATTGTTTCTTGGCAAATTTGGATGACATGAAGGTATGAAAGTTATAGTCATTTTTTTGCGTGGTTGAAATCTGCTTGCTTGGTGTAGGCAAAACATGGGTAAAATATATGCATATTGTCGTGGAAGTTTGGAAAAATTGAGCACTTGCAAAGGTCACATGGAGAGGATGTCACCTGCAAACAGGTGTGAGTTAGTTTGCTGGGTTGATTGCCCCATATCTCTACTTTTGGCATGAGACTCTTCTTATAACCAGCCATCTAGAAAGGGCCAGTTCAAGTCAGTTAAGGGAGCAGGCAATCCACTCTTCCTAGCAGTTAACATCGATCATTATAGACAAGGGATCATTCGCTGGAATTTTTAGAAGTTGGGGGTAATTTCATGGAAGGTTGGTCAGCTAAATATATTCATTCTTGTAGCCACTGGATTGTGATATTTGTACAGAAATTATATCTATAAATTTGTAGCAGCTGTGCACATCATTCACTGCATTTGTGAGGTCATAAGTACTGTTTAAGTCTGTTATCTATTGAACTTATTTCTGTTATTGATGAAAGTAAAAACAAGTGATATCACATATTTCCCAAATCTGCAATTCTTAAACCAATAGCTATGCAAACAAAATCCTTACACTCTCATAAATATGAATATGTTTACCAAGGACTATAGACATGGAGAGTCCAGCCCCTAAAAAACAGATTTCAGCCTAAGCCCTTCAATTGCAAGAAAGATAAGAAACCTTTATAGGAATGGCTTAAATGGACTAATATGGATGATGAGGTTTGGAATGAGCTATGTAGAAAAATGTTATGTTTCAGTTGCAAAAAACCTTGGGAACGAAGTCATAGGTGTTTGTGAAACGTTGAGGTGCACTGCATTGAGGTAGTCTCTGATGGCAAGGAGGAAGAGAGTGCTTTAGATGGTGAGCATGTGGAGGAGGATGAGCAGTCATCCAAGGAGGTGAAAGGTGGGACTACTACCACACTATTGAGCACTCCAAGACATAACTCTTTCAAAGTTTGTGGGGTTCTTTATGGATAGTGGGTTGCCGTTTTGATTGATAGTGGGGCTACTCACAATTTTATTGATTCAGTGTTGGAGGCTAAGAGGGGTATACAGGCACTTTGAGGGTTTCAATCTTGCGGTGGAAGATGGTTTCAACATGTCTTGTACCCAAGTGGTCCCTCAACTGAATATTGCTCTAGGCAATTACACTATCACTAATGATTTCTATGTTGTTGACTTGGTGGATACTAATGCTATTTTGGGCATTCAATGGCTTCGTTCATTGGATAAATATTCTCATAATTTTCAGGCTATGGAGTTGAAGCTTAAAGTGGATGGTAAGAAGGTTGCCTTGAGAGGTATGTGCAATAGTTCCCTCAAGATAGTGTCAACAAAGAGGAGAATATTTTTAGAAATGGTGATGTGGCATGTGCAGCTCAATGCTTGATTTCGTCTGAGGCCCCTACAGATAGAAATGATCAGTATCATGTGAAATATTCAGACGGTGTTGGATAAGCACGACTTGGTGTTCAATGAGATTCCACTAGGGGGAGGCCTTGGGATAGAGGTTTTGAGCATGTCATCAAGCTAGAGGAGGGCTATAAGGCCTAAGCCCATCATTACCACTCTTTATGAAAATCTGCAAAAGTTCAAAGAGAAGATTGAAAAAGTGATTAAGGAGTTATTAGACATGGGGCACATTAGACTTAGCTTGAACCCTTCTCTTCCTCATTCGTTTTGGTGAAGGATGGGACCATGCAGATGTGCATTGATTATTGTGCACTGAACAAGAAAACAATAAAAAACAGGTATCCTATTCTTAGGATTGATGAGTTACTAGATGAGTTGAATGGTGCAATATATTTTTCCAAGATTGATTTTTGTTTGAGATACCATTAGATAAGAGTTATAGAGCAAGACATATACAAACGGTTTGTGATTAATGTGCTATTATTTTGTGTTAGAATCATTTATTTTTTAATTTTCAGGGTTGTGCAGTTATACAAGGCTTAAACATTTAAATATTACTTCTATTTCCAAGTAAAATTATTTCCTTAGGTACCTTTGTGAGTCCATAAAATCATATATATATATATATATATAAAATTCTGATTTTTGCAAGAAAGGAAAGGTACCTAAGTCTGATTTACAATTTGAACACTTGGTACCCCTAAATTCTGATAGAAACTTGTTCTTGTATGACCAAATCAGCACCATTTAAGACTGAAAAGTGCTATTTTTCCACTAAAGTATCAACTGTTCTGCTATTGAAAATTGCTGCCCTCTGTACACAAAAATCACTGGACTGTCATATATCTTGAGTAGCTAATAAAAGGGAGGTTAGAACATGCAATAAAAACCTTGAAGACTGTAATAAGCCATACCTAAGTCCATCTACAATATAAACATATCTTAATACATATATAAATTGTTCAAAACAAAATACAAATTGCTCACAATATATATATATATATATATATATATAGTTTATTTGCCTCAAAAAAATATTTTATTAGTATATGTATTATGAACTAATGGTAATTAATAATCAACTTTTAATATTAATAATATAATATTTATTTATTATATCACTCCTTAATATTATATCAATATAAATTCTTAATCCAAATATCAATTCTTAATATCATATTAATATTAATTGTTAATATTAATATCAATTCTTAAATGAATCCTGTTAGCCAATAGTCTATGCAGTGATCTTATTTGCTGAGTCAGTAAGAAAGATATGAATTAAGTCAAACAAATATTAAGCAACATAAAGGCAGCGATCAACATTAAGGGAAAATAACTATTACTAAAAGAAATCAGTATGAAAGGGTGTGATGCTTTAAACGGATACATCATTTTGATTTCTACACAAGGTATATAAGGGATTTCAATCATTTCTAGCCACCACAGATTAGGGACTTGAAAATATATATTAAAGGATCATGGGAGTCGTAGATTATAAATTATATTCAGTATGGATTACAAGAGATAGCGAGGAGTGGATAAACAAATGGGGAAATAAAAAGAGATATCATAGCAAAGATATTGGATACGGATCATATCAAATCAGAAAATCAGGCAAGAATAGATCATTATATATGGTCTAATATAGACGCATAGTATTAATTTCAGCAATAACAGTGAAATCAGAAAATATATATATTATTAATAGTGAAATCAAATATATATTGAAAGGAAATATAAGACCAAGAAAATGAAAAAGAAATCGAAGTATGTTGATTTAAGTAATATTACCAAAGTAGAGAGCAACTTGAGAGCAATCACCCAAAGATTGAAAAGGAGACACAAAAACTTTTGAAAGGGGAAAAGAAAAGGAAAACTCCTTATGTATTATGAATGAAGGCAAAGCCTAAAGAGAAAAAGAGAGAGGAGAGTAAAAAGCTCATTACAATGATATCAAAAAGTGAAGAATGAGAGGTGAATCATCTCTTAAATAGAGAGGAGGAGAAGAGTTGCAAATTAACTCCCATATCTATGAATGTCACCATTCATAATATGTATGTGCAATGCTTCACCATCTTCATAAGGAGGATAAACAAATATTCCTTAATAAAGGAAAATAAAAGAAATGACTTGTACTTACACATGTACAAGAGGACAAATCACATTTAGGGATTTTAAAGGAATATCCCAAACTAAATACAAATAAAGAAACCTAAGCCAAGTAAAGATTAAATATTCTAACACCCCTCCTTAAGCTTTACGTGGGTAGTTCACATCAAACCCTTCAATGGGTTGCAAACCTAGATTTGTACAATGAAATTGGAATTTTTTTTATAAAGTGGCTTTGTTAAAATGTCAGCGACTTGATCTTCGTGCTTGCAATATAAAAGAGAAACTTGCTTGTCTTCAATTTGTTCTCTAATAAAGTGGTGTTGTAGAGCAATATGTTTGGTTCTTGCATGGAAGATAGGATTCTTAGCCAAGGCAATAGCGCTTTGATTGCCACAATACAAAGGTGTTGGATCTTTTTGAGGTAGCCTCAAATCTTCAAGTAATCTTGTAAGCCATAAGACTTCTTTAGAGGGATTAGTGCATCCTTTATATTCAGCTTTTGTGGAACCTGTTGGTTCCCAAAACCGATGGATTGGAATCCTACAAGTCTTGCCAACTCGATGCTGGGATATCCAACCGGCTATGGCCAACTTGACGGAACTGAATGGTATGATCCCAGTTCCCTGCACTGCTGGCTCTGCAAGGCCAAGGTGGGTACACTTGTTCCTGAACCAAAATACTCAAGCCCAGGATGCTTATAGTAGAATGGTTAAAATGTGAATATAATGAAAGCTTACAAAATGGCAAGAATTATAGGAAGCTTTGCAAATTATGAAGTAATAACAAAAGAAAATGATTGTATAAATATAAGAGTATTTTAAATAATAATTATGGATTAATGCCGCAAATGAAAATATTAAATCTTCAAAGGAGAGATGAAATAAATGCCAGGATATGAATTATGAATTAAGAGTAATATAAAGACTAGTGCCTAATTAAATGGGCATACAGAGTCAATATTATAAGCTGAAACGTACAACTTTATAAAACTTTAATGAATTTAAAACTATAAATAAATTAATAATCCAGACGCGACGGATCAATTATATGAACGCTATTTTAAACTAGTTTAGGATGTATTTTAACTCCTGTGATGCGGAGACAAACCAGACGTAAATATGGAAACAATTAAGTATTTCACAATATTTATGTTTATCAAATTTTAAAATGCAATAATGACCCAGTCCACTTATCCGAATATTAAAATATTTATAGAAATCAATAAAATATTTACAAAGGACACAACTTAATAATAATTTTAAAAAAAAACTCTAATACGCACAAATAAATAGATACGCTTACAGATTTTGCCTGAAACAAGTTTGCACTGGGGACACTCCTTACGGATGATCAACCCAATACAAATTGACTCCAAACTCGCAATACAAATATATTTACTCAAATATCCAACATTCATGGGTTTAGTTCAAAAATCTCATGCTTCTGCCAATGAAAAAATAATATATCCAAGTTCAATATTTTATACCAGTCTTTTACAACGGGCTCTGTTCGTATTTTCTTGTCCTCTTTTGATTTTCGCATTTTATATTTATATAAGATGAAGAGCTGCGGTTGTGTTTTTAGAAAGACACACCGCTTCATCCAACTAAATACATATTTGTTAAATCCTATAACTGTATCTTAACATATCGAAGGCTTTTTTGATGGGCCCGGTTGCAGCCGACAGGTGGAAAATAACTTCTTGTGAACAGACGCGTTGCTTCATAACAAGTGACCACACACTTGTTAATTGGAATTTGTAACATAAACTGATGAAGCGGAACCAAACTTTAAATTGTTTTAATCATCCTTTGATATGTGAGGCACGGGTATGTATGCTGGCAAGACAGATAACATTTGAGTTGTCATTCCAGTTTGATAAACTCCCGTATACTATATATATTTTCAACTTCATTATTAAACCATGCTTGTTATGCCTATTCCGTTTCCATACTTCTTCGTTCAAGCATACCCGACAGGTCTTGACTCCCTACCGCTTTGTCATCTTATAATGTGAGATAAGGACTCTCGATATTTGGAGCCTTTGCTACTCTCGTATTCCCACCTTGGCGTGTCTTCCTCCTGTGCGCATCTCCATTCACATGCTTGTCATTGTGCAAAGAAAAAACATATATCATGATGGGGATGTTTGGCACAGTTGACCATCTTCTGGTGATGTTCATTCTATCCTTTGAATGTCAAGCTTTGTGTCTACAACTTCTGTAACTCTCTTTTAATCTAACCTGTCTAATTTCCTTTGTGGAGGCCATCGTTTAATGCGAAAAATCCTCAATATCGTGTATGGAAGGTGTTTGACTGCAACTCTGGAGGAAAAATCATTCCATAACATCCTTGGTTCCAACTGAATCCTGATCTCTTCCTTCACTCCATAGGCTATGGAAACACATAAATCTTCAACATGCGCACAGGTCTGCTTCTTTTCAATCAAAAACACTGACAGCTTCAGATGCACATCTTTGTTGATATGAAGGTAGAAGATGAACATTAATATGTGAGTCTCAATTTGGTCTTCTATCATTGGCTTGAGAAATCATTCCAGACCATGCTCAGGATCAATATTTCCCAAAAGAGTAAATCATCAGCAAAATTAAAAAACCTGTACAATCAGCAGCAAATCAGTGAAAAGTTTGGATTCTGGGGAATATGAAGCGTTAGCATAAATCCAATAAAATGGTTTAAAATGTAGTTATCATATCTTGTATAGAATACAAACTAAATAAATGTTTTGAATGCTAAGAGAAAAAATGTTATGCAATTTACTCAATACAAAAGTCTAACTTTTAAGAAAAATGATTAACAAAATAAAAGATAATATCAAAAGTATAAATAGGATGAATAGAATGGTAATCAAATGGATGCCCTGATTTTATGGAAATCAGGACTCCATCAGTGGCTCTTGCTGGAGACACATGTTCCTTGCGAGCATGATGAGATTCCAGCTATCTCTAGAGGAGCAGACCAAGCATCCATGCTTCACGTGATGCAAGGTGTAGATAGGGTGGCCCAGGCCCCCCCAAAAATGAACACCATGTCTTTCCTCTATCAAATACCTTGTCCTGATCATGTAACACTTTGGATCTCCTGGATATGGTATCACATCGTTCCTTAATAAAATTTGATCCATTAACAGATGTTAAAAAACAACCATTGCATAACATGTACTTTTCCTTTATTACTTGTCTAGAATTAAATTTTATCCTTGCTTTATCAACAAGATCATTTAAAAAGAAATAAATTTCATTGTCTTTTAATCCTAGCATTTGATCTCTTGGTTGATTCATTTGATCAATGCACATGGAAGAAGAATCCTCAAAGGATTTATGATGAAAACTTAAAAATATTTCCATAAACATATCCTTAACAAATATTATCATAGAGTCGTCAGGGATACTTACCTCGGTATGCTGCTCATACTTCATACCTGTATCAACTGCATCACTCTTATGAGCAATACCTGCTGTCTCTGCTTGATGAATACAATCTTCAGCATCTGACTTTTGTTTAGCCTTTGATAAATCCTCATGTGTTATGTGCTCTTTACTGAACAGAAGATCCATATGCTTTTGATCAGTCACACAAGCATCTGGATAAATCTTCTCTACATAATTCTCATTTGAATGCATATCATGAGTTGTGTCAACTTCAAAATCATCATTAGGTATGTTATTGTCATGTCCCCATTCTGGCTGACATCGTTTAGCGTGCCGGATCAGTCTATCACAGGCTCTCGTAGACTGGTGGCGATGTGGAGAGAGTCATTTTGTAGATCAATGGTCGTATTTGCTCTTGGAGAAGTGATTTAGAGCTTATTTTTATTATTATGAGTTATGCGGGCCCCACATGTTATAATTTTAAGTTGAGTTGCACTTTTTATTTTATAAAGTTATATTATTATAAAAGTGCATTATAATGGGATTTTATAATGGATGCTTCTAGAAGTTCTTAGTAACTTCTCAAAAAGTAAATAAATAGGGGGCTTGGGCCTTCATTTGGACATGCTTGGATTTGGGATTTCTTCTACTTCTTCCATTGTGGAGCAATTTGTAGCCTTGTGGTCTGCAAATACTATTCGATCTTTGGGAACGAATCACTCCCCTAGATTGGCATAACTGAGGTAGTGAAATATCTACTGAAGGGTTGCAAGTTTGGAGTTGGTACTCAGCCATCTCATTGGTACTTCATTGAGAATTTGTTGTGAGAATTTGATGTAAGGGTTTGTTTGTGATTGAAACAGCATTTCAGGAGGCATTTTTAGTAGGGCCGAAATTATAGGAGGCAATTTTTAGCAAGTTCGAAATTATAGGCGGCCGTTTTTAGCAGGTCCGAAAAAGCAGTCCGAAAAAACAAATCCGAAAAAGCAATCCGAAAAAGCAAACCCGAAAAAGCAGTCCGAAAAAGCAGACTTGAAAAATTGATATTGAGAGTTTGTAACTGGTTGAATAAAGGTTTGGAATTCATCACTTAATTGGTGAATCATTTGGTGAAGATTTGGAGATCATTTTGGTACGTTTTCAATTCAGTCATACCAGGGTTTGGATTCAGAATTTTGTTCATATCTCTCAACATACTTGGAGATAATTTTTATGCATTTGAGGGGGCAATAGTACTTCATTGGCGGTCCTGTTAATACCAATTTGGAGGCACAAAAACCCTGCCATTTGTTTTCTGCAGGTGCTGTACATGTACTGCCTGGTACGGCAGGTACAGGTGGACTGTTGGACAGAGTTTCAAGGGGCAGTTTGAGTCGGTTGCGGTCTTCATTGCATTGGCATTTATCAACACTCCCAGGCAGCATTATAACCAGGTACCATTATAGCTTTTTGTTGTCACATATATGTAAAATTGTGCACTGTTGTAACAGTCATGTCAATATTCAGAATATAGTCACTGTTACATTGTTATTGTAACCGGATATTGCTATATTGTATAGTTGTGAGGGTGCATTGTTAGGTCACTGTTTATGAGTGACTGATCATTCATTTTCATGCCATACTTTCAGTAGTTGTAACGGCCTATAATAAACAGTCCAATATAATCAGACATTGCAATATTGTAGTTGGATTGATATAGTAGAGAAGTGCATTGCAGGGTCATGTAAGAGTTCATTGTCATATGTGATAGTTCATACATTCTCTTGTCATAATTCAGTGCTCAAGGGTAAGAGTTTGTAACTATCATACATTTATAGAAAATCAGTCTTTTGAACATTGCAATCAGAATTTGCGTAATTCATGATACATTGGCATTGGGGTCTTTGCATTACTTTGAGATTCATTGTTGCTCAATTATATTACTTTCCCTCATTGGTATTGTTATCTCAATTGCAAAGTTGATGCCCAAAACAATAAACACATTGAAACACATCATTGCAAGCAAAACATTTCAATGCATGCCAACTGTTTGACGAATTGCTACAGTTCAGATTTGGGGGTTTTAGTGATCCTACTAGTGAGGGTCATTACAGTTATCTTCGCCATAGTGCTGATATGACAGGTTTTCTTCAAACAACAATGAATTCAAGAAAGCAGCAACCTCAGGAATATCTTTATGAGAACTTTCATCTGAAACCTCTCCATATTCATATGTTGTCTCAAATGTACTTTCTTCCTCTTCATGAATGTTCACATTCTCCTCAAGATCTAGAAGTGTATAAGGGCTATATTCTTCATTCTCTTCTGCTAGTCTATCATATATGGGATCTGAAAAGTCTTTGAAATTATGTTCACATAAATCTCTCTCTATACATAGACCACAATGCACATCTTCAACAAATATGTCAACCTCCTGAGAAATGTATGCTCTTTCTGGTTCATTTCTTTCCTCCTCATGAAAGCAATATGGATTAACTTCACAAGGTGCTTTGTTTCTGAAAAGTAATTCTTCATGCCTTATAGGGAATAAATCTGATAAGCTCTCAAAATCAATCATAGGCTCGTTAAATATTATACCTTCTTGGGATTTATCAAACACGTTCTGAATATGTGTTGATCCACTATTTTGTTTTGAGAAAAAATTTGGGCCATTCTTTTCAACATACAACTTATATTCCATGTCCAATAAGGCTGAAATTTCATTCACGCTGAGAGAATCTTCTTCCTCATTTCCATATTCCCCACAATTTAATTCTTTTCCGGTCTCATCGTGATTAGATTCTTCTTCAATGGGATCTAAAATTTCTTCTATAGTTGGATCTGAAACATCAGCTAATTCATATGCATATTTATTCTCTTCTGCAATCAATTCTTTATCCATAAGTTTGAGAAAGGTAAGGAATTGATGATCATGTAAGAGACCTAGTTCTCGCATTCTGTTGAAAAGATCAGAGGCTGGAGGTTTGCATTCTAAAGGTATTTCTTGACAGATATCAAACATCCTCATGAAGAATTGTACTGCAGATTCTTCGTCTAGTTTCTCTAAGTTAAAAAATGCGGCCAAAGGGGATATGTAATTTGGATTTTCTTCATCATCACTACGATTTCCATCAAGCACAAAGCTTTGTTCAATCTGATCATAAGACTCCTCTTCTCCGTCTTCATCATCTTCTAATATCTGAAAAAGAAGCTTTAGATCAGGGTCACCTAACGAGATTCCCAGGTTTTTGACCTTTCTCATTATTTCTTTTTGTGAAGGCATAATTGTTACAGGTATCTTCTGATATATATTTACCATCCTCATGAATAAGTGTGCAGAAGACTCCCCTTCAAATCTCTCCAAACTAAAAAATGCATCAAGTAGAGCCATACTATGATCATCTTTCATGCTGCAGCTTTGGTCTTCAAACTGTTCATAATACAAGTCGTCTTCCTCGCTTGCATCATGAAACTCATATAGGAACCATTGTTCAAATTCTTTCCAAGATGGAATACTTTGTGTAGGTAGTGATTCATAAGCTTGTCTCGCATTGTCCTTCAATGTTCTAACAAACAACTTCATCACCTGATCTTCTGCATCAACCTCATAGTCTTCTATGAATGTATAAAACGCATCCAAATGTTGAAGTGCGGACTCATCCCATTCTCCATGAAACTTTGGTACAAGTTGTGAAAGTTTTGGGGATAACCTGCTAGGTTCATAATCAAACTTGCTGAAATCCAATAGCCTGATGCCATCTGGAATAAAAGGCTTTCTTTCAAATGATCGATACATTTGAAAAACCTATCCACCATCTCCTTCTGAGTCTTCTCCCTCAGCAGAGCTACCAAATGAAAATTGTATTGAATAGAGTCGCCACCTCTTTCGAGGAATGTATTGATTTGTTGATCTTCCGGGTTCTCACTTCCAACAGAGTAGGCTTCCAAACAAACTGATAGAATTACTTTCAGATTTTGGTCTGCAAAATTAGAAATTCTAGGTAACTTCACAATATGTATTGTGAGCAACTCTCCCCATCGGAGTTGCCAATTTGTTGGTTCCCAAAATCGACGGATTGGAATCCTACAAGTCTTGCCAACTCGATGCTGGGATATCCAACCGGCTATGGCCAACTTGACAGAACTGAATGGTATGATCCCAGTTCCCTGCACTTCTGGCTCTGCAAGGCCAAGGTGGGTACACCTGTTCTTGAACCAAAATACTCAAGCCCAAGATGCTTATAGCAGAATGGTTAAAATGTGAATATAATGAAAGCTTACAAAATGGCAAGAATTATAGGAAGCTTTGCAAATTATGAAGTAATAACAAAAGCAAATGATTGTATAAATATAAGAGTATTTTAAATAATAATTATGGATTAATGCCGCAAATGAAAATATTAAATCTTCAAAGGAGAGATGAATTAAATGCTAGCATATGAATTATGAATTAAGAGTAATATAAAGACCAGTGCCTAATTAAATGGGCATACAGAGTCAATATTATAAGTTGAAACGTACAACTTTATAAAACTTTAATGAATTTAAAACTATAAATAAATTAATAATCTAGACGTGAAGGATCAATTATATGAACGCTATTTTAAACTAGTCTAGGATGTATTTTAACTCCTGTGATGCGGAGACAAACCAGACGTAAATATGGAAACAATTAAGTATTTCACAATATTTATGTTTATCAAGTTTAAAATGCAATAATGACCCAGTCCACTTATCCGAATATTAAAATATTTATAGAAATCAATAAAATATTTACAAAGGACACAACTTAATAATAATTTTTAAAAAAACTCTAATACGCACAAATAAATAGATACGCTTACAGATTTTGCCTGAAACAAGTTTGCACTGGGGACACTCACGAATGATCAACCCAATACAAATTGACTCCAGACTCGCAATACAAATATATTTACTCAAATATCCAACATTCACAGGCTTAGTTCAAAAATCTCATGCTTCTGCCAATGAAAAAATAATATATCCAAGTTCAATATTTTATACCAGTCTTTTACAAGGGGCTCTGTTCGTATTTTCTTGTCCTCTTTTGATTTTCGCATTTTATATTTATATAAGATGAAGAGCTGCGGTTGTGTTTTTAGAAAGACACACCGCTTCATCCAACTAAATACATATTTGTTAAATCCTATAACTGTATCTTAACATATCGAAGGCTTTTTTGATGGGCCCGGTTGCAGCTGACAGGTGGAAAATAACTTCTTGTCAACAGACGCGTTACTTCATAACAAGTGACCATACACTTGTTAATTGGAATTTGTAACATAAACTGATGAAGTGGAACCGAACTTTAAATTGTTTTAATCATCCTTTGATATGTGAGGCAGGGGTATGTATGCCGGCAAGATAGATAACATTTGAGTTGTCATTCCAGTTTGATAAACTCCCGTATACTATATATATTTTCAACTTCATTATTAAACCGTGCTTGTTATGCCTATTCTGTTTCCATACTTCTTCGTTCAAGCATTCCCGACAGGTCTCGACTCCCTACCGCTTTGTCATCTTATAATGTTAGATAAGGACTCTCGATATTTGGAGCCTTTGCTACTCTCGTATTCCCACCTTGGCGTGTCTTCCTCATGTGCGCATCTCCATTCACGTGCTTGTCATTGTGCAATGAAAAAACATATATCATGATGGGGATGTTTGGCACGGTTGACCATCTTTTGGTGACGTTCATTCTATCCTTTGAATGTCAAGCTTTGTGTCTGCAACTTCTGTAACTCTCTTTTAATCTAACCTGTCTAATTTCCTTTGTGGAGGCCATCGTATAATGCGAAGAATCCCCAATATCGTGTATGGAAGGTGTTTGACTGCAACTCTGGAGGAAAAATCATTCCATAACATCCTTGGTTCCAACTGAATCCTGATCTCTTCCTTCACTCCATAGCCTATGGAAACACAAAAATCTTCAACATTCGCACAGGTCTGCTTCTTTTCAATCAAAAACACTGACAGCTTCAGATGCACATCTTTGTTGATATGAAGGTAGAAGATGAACATTAATATGTGAGTCTCAATTTGGTCTTCTATCATTGGCTCGAGAAATCATTCCAGACCATGCTCAGGATCAATATTTCCCAAAAGAGTAAATCATCAGCAAAATTAAAAAACCTGTACAATCAGCAGCAAATCAGTGAAAAGCTTGGATTTTGGGGAATATGAAGCGTCAGCATAAATCCAATAAAATGGTTTAAAATGTAGTTATCATATCTTGTATAGAATACAAACTAAATAAATGTTTTGAATGCTAAGAGAAAAAATGTTATGCAATTTACTCAATACAAAAGTCTAACTTTTAAAAAAAATGATTAACAAAATAAAAGATAAGATCAAAAGTATAAATAGGATGAATAGAATGGTAATCAAATGGATGCCCTGATTTTATGAAAATCAGGACTCCATCAGAACCAAGAGAGGTAGACTGTTGTTTCTTACTATTCCAAGAAATGACACTTGAATTAACAAAGAAACAATATCCACAAGTAGATTTACCATCATTGGTATCTCCCCCTAGATTTGAATCAATAAATCATTTTAAAATGAAATCACAATTTGCATCATATAAACCAACATTAATAGTTCCTTTAATATATTTCGACATTCTTTTTGCAACTTTAAAATGAGTTTGTTGAGGTTTAGACATAAATATAGAAACTAAACGCACACTATAAGCAATATCTAGTCTAATAAGAGTTAAGTAATTTAAACTTCCAACTAGTTGTCTATATAAAGTAGCATCAACTAAAAGAGTTTGGAACTTTGCATATCAAACACTAACTTTGTTCCTAAGTCACAAGGAGTAGAAACATGATTAGCATGATTCATTTTAAACTTGTCTAAAAGATCTTGAGCATATTTACTTTGTGATAGAGAAATACCATTTTTTGCTGGCTAATATCGCATTCCCAAAAAATAATGTAAAAATCTTAAATCGGTCATTTAAAACTTTTAATTGAGTTGAAACTTAGTTTCTGAAATCAAATTACTGGAGCTTGAAGTTAGTATCAAATCATCTACATATAAAATAATAATCACAATGTCATCTTCACTATGTCAGATGGTGGAGCCAGCGTTGGGATTCCATTCTGGAGGTTCGGCTTTTCAAGTCTACTCTTCGTTCGGATCATTTTGGTCAACTTACTATTTTTAGTAAGTGGTATTTTGGGTATGGCCAGGATTAGCAGGGTGTTTGCACGGAGCATCAGATATCTCAGGATCGAGTTTCAGAGAATCTTCAGTTTGAGAGATTTAATATTTTTAGTAAGCTTATTTTTAGCAGTGGCTATTTCTGGCAGGGCAGTGCCTATTCCTAGCTAGGCAATTGGACTTGGTGCTTTGTCAGAAGTTTGTTGATTGCAGTCAGATAGTTCAATGGCTTATATTTTAAATGTGTTATTAAATTAAATTATTTTGATTTAATTTAATAACTTATGATTTTATAACTTTATGTTATAAAGTGAGATTATTTTTAAAGCCAATTAAGTGAAAATATTAAAAAGTGTTTTTTCCAAATAACGCCTATATATTGTACTCGAAAAAGCACTTTTCTCATCTTATGCAATCATTATTTTTCTTGGAATTTAGGAAGAAGACAAACCTAGCTAGGGTTTCGAGGACTAATTCCTCTCTCGTAATTTGAGCCATTAACTATTGATGGTGAATTTTACAGCTGAATATTTCTGATGCTCACAATTCGGTGCTGTTGTATATCAAAATGGTGGAAGTTTCAAATCTGAAGATTCGTGGTTTGCTGATGAATTGTATTTATTAATACAATGCAATGAAGTTTTCTAAATTTATTATTTGAAGGCTGAAGTATTAATCCTTCTGATTTTCAAAAATAATTGCAAGTGAGGGATTATCGAATTTGAAGAATGAATGCATTATTTACATGCTGCGACTGCACCCCTGGGAAGTCATTTAATTGATTGTGATTATTTCAAACTGGGCTGCATCTAATCCCTGAATTCAAGCACGTGTTTGTTAGAGGCTTGCGACAACACTTCTGGACATGTGTGAGATCATAGCTGAGCTGTTGGACATTATTTGGGGGTGCCGACTTTGCCAAGACCAGTCACATATTGACTGGTGTATGTTCAGACCAGTCACAAAATCATCTGCAGCATTCGTGTGAAGAATATGTGCAAAGTGATTGACGTTTTCAGAGTATAGTGATAGGATTATGGGTGGCGGCAGCAATTTGGTGGAGTAGTGACTTTTGAGAGAGGATTGGTAGATACAAGTGCTTAGTAAATTTTCAAATTAGGTTGCTAATGTAATTTGTTTACAAAATAAGGTTTAATTTGGTGATATTATTAGAGGGAACTATTTGTTTGCAATTTAATAATTCAAGACATACTTTCAGAATTGTGTTTGCATGAGTGTTATTAAAATATAGTTGCAGATATTTCAGAATTAATATTGAAAATTCAGAAAGAACTACTTAGGTTCTTCACAGTGGTATCAGAGCTTTCTTCCTGCCATCTTGTGGGGTCTGGATTCATTTATTTTCTGAAGTATTTTAAAAGTGACCAGTACTTCCATTATTTCTAGCTATGGATAAATATAGACAATCTAGTTCAGGGAGTCATCATAGCAGTAAGGGAAATAGAGCGGAATTAAGTGCTTTAGTAGAAAGCGTTGAGATTGAGATTGCATCAGCAGAGATTAGCAGAGAGTTTGTCGGATCCAGCTACAGTAGACAGGGCAGCGAGATATATGGTCTCTGCCTTTAGAAGACCGACATCGAGTTTGCAGGGGAGAAGGCTAGAGTTTTCTCCGACAGTTGTCTATGATGCTGATGTTCATGCATCTAGTTCAACACCTGCTATTCCCATTTGCAGTGCTGATGATGGATTTATTGCACCGGAACCAGTGGATGTTTCAGTGCCATTGGTTGACAACAGTATTGAGCATTACCAGGTTGAGGCTCCCAGAGCAGTCACTACAGATTGTACGGTGGCAGTTGATGTTGTAGTTATCACTGAGTGTTTAGACTCTTTCATGGAGGGAGTTATTATTGGAGATGTTTATGTCAGCTGTAGTAGTGTTGCTCCAGTTCAGGAGGCAGTTGCTTCCTCAGATGGGACCGAGTCATGTACGGAGTCTCCCAGTGGTGAGGTTGGAGATTTGGGCATTACAGCAAGGTCAGATGATGACAGTTCGTGCTCTAGCATTATTGGTGCATAGCTTGACGTCGAGTCATGTGTGCAGAGACATGTGTCCGCAGATGAGATTTCAGCAGGAGATGTGGGAGCTGATAGTATAGACACATCTGATGACACTTTTGAGGATGCTGTGAGTTGCATTGGAGATGACACCCTCTGTGAGATGTTGGGTGATTACTGCGAGGAGCGTATGAACTCTGACAACTCAGAGATTTATGATAGCAGTCGCAGTGTGGGATCAGTATAGGAGACAGTGGTTTATTCCTGTGTTGATGTGAGCATGGGGCTTACTAGTGATGACACTCAGGATGAGAGTGTTTCAGCTGATTTGGGCGACATAGTTTCATGCCACAGTTTAGTTGATTCACATGACGACATTGAGTCGTGTATGCAGCCAGAGTTAGTAGAGGAGATGTCGATAGATGATTTGTACACTAGCATTGCAGATATCTCCGATGTTGAGAGCGAGGATGATGAGTGTTGTAGTGTTTCGGGCTTTCTATATCTGACTCTGGGCGTTGATTCAGCATTGTCATTTGGTGATGGTGCGTTCGAAGACTCTGTGTTACAGGGACCCACAGATGAGGACAGGGAAGCTTATGAGTGGCAGGAGTTTGTTTCAGCCAGGGCTTCCATTTCTGGAGAGAGGGTTACTTCGTCAGTGACTCATGTGGATGTATCTCAGGGTTTGGATTATCAGATAGTTGTAGAGGACGAGGGAGCTGGAGATTATTTTGAGTCAGTTTCAATATCAGCTTCCTCGGATTTAGATGAGGATGTGTTTGATGCATGTACTCAGTTTGTAGAGGTGTACTCAGATGTAAGTACACAGGGAGAGGGTGATCGTGAGGGGAGTTTGTTGATTACAGCTTCCTCTCATAGTGTGGACAGTGCATTTGAGGTTGTTCATAGGAGGCCTGTTGTGCAGAGTCATCATGTGACTAGCCAGTTGCGAGTTGATGAGAGGGATATTTCTTCTACTCTCGAGCATTTTTATGCCGGTCGCCAGTTGTTGGCTATTTATGGTTGGGGTGCTCCTATGACAGATGAGCCCAGTGGTGGTTACCTTTCATTGACAGAGATTCACTCTTTGCGTGAGGCTGTCAAGATTTTCAGACAGAACTATTTATAGATAGTAGCCGACCGAGATCACCTAGTGGAGTGGGGGAGTATAGCTTATGAGGCACTGATGGATAGAGAGGAGGAGGTGAGTGAGCTTACCCAGGAGCTCACAGAGACTACTGAGGTTTTAGAGTATACTTAGTAGGCTCTTCAGGAGTCGCAGATCCGATTAGAGGAGGTGACTGTGGAGTTGGAGCATTTATGGTCTACACCAGCCCCAGACCCAGTTCGATTGCACATTGAGGTGGTTGGTGGTGAGTTTGCTCTTACAGTTGGTGTTGAGGAACATGATGTTGTGGCAGACACATCTGTTTCGGATATGGGAGCACTTGGTACAGATGAGGTAAGAGTACCAGAGGAGACAGGCTTTCAAGTTGATTTGCTTCCTTTAGCTGGGAGTGAATCTACTTCATTATCTCATTTAGCTGATAGCACGGGACAATTGGTTGTGCCTCATTTGCGGGGGAAACGGCTGTGGATTGTGGGGGAGCGAGTTGATGCTTCCACGTATAATTTCTATTGCACCGAGTCATTTATGGAGTATCTACTTGAGAGTGTAGACGTGCGTCAGGATTCTTATGGAGTGTCTGAGGGTACTCTCATCCAAGGCTCTTGTGCTATTCGGAGGTTGGTCAGGAAGATTGTGGAGACTCTTTCTACTATGCTTCCCCATAGGGATTTTGAGGTTGGGTTTGTTGAGAGGGTTGCTCAGGTTCCTACCCAGCCTACAGTGATGCGGAGTCAGAGATTGGAGCCATCCTTTGATTCCCGGTTTGGTAATGATGAGCCATTGACAGAGATTGGGGATTCCTACTGGTATTATATGGTGGGGTATGCTCATCATTTTTGTTTTGACCCATAGGTGGATGATTTGATCTCACACGGAGGTAGACCGGCTCCAGTATCCTACCATCCATTATTGGATGGATTAGCACCATCATTTGCAGATGGATTTGGCAGTTGCAAGTTAGATTACTTGCAGTATCCACACACTCAGGGCTGTTTATCAGAGGGCAGAGTTGATAACAGTGATTCAGGCATATTTGGTCACTGTTGTTTTCTCAGTGCAGTTGGGTGTGAGTGTTGGATAGACAGGGACTCAGGTTTTGACAGAGTTGTTATTTCAGATGGGTTGAGTTCCGTTGGGTTCTTTTTAGAATCGACATCTACAGTTGGTTTACAGATGTTTTCAGTGGTGTTTGTTCTGTTGATGTTGGTTCTTTCTTCACAAGAGTTTGGTGAGGATCAAGACATTACTTGTGACCATCCTTGGGATCCGGGTGGTTTATGATGTTGCTTGTTTTTCTTGATTGCTTGAGGACAAGCAACCTTGGGAAGGGAGGACTGTAATGTCCCAGTTTTTAGACTTATGGAATTAGCTTGGTTTGGTGACCCTCACAAGCTAATCAGGTGATCAGAGGGGGTCAGATGGTGGAGCCAGCGTTGGGATTCCATTCTAGAGGTTTGACTTTTCAGGTCTGCTCTTCGTTCGGATTATTTTGGTCAACTTACTATTTTTAGTAAGTGGTATTTCGGGTATGGCTAGGATTAGCAGGGTGTTTGCATGGAGCGTCAAATATGTCAGGATCAAGTTTCAGAGAATCTCCAGTTTGAGAGACTTACTATTTTTAGTAAGTCTTTTTTTAGCAGTGGCTATTTTTGGCAGGGCAGTGCCTATTCCTAGCAAGGCAGTTGGACTTGGTGCTTTGTCAGAAGTTCGTTGATTGCAGTCAGACAATTCAGTGACTTATATTTTAAATGTGTTATTAAATTAAATTATTTTGATTTAATTTAATAACTTATGACTTTATAACTTTATGTTATAAAGTGAGATTATTTTTAAAGCCAATTAAGTGAAAATATTAAAAAGTGCTTTTTCCAAGAAACACCTATATATTTTACTCGAAAAAACACTTTTCTATCTTATGCAATCATTATTTTTCTTGGAATTTGGGAAGAAGACAAACCTAGCTAGGGTTTCGAGGACTGATTCCTCTTTCGTAATTTGAGCCATTATCTGATGATGGTGAATTTTACAGCTGAATATTTATGATGCTCACAATTCGGTGCTGTTGTATATTGAAATTGTGGAAGTTTCAAATCTGAAGATTCGTGGTTTGCTGATGAATTGTATTTATTAATACAATGCAATGAAGTTTTCTGAATTTATTATTTGAAGGCTGAAGTATTAATCCTTCTGATTTTCAAAAATAATTGCAAGTGAGGGATTATTGAATTTGAAGAATGAATGTATTATTTACATGCTGCGACTGCACCCCTGGGAAGTCATTTAATTGATTGTGATTATTTCAAACTGGGCTACGTCTAATCCCTGAATTGAAGCACGTGTTTGTTAGAGGCTTGCGGCAGCAGTTTTGGACATGTGTGAGATCATAGCTAAGCTGTTGGACATTATTTGGGAGTGCCGACTTTGCCAAGACCAGTCACATATTGACTGGTGTATGTTCAGACCAGTCACAAAATCATCTGCAGCATTCGTGTGAAGAATATGTGCAAAGTGATTGACGTTTTCAGAGTATAGTGATAGGATTATGGGTGGCGACAGGAATTTGGTGGAGTAGTGACTTCTGAGAGAGGATTGGCAGATACAGGTGCTTAGTAAATTTTTGAATTAAGTTGCTAATGTAATTTGTTTACAAAATAAGGTTTAATTTGGTGATATTATTAGAGGGAACTATTTGTCTGCAATTTAATAATTCAAGACATACTTTCAGAATTGTGTTTGCATGAGTGTTATTAAAATATAGTTGCAGATATTTCAGAATTAATATTGAAAATTCAGAAAGAACTACTTAGGTTCTTCACACGTGGCCTCCTTGGCATAAGTCGCAGCCACTAAATAAGAGTTGCAGCCTCCTAAAATCAATATCACAGCCTCTTGAAATGATGCCGCAACCCCTCAAATAACATCACAACATTTAATATTTGAATGCAACTTCTAACAATGTCGTCCAAATCAATTTGAGCAATTCACCATTACAAACAATGGCTCAAAGCAGCAAAGATTTGCGGAGTTATTTGTCTCAGCAAATTAATTTTCTCCAAACCCTCATAACACCCATTTCTTCAAAGGCAAACATAAAGATATCATGAATGAATTACTTTTGTACAAAGCATTGCTTTTATAATAAAATATATCTTCTTCAAGACACAAAAGAAAATAGCTTCTCTCACACACTTTTCACTTAAAGGGCTTCTTCAACACACCTTCAAATTATAACACAAATGATAAAGTCATTTATTAAGATAAACTTAATAAACAACTTATAATATGAAGCTCCATCAAATAGACTCTATTATAAGCTCATGATGCCCAACACCTTGTGCTTTCACTGTAATGCTAAAAATAGCAAATGCCCAAAATAGACTTACTAAAAATAGTAAGTCCCTCAAATTGAAAACTTTGCAAATGAATCCACAACTCCAGTGATACCAATGCCCAAGCGCCTTGCTAAAAATAGCAATCATGACGATCACCCAAAATAAGCACTTACTATAAATAGTAAGTTTGTCAATTTGACTCAAACGCAGAGCAACCCTGACATCACTGACCACTGGCTCTGCCACACGACCCTCTCCAACATCTTGATTAGCCAACGAAGGTCATAGAAATAAGCTAATCCCATGTGCCTAAAAACGGGGACATTACATTCATATCTTTATAGAATTCAATCTTATAATCTTGGCAAAGCTTAACAACAAAAAGAAAATTTGATTTTAATTCAGGAACATAAAGAACATCATGTAATTTACCATTAGGAACATTGACATCATCGATAGCTTCTACTTTACAAGTATAATTGTTAGCAAGTTGAACATGAATATTCACAGTATTAGGATGCATAGAATTAAAAAGTTTTTTATGAGAAGTAACATTTTAAAATGCACCAAAATCAATAATCCATTCAAGAGGCTTTGAAATATTGTAACTAAAAGTAAATGCATGACGAGATGAATTACCATTAATATTGCCTTTCTTATAATTAGGTTTATGTTGATTATTTTGGTTCATGACCTTTTTTACGATTTTGTTACTTAAAACAATTATGAGTCACATGACCATCCTTAACACAATATGTACAATGCGGCCTCTTAGGAGAATTATTTTTTGAGTATTATTAGAATTGTAATTATAAGATTTAGATTGAAATTTATTATTAGAATAATGATTAATATGATTATGATTACTATTATTGAATCTACAATTATTATTATGATTTTGATTTTTAGACATAAAAGCATGTTTACTACTTTTAAAAGTACCTAATTTAATTAATTTAGCTTCCTCTTGACATAATAAATCACAAAATATATCATACGTAAGCTGACTAATTAAGGAAGGAATAACAAGTTGAGTATGAATTTTTGTAATGAGCTATTGAAATTGCCTAGGACATTTCTTAAGAATAATATGAATCGAATGAAGATCTGCAAGTCGCACTCCTAAACCTTTTAATTGACTATTTAACTAATCAAACTTTAATAAAAACTCATCCATAGTTTTAAAATTAGTGTACCTAAGGTCTTCGAGTTGATCTTGAAGCTGAATCTTTCTAGATTCATTCGAACTGTCATAGGTTGATTTTAAGATTGAAGATTGCCCATGCTTCATGGGATTTCATGCAATTTCCAATGAGAACATATAGTTCAAGAACTATTGAAATGCCAATGAGCCCAAGGGCTTCTTCATTTTGAGCTTTCCACTTTTCTTGTTCGGCAGGAGTGGCAGAGGAAACTGGTTCAAATGCTGGATCTATAGCAACATCTAACAAGTGCTTGAAGCGAAAAATAAATGAAATGTAGGTTTTCCACAAGTGATAGTTAGAACTATTTAATTTAATCTCCGAAATCAAAGTAGATATTATAAAAAGAAATTAAGAGTGATAGAGGAAAAACCCCTTTTGATTAAACAAGTTTGATATTTTAAAAAAAAATAAAAATAAACCACCTTTTAATGTAAACTTCAAATGTAAATACTAAAATATTTTACCTTTAGAATTTTTTTTAATATAAATAAATAAGCCTGCAAGTTTAAAGTCTTAAAAAATATTAATATAAACTTAATAAAAGAACTCTAAAAAAGAATTAATAACAATGCTCAATGGAAAACCTCTTAAGTAAAGTTTAAATTCATGAAAGAAACTTTATTTTCAAAACTGCAATATTAGGCTCCTTCTAGAGAAAGTGAAAACTTTTTAAATAAAAAGTACGTAATTTTTGGAGAAAATGAATAAGAAAATAAAACTAAAACACATGAATTATTAATAAGCCAAAAAAATAAGGAGAGCACTGATAAATAAACAAGGGAATAAATGCCTTCCAAAAATAATGATGGAGAATAAATTTCAGCACTTATAGAAAGTAATTAATAGACAATGCACAAAAAAAACTAATGTAAGACTTAAAAGGCAGAGAGAATAAGAAAACGATAGGGGCTAAAAAAAACCCAAAGGCGATACAAACTTTTTGGGCAGAAATAAGAACTAACACAAACAAGGGCAAAAAAAATTCAAATTTTATTTGCCTAGCAAAAAAATGGTACATATGAAATTTAAGAATAGTGCAGTGCAAAAGAGAGAGGGAAGAAATTAAAGAGCATGGAAATCAAATCTGAAACCTCAAAATCTAGATAAAAGAGGTAAAAAAAATTAATAAGAGCACAAAAATAAGATGTTTGAGAAAATGACAAAGACCAATCAAAGATTAATGAACAATATTACAAGTATTAGATATTGCGATATAAGAAGTTATTGAATACAGTCTACAAACAAATCATATAGATTAGATTCTTTATTAAAAAATATAACAAACCAGAGAGTAGAATGATATGAACTGACAAGTTTATAACTGAGAAAAAGAATTAACTTGCAATAGAGATTAGTGACAGTCCCAACCGGTGCTGAGAGGGGAGGGGTGAATCAACACCTCTAAAACTTTTCTCTTTAAATATGGTGAAGTATACTTATAACTGTAAGCGAAACATATTCAAGCATATAATAACAGCAAGAAAACAATCAGACAGAGACACCAGATATATCATGTGGAAACTCGATTAGGGTGAAAACTACGGTGTGAGGAGACTTCACAAATTCTATACTCTTCTGGAGTACGCCCTATTAGGAGCCTTCCTGGTTCAAGGATTACAACACACCGTTAGATGCGACCCGATTAAGGGATTTATTACAATAAGGTCGATTAGTGCCTGCCTGATTAGAGGACTTAGAACACCTTGAAAGATGTCACTCGGTTAAGGGATTTGATACAAGGGACCTGTTAGAGTCTACCCAAATACTGAGATTTAACTATTGTAAATGTTAGAAAACAATAGAAAGATTGACCTTTTACAAATATCTTTGCATAGCCTAATAAGATCTCTGTTTGTGCTCAACTGAGAAGCATCACTGGTCGCCGCAGGTGTGTTATGCTCTACTGTTGTGCTTCTCTGCACACTCTTCTTTCTCTCTTCTTCTCTTCTCAATTTTTGCTAGCTTCTTTTAAGCTTTCAGGTTCACTCTTTTTTTCGGCAGAACGAAGGCAACTCATATTCTCAACATGCAGAAGAATATATAGAGTTCTTGCCCTAATTGCACCTCTCATGCATGACCTGACTTTAGATCCTTTTTGGATACATCACTCAGTGGAGTATTAGTTCACTGAGGAAACATCCAATGCATGCCTTTCTTTATCTGCTTTATGAAGAAAACAATAGATGTGTGTCAAGCACCTTTCCTTCATAAGAGATAACTCTTTGTTTTAAAGCCATAGATTCCGGCTTTAAAACCTCCAGACGTGCCTCAAACCGATCACCATGTTAACTCAAAGTCTTTCGGATTTAGTGCAAGAAATCCCGGTCAAAGAGTTGTTTGAAATAGATAGTTGACTATTGCTTCCTCGGTTCATACCAGATTCTTTACTAGATCGGTTGAGATCCTCATGTTGTGAATAGGTAGGAGTCTTTGACCTGTCACTGTCCCTTCCTTTGCTTACTGGTCGCACATTCCTCGATTGTGTTGTTGACACCGGTTTGTAATTTTACTTTCTCTGTGCTTGTCTACACCGGTTGTATCCTGGTCCTCAGTTGACAGTTGAATCCTCCTTTCCTTGATTGTATACATTACTCGGTTGTTGATGCTTTGTATAGTGACCGGTAGCATTTGATTACAGTCTTTTCTTTCTTGTATGTTGGCACTGGTTGCCAAACCAGCCTCTTTTCATACAGATCTCCTTGGATCTTTAGACTTTAGAGAGATGACAAATCGCTATCCTCTTTTGCCAATCAATGACAATACTTGTACCGGTAGCAGTCTTACTGGTTACCATTTCTTAATGCCAACACTCTCCCCCTTTGGCATTGATGGCAAAACCTTGATGAGCAATCATATCATTATCATATCACTGGTTTTCTATGCTTGCATCTCTGTATCACTGCTACTGCCACTGCCTGTTTATCTACCGGTTATTGCCAAACTCTCCCCCTTTTTGACAATAATGCCAAAGGCTAGTCTGAAAGACTACCTTTATCTAATTTGCTCCCCCTACGAGCAGCAGTCCTTTTCATCAGTCCAAAAAAGATGAGGTGTAACCATCTGTTGAAGCATAATGAACTGATGATCACCTTTGTAGGTTTACTAAAGATCATGAAGGGGTATCACCCCTAGTCTACCTCTGAGATACTCTAAAGTAATCTTTGGTAATGGCTTTGTGAAGATATCAGCAATTTGTTCCTTTGTGGGAACATACTGCAATCTTACTTCCTTGTCTTGTACCAACTCTCTCAAGTAATGATATTTGATGACAATGTGCTTTGTCTTGGAGTGCATGACAAGGTTCTTGGATATGTTAAATGCACTGGTGCTATCACAATAAATAGTTATTGGTTCAAGTATTTGTTCTTTGACTCCTTCCAAAAGTTGTTTGATCCAGATTACCTGTGTGCAATTGATTGCAGCAGCAATATATTCAGCCTCTGCAGTAGATTGTGAAATGCGGTTCTGTTTCTTAGTTGTCCAAGAGACAATTCTCCCACTGAGAAAGAATGTGCCTCAACTTGTGCATTTTTCTGTCATGAATATTGCTAGCCCAATCTGCGTCAGTGTAAACTTTTACTCAGAATCCTCCCTTGTGTGGAAACCACAAGCCATATTCCTTAGTACCCTTTAGATATCTGAAAATTCTCTTCACTGCTATCCGATGTGTCTCTTTGGGATTTGTAGAGAATCTTGCCACTATTGCCAACCGCATGTGCAATGTTCGGTCTACTGTGAACAACATACTATAATTTTCGTATCATGGATCGATACATTGTTTCATTTACTTCTTTTGTATCATCCTCCTTTGATAATACCTTCTTTTAGCTAATGGACCTGTAGTCCATTGAAAAATTTAATGGCGCCTATCATAGACATCTCAAATTCTTTCTTCATCTCTTTAGCAAATCCTTTGCTCATCCTGTTATCTCCTTCAAAGATGATGTCATCTACAAAGATCTCAGCAATCAGATTTCCATCTTTTCCAATCTTGGGATACATGTTGCTGTTGTCCTTGGTTCTTGTGAATCCAATGGTCAAAAGGTATGTTTGCAACCTCTCATACCAAGCCCTTGGAGCTTGCTTAAGCCCATAAAGAGCCTTTTTCTATTTACAGACCATACCATCATTTTGTGCAGATTGGAAGCCTTCCGGTTGTTTAGTGTAGACTTCCTCTTCCAGTATTTCATTTAGGAATGCAGACTTGACATCCATCTGATATACTTTAAATTTTTTGTGAGGGGCATACGCAAGAAGAATTCTCACTCCTTTCAATTTGGCCACTGGTGCAAAAGTTCCTCCATAGTCTAGTCCAGCTTCCTGGGCATACCCTTTGCAGACCAGTCTTGCCTTATTTCTTATTAATTTCCCTTCCTGATTCAGCTTGTTCCTGTAGACCCACTTGGTCCCTATGACATTCTTGTCCTGTGGTCTTGGCACAAGCTCTCATGTATTATTCTTTTCAATTTGCTCAATTTCTTCCTCCATGGCCTTGACCCAATTTTTATCTTCTAGAGCTTCCCTGGTGGATTTGGGCTCTATATAGGAAAATAAACAGATATTCTCTTTGGCCTTTTTCCTGGTCAAGACATTAGCATGTTTGTCACCAATAATATTGTCAGTGGAGTGATATGTGACACACCTTGGGAGAACCGATTGCTGTTCCTGGTCAAGCTCTTCCAGTTGAGCAATTTCTTCATCATGGTTCTGAACATCTTGTTCACCATCCTATGCTTCATATATAGTTTCCTGCTCCAGATGTCTGTTCAAATGGTGTTCTCTTTCATCTTCAGTTGCTGCTTCATTGAACTCAAAGGTATTTCCTTCAATTTGACCTTCAAGACTGTCATGATCATCATGACTGCTCTTCTTAATCGGTTTTGAAGATTCATCAACTTTTATATTGATGCTTTCAATTATTTTACTTGTTCTCTTGTTTAGACACCGGTAGGCCTTGCTTTTGGTAGACTAACCCAAAAATGTTTATTCATCGCTCTTGGGATCAAACTTCCCAGAGTACATATCTCTTTTGATGTAACATTTACTACCAAAGATTTTGAAGTAACCTACACTAGGAGTATGTTTGAACCATAGTTCATAAGGAGTCTTACCGGTTCCCTTTTTGACTTGAACTCGGTTTAGTGTGTAAACAGCAGTGCTGATGGCTTCTCTCCAGAAGTGATGAGGAAGATCCTTCTGAATCAACAGGGTTCTAGCACAGTTGATTAGAGTCCTGTTTTTTTTTTCTGCTACTCCATTTTGTTGAGGAGTCCTTGGTGCAGATAACTATCTTTTTATTCCATGTTCCTCACAATAGTGAGTGAACTCTTGAGAGGTGTATTCACCTCCTCTGTTTGATCTCAGACACTTCAAGCTTTTACCAGTTTCCTTTTCCACTCTAGCCTTGTAGATTTTGAACATGTGGAAGGCATCTGATTTTTCTCTAAGAAAGAGTGTCCAAATCATTCTTAAGAAGTCATCTACAAATAGCATGAAGTACCAGTCTCCATAATAGTTTTTTGTCTTCATCGGTCCACACAAATTTGTGTGCACAAGATCTAGAACATTTTCAACAGAGAATGATTTACTTTTGAAACTTGTTCTTGTCAGTTTTCCTAACTGACAATCTTTACAAACACCTCTGATGTGTTTTGTAATCTCAAGGAGTCCTCTAACCGATTTCTTTTTGCTCACCTTAACAATACTGTCAAAGTTTATGTGGCAGTGTCTCTTGTGCCATAACCAGCTATTGTCTTCTTTGGAAATAAGACAGATTTTGCTTGATTCTCCTTTGACTGAAGCTATGAGACAAACTCCTTCCATTGAGTCTAGGTAGAACAGTTACCTTTGCTCTTTCTACCGGTTGCAACATGGGTTCCAAACTGATTCTTGACTATACAGGAACCTTGTCCGAATTCCAACAAGAATCCTTTTTTTATTCAGTTGTGCAACACTAATTAAATTGTACTTGAGTCCTTCAACCCAGTACACATCTTCACGGACAACATTGTTGTAGAGTGCAATAGAACCTTTTCCTTTAATAGCACAGGGAGCATTATTTCCAAAGGTTACTGATCCGTTGTAATTGAGCTCCAAGTTGATAAACTTGTTCTTGTCACCGGTCATGCGGTGAGTGCAGCCGTTGTCAATGATCCAATCATCATGCTGATGAGATCTTGATATAAGTGTCATTTCGCTTACCACTGGGCTCTCCTTTTTTATTGCAACAAATGCAATTTCTGGATCCTTAGAGTCTTCAGATTCATTGTCTGTGAGTCCTTCTGCAAGATAGTATTCCTTCTTTGCTTTGCTCTTGAACCGGTCTCTCTTATCTTTATTATCATTATCTGGACATCTTGCGACAATATGTTATATTTTGTTGCAAGAGAAGCATTTCAAAGGAAGCTTACCTTTGTACTTCCCTTTCCCTCTGGGGAATCTCCTAGTGATGAGTGCTTTGAACTCATCTTTCTCCATCTCTTCTGAGAGCAAATTCTCAACAAGATTACCAATCTTACTGGTAGAGCTGTTACCGGTTTCTCTTTCCGTTTTGGTGGAAGAGATATTGACAGAAGACTTAAATGGTGCTTCCAGAATGGGTAAGCTATTATCAAAATTACTTAATTAAAAAGCAACCAAATTACGGATTAGTGAGTCTAGGATGACTTGATATTTGGTCACCGATCTGAGCTTTTGAATAGCAGAGATCTTAATGGCATATTGAGGTCTGAGAGTTCTCAGTATTTTGCTAACCACTTCCTCTTCACTGAGCTTTCTTGCAGCACTTTTGATGGAGTTGATCACCTCTTTGACCCGGTTGTTGTATTGCTCAATGTCTTCTCCTTCATTTATCCTCATGTCATCATACTTTCCTCTGAGGCTTTCAACCTTGGCTCTTTGAACATTTGTGTCTCCTTCATATGCCACTTGCAACTTAGCGCACATTTTGAAGGCAGAATCTAGATGTTCTATTTCAACATAGACATGATCAGGTAGTGTGTTGGCTATCATATCCATAGCAGTCGTGTGCTCAGACTTGATCTTCTGTTCATGAGGTGTTAGGATGCCGGAGGGTTCAGTATAATCAGTGGTTACATGATTCCAGTATTGATCTTTGGTGGTCTTCATATACAACTTCATTCTGTTGCACCACAAAGTAAATTTTTCTTTTGAAAACTTTGGTCCTTCCTTTCTCATCATCTTGACTTTTTCTTTATGCAGTTAAGCAGTAAAGAAAATAAATATATGGCTCTGATACCAATTGACAGTCCCAACCGGTGCTAAGAGGGCAGGGGTGAATCAACACCTCTAAAACTTTTCTCTCTAACTCTGGTGAAGTATACTTATAACTGTAAGCCAAACAGATTCAAGCATATAATAACAGTAAGCAAACAATCACACAGAGAGACCAGATTTATCACATGGAAACCCGATTAGGGTGAAAACCATGGTGTGAGATCTCACAAATCTATACTCTTCTGAAGTATGCCCTGTTAGGAGCCTTCCCCGTTGAAGGATTACAATGTATTGTTAGATGCGACCCAATAAAGGGATTTGTTACCGAATAGAGGTAAAATGGATTCAACCCTATTCAAATGTATAGGGGGGAAATATGAGATCTATTCTCAAACCCAAATTCCCCAAAGAAGAGATCCAATTTGATCAACCAAAAGGTTAATACACAATTGAATCAATTTTGTGAAGAATATGGAAGAGAGAGAAAGTAAATCCAATATTTCCCTATGGAGGATCATATATATATTATGTTTGGAAATTTGAAATAATTGAAATACAAATTCTAACCTCAAATTAGGGCATATCTGGAAAATGTTGAATTCTGATGTCTGTGTACACTTTCAGGAAAATCTAAAACCTATCCTCGACTGGAAATGCCGAGATAGAGAAAACCCAGAAATCTTTCTCCAAGATTGCCTAGCTCGGGTTTGACCCTCAGAAAAGGTCAAATACTACATTCTTTATTTGAAGTCCGATTCGAATTCTGTTTGCAGATCTCAGAAGTTTGCCGAAAAGGGTATCCAAATTTGCTCTCAGATCCGAAATTCTGCACCTCTACCTGCAAGAAAATGAGGGTTTTTATTGTATGGGGGGTTTGCCTTGGTCAAACCCCAATTTAGGAATTAACCTTGAAATTGAATTGAAATGTATTGTGCATAAACAAAGTAATTGAAACAAATCACCTTGCTTATGTTGAAGTCCTTGTAGAGGATTCGAATCCTCAAATCCACAAGTAGGAATGAATGTAGGATGTCTCCAATCAATGGTATTTGATCTTCAACACCAATCCTGATTTGATCTTTGCATATGAGAAAGCTTGTATGAATGTGGAAGGATGGATCATCAAAGGGGGCTCCAAAGAGATCGAATCCTTCAATAGCTAACAGTGGATCTCCTTGATGGATGAATGCTTGAACACTTGAATGCTTGAAGACTTGCTTGCACTTGAGAGCTTGAGAGAAGAAAACTTGATTGAGTGATGGATGAAATGAGAGAGGAAGGCTCCTTTTATAGTGAACTAGGGCACACTCCTCTAGAGGGGCCACCTTGGAGAATTAAATCCCAATAGGTCCTAACCTTTAGAAAATATACCTAAATTAAATGCAATTAAAGGATTTACCATCCCGAAACCCGAAGTGGTCAACTCGGAGCCGGAAAAATAAATATCCCGAAAGCCCGAATCCCGAAAATTTTGGATTCTGGAAATTTGAAGGAAGGGGGCAAAATCGAGGTTGGACCTGACCTAGTCAAGTTCAAGCTCGATCTTGACCTAGTCAGGTTCGAGCTCGACCCTAACCTAGTCAGGTTGGACCTCGACCCTAATCCTGGTCCCAAATCGACTCAGAACCAAGTCAGGAGGTCCCGAGGATGCCCATAAACCTAGAACTCATGCCAGAACATGTCAAAATGTCAAGGACAGACATAAAATCCTACAATTATTGTGATGAAGGCTAGGAGGATCTATTTCTACATCCTACCTAGGAAATAGAGCCATGGAAGAGGGAAAATCAATAGAATCCTTAAGATCCTATCCCTAATTTCACCTAGAATGAAGAAATCAAGTGCAGGGAAGAAGTGGAAAGCGGGGAGAAAAGCCAAATACATGCAAAGACCTGATCAAGGTGCTTGACATGACCCCAAACCACTTACTCGGAGGGCTAAACGCTCTTATCATGGAAGTGCTTCCGTTTTAAAACGATACAGTTACAATATGGCCGGTTAGTGCTTGCCTGATCAAAGGACTTAGAACACCTTGAAAAATGTCACCTGGTTAATGGATTTGATACAAGGGACCTGTTAGAGTCCACCCAAATACTGAGATTTAACTATTGTAAATGCTACAAAACAATAGAAAGATTGACCTTTTACAAATGGCTTTGCATAGCCTGATAAAATCTTTGTTTGTGCTCAATTGAGAAGCATCACCGGTCGCCGCAGGTGTGTTCTCTACTGTTGTGCTTCTCCGCACTCTTCTTTCTCTCTTCTCTTCTCAATTTTTCTTAGCTTTTAAGCTTTCAGGTTCACTCTTTTCTTCGGCAGAATGAAGGCAACTCATTTTCTCAACAGGCAAAAGAATGAGTTCTTGCCCTAATTGCACCTCTCATGCATGACCTAACTTTAGATCCTTTTCTGATACATCACTCAGTGGAGTATCAATTCACTGAGGAAACATTGGATGCATACCCTTGCTTTATCTGCTTTATGAATAAAACAATAGATGCGTGTCAAGCACCTTTCTTTTATAAGAGATGACTCTTCGTTTTAAAGCCATAGATTCCGGCTTTAAAACCTCCAGACGCGCCTCAAACCGATCATGTTAACTCAAAGTCTTCTGGATTTAGTGCAAGAAATCCCGGTCAAAGAGTTGGTTGAAACAGATAGTTGACTATTGCTTCATCGGTTCATACCGGAGTGCTTACTAGATCGGTTGAGATCCTCATGTTGTGAACAGGTAGGAGCCTTTGACCTGTCACTGTCCCTTCCTTTGCTTACCAGTCACACATTCTTCGGTTGTGTTGTTGACACCGGTTTGTACTTTTATTTTCTCTGTACTTGTCTACACCGGTTGTATCCTGGCCGTCGGTTGACGGTTGAATTCTCCTTTCCTTGACTGTATACATTACCCGGTGGCTGATGCTTTGTGTAGTGACTAGTAGCATTTGATTACAGTCTTTTCTTTCTTGTATGTTGGCACCGGTTGTCTAACCAACCTCTTTTAATACAGATCTCCTTGGATCTTTAGACTTTAGAGAGATGTCAAATCTCTATCCTCTTTTGCCAATCAATGACAATACTTGTACCGATAGCAGGCTTACCGGTTACCATTTCTTAATGCCAACAATTATTATAAAAAATGGAGAATGAAAAATTATTGAAATATTTTTATTAAAAAAATGAATAAGCAAGAACCTTATGCTTTACATGCCAGAGGTTAAGCGTGAATATCTGCAAGTAAACAAAAAAAATAATAATAATTAAACCTGCAAAAAAGTGATGCTACTTAATAATGAATCAATTTTGGTGGCAAGCCTTCCAAAACAAAGAAATCAAATGATGTACAAAAAGAGGTTAGTAAAATAGTTTTGGTGGTGTTGATGTGAGTTTTATTCCACTACAACATGCTGAATCAAATACTCAGTATTTAGAGATGGAACACCAAATCTTTAACTCTCTCTTGAATAAGGATGCTCATATGCTAAACAATGTATTTGAATTGTGTGATCAAATGAGACAACCTCAAGGTTCATTCTTATTGTGGAATTTCATTTAGTTTTATGATCTGATATGTTGGTTATTGCAAAGGGACTTGTTAGCCATTTTCCTGCCAATGCAAAAATCTGATGAAAATGCTCTTATCCTGAAAAAAATCCTTATAATTGTCTAAGTTGTGAAGAAATTAGGTCTTATTTATCTCTAGGGTTTCAAAAAATCTTGTTAAGTCCTTAAACCCTACCCTCATTCTATTTCTTCATTACCTTTTCCATGACTTAATTTATCCTTTTCGCACGTGTTTTAAGTTACCGTCGGGCGGGGCCATGTAATGTTTTAAGTTCTTACCTAGCGGGGCCAGAACTTTTCCCGATCACCTCATCGGCGATCAGAAATCTTGATTCCAAGTTTACGCGATGTCCTTTCCTTCCCGATGAAAACATTGCCATATGTGTCATCGATTTGTTGTAAACATTGACAATCGACATAAAATCCATCTATGATTCTATCAAGCGTAAAAAGGCATTGACGAAGACAAATATCAAGCGCTTCGATCCCCGATTGAAGCTTCCAGATATCTTTTGGCGATAAAACTATCGAAAGAATAAGGAGATCGGTAAAGAACAATTTTGTGCATCTCGATCACTGATGAAGTTATTGGGGTGGCTTTTAGTGATGGTTTCATCGTGGCACTAGTGGGATTGATGTTAGAGCCTTGGACGAAGTTAAAGAACAGTCAGGTCTAATTGATCCGATGACAGGCGTAATGCCTCAATGAGAAATAGTTCGAAGGTTAGTGATCGCAGGATCACGCCTTGTTGACAGGTGTCCTGTGTCACGTCACGACACAGGATGGAGGATATTAAAGGAGGGTCGGATCATTTTTGATCTAATAGTGGGCGCGTTTCCTGGATGGGAAGGTGTTCGATGTTTATTGATTGCGGAAACACGCCTTGGTGACACTTGTCCCTGTTGACATCATGGTCCCCGGGCTGAAGGAAGGTAATGTTCTTACCAAACTTTTTGATCGTGCGGTGGGCGTAATGCCTCAAAGGAAAGATGCAAGATGGTTAGTGATCGTAGGATCATGCCCCGCCGCCACGTGTCCAGACCGATGAAGATTTTAAAAGGTGGGCCCTCGGTGCCAAATATTGTTGATGTTGCTTGTTTCTGATTGGTCGCTGAGGAAGTGACGTGGCAAACAATATTTTTAGTCAAACAAAGGTTTTGTTTGATTATCTTGAGCCGCACGATGTGCCAGGAAAGGTGGAGATCGACAACTGTGTTTTAAACTGGTGCATTATTTGTTCTCGGTCGGTTTTTCAAATATTTGAATTTGTGAGCGAGGGTTTTTAGAGAAAAGGAAGTCGGTGAGCCAGAAATGCCAAATCAAATCAGATCCGATTGTTCTCAGGTCATAAATGACAAAGTTGCAGTTGAGAATTGAATGGATTATGTGGTGGTTGGGCCAGATGTGATCAAATATTATTTTGTTGCTGCCACGAGTCTGATATATTGTAAAGGGTTTTTCCTTCTGGGTGAAGCAGTTATGATTTTGGACAAATGACAAAGAATTCAAATCCCTGGTATGCGGTGGTAGATGAGATATTTTTGAAAATATGTTTTCCGCAGGAATTCAAAGGATCATACCCTAATCTTGCAGCTTGGCTACTAGGGTTTTAATTGTATAGAATATCAGATTTGTTTCTGATATTTTTCAATTATTTTTAGGGTTTTCTTCCTTGTCACTTTTGCAATAACTCAATTCCTTATTTCATGTTGCGGTGGTTGACAGTGTTGCCCTAATTTTGCCCTAAATGACCCTAAGCTTGTTGTAGTCTTTGTTCTTATAAAAGGATTCCCAAGGTCGTTTAGTGGTTGTCTTTTCCCGGGTTAAAGAACTGGTCTCTTCCCAGTTGCTCCTTTCTCCGTTTGTGGACCGACCTGCCTGCAAAACAAATAATAGACAAAGTTCTACTAGTTTTCAGTCAAGAATTGGTAGAAGAGGTTTGTAAGCTCTATGTTTTACAGAGATCCTAATGAATCATACAATTTTCTTATTTATGTGTGGAGTATTCTATGTTCAGTACATCACTTTTGTATCAGTTCTATGGTAACTAATACAAAGATTACTGGAATTGCTTTGAATCTTGTCTCCTACTTTAATGGTTTGTAATTTCCTATTGTCTTGTAAATTGAGAAGCTCAAGTCCATAGCTGCAAATTTAGTTCTGTATGTCTTGATATGCTTTGTGGTTAACTCAGGAAGTTAAGTAAATGCTTGGTGTAACTTGGCAGAATTGTAGGGTATTAAGGAGAATTGTTGTAAGTAATGAGATTCTTAGCATAATCTGATTTTCATTTGCAAGGTGATTGATATGAATCAACAATACAGTGAGGAATCGTTTTGAATACGCCCAATGGATAATGAACTGATCACAGACATTTTGTCAAACAAATGTTCTTTCTTGTCTATCAATTCTACCCCCAAAACATCAAATTCCAAATCCTAATTCAATAGTTGTGGACTTAATAGCAAAAGCCCCTGCTTTATTTGTGATTAATTTGGTAGTGTGTCTAGCTTCACATCGTATCCCTTTATGTCACAAATAACAAGAAGTATTATGGGCACCTATCTGCCTTGTGAGGATTAGTGGAAAAGTGAAATTAAGTGATCCTAATCCTAGGTACACCCGCCTAAATTCTACAGAGTTCAAAGTGTAGAAAGCCCTTGTGCTTTGTTAATTGGTCCTTGTTCTTGTGCGAATGTACTGATTGTGGGAAGTAAGCTAACCCATAGGTGCATCTTTGCATTTCCAAGGTAATTAAAATCTTGCTAAACCAAGAGCCAACATGACTTCTAATGTTCATTCAATGGATATCAACTTGACTTTAACTTCTTCCAACTACTTTCAACTAAACAAACTACAAAGGATAAGGGTTTCGAAAGATCTAATCTACTCCTAAAGTGTAAGACAATGTCGATGATGGGGTGAGCCTCTAACCAATCCTTGCTTTGCCATGTCATCTAGGCATAGGAGGCTACTATTTGTTGCTATTAAGGAACACTAAGAGGGGGGGTGAATCACTGTTCAAAAACTTTTAGCTCTACTGATCAAATTCTTTAACCATAAACATATAGTAATGAAAATTAAACAACCGAAACATAAAACAATCATCCGCAAATTCAAAACACCATGATTTTTGCGTGGAAACTTGATTAAGGGAAAAACCACGGTGGGGATGGAAACCACAACTATCTCTATAGAAATAAAGATGTTAACCTAGTTAAGGGCAGTAGTACAAAATGGAATGCACTTGCATTCAAGCCCATTGCCTAGAGTACACTGCCCAAATTACAACATACATATATAGGCTCACTACCATACAAAAGATTTGGACTACAATCCAAAATGGTGAACTGAGAAGTAGCATCAACTATGCCTATACAGTTCCATTCAAGTATAGTACATATACATCAACCTAACCTCAGAAATTAGGTTCTTCACATGTAATGACCCTTACTATAAAGGCCACTAAAAACCCCAAATCTGATCTATGTCAATTCGTCAAACAGTTGGCATGCACTGAATTGTTTGCTTGCAATGATGTGTTTGTTGTTTTTGGGCACCGAATGCAATTGAGATAACAATACCAATAGTGTAATGTAATACAATGAGCAACAATGAATCTCTAAACAATGCAAGAACTCAATACTAACATATCAAAAACTTCTTCCAATTCTGATTACAATTCTCAGAATACATATAACTGTGACATGTAATAATCAGATTACAATGCTATGATCTTTCACCATGCCTTGACCATGCCCTAACCAAGGTAATTGCAACTATAACAACCCAACCACAATGTATAATTTCAAATGACCATTTTCAGACATGTGACAGTCATATTCAGATTACAATGCAATGGATGACTGATTTTGTAGACTATTCTTTGAGCAACTATATGGACTGTCTATAACAGAGATTTACCCTTTTTTTCAAACACAATAACTTGCAATTCCTAAGGCTAATGACAGTGACCAGATCTGGACTAAATCTGGACTGCAGATAGAGACCAAATCTGAGAATTGCTATGACTGTTATTTACCAAAAACAGTAAATTTGGAACCTGAATTTGATGCACCCTTTTGCTGCTGATGTAGACTGATGAAGACCGCTGCCAAAGACACCAAATCCGCCCCAAACTGCCCTCCAACTGTGCCAAGATTTGCAGCAATGTCCTTGCCGTACCAGGCCGTACATGTACAGCTCCTGCATAAAATAATTGCAGGGTTTTTGACACTCCAAAAAGCTATGAAAAGGACTGCCGGGGGTTTACTAAGATCCTCCCAAGAGCATAAAAATATTCTCCAAGTAGATTAGGAGATATGAGCAAATTATTGGTTCCAAACCCTGATATTGCAATTCTGAAAATGTGCCAGTTTGTCTTCAATCCTTTGCCAAATTAATTCACCAATGAGTAGATGAAATTCAAGACTCCTATGCAATCAATATCAAACCCTTATTCAACCAATTACAAACCCTCAATATCAATTTTTCAAGTTTGCTTTTTCGGATTGCTTTTTCGGGTCTGCTTTTTCGGACTGCTTTTTCGAACTGCTTTTTCGAACTGCTTTTTCGGATTGCTTTTTTCGGATCCGCTTTTTCGTTTTGCTTTTTCGGATTGTTTTTTCGGACCTGCTTTTTCTTCCTCTTGCAACCAAAACTCAAACCCTCAGGTAAATCTGAGGATTCCAAATAAGCTCAACATGAAATGGCTGAATACCACTTCCAATGTGCAACCATTCAGAAGATATCTCACTTCCTCAGTTATGCAAATCCAAGGGAGTTTTCGTTCCCAAAGATCTAATGAAAATTTGTAGACCAAATGACTACAAATTGCTCCAATATGGAAAAGTAGAAGAATCCTCAAATCAGCTTGTCCAAATGAATGCCCAAGCCCCCTATTTATTTACTTTTTGAGAAGTTACTAAGAACTTCTAGAAGCATCCATTATAAAATCCCATTATAATGCACTTTTATAATAATATAACTTTATAAAATAAAAAGTGCAACTCAACTTAAAATTATAACATGTGGGGCCCGCATAACTCATAATAATAAAAATAAGCTCTAAATCACTTCTCCAAGAGCAAATACGACCACTGATCTACAAAATGACTCTCTCCACATCGCCACCAGTCTACGAGAGCCTGTGATAGACTGATCTGGCACGCTAAACAATGTCAGCCAGAATGGGGACATGACATCACATACATAGTATAGCATCTTTGACTTTCGCACAATATCTCTTTTCCAATCGCTACGTCAAGTCTTCACAAAAACTTGATCTTATATATCGAATCGCAAACTATAATGAGTTTAACTTGTTAGTTCAAGAACAAAACATATAACGTGTAGAACCTTGATCGAAACAATAATCAAATCTTCATGCTAACCTTGACCAAAGCACATATACCAACTATCATGTCGGCTCTACCAATAATTACGCTCAAAATGATTGGATCATCGATTTGTTAGGATCATTGATCGATCCAACAAGTAACTGCCACCGATCCTTACTCTTCTCTGTATACCTAATACTCAGATTATCATCACTAGAGCAAATGATATCATAAACAAGTGCGATCATGGAATGTCATAGAATATATACTGTAGAATCTTCCTGTAGCTACGCATCTCGAAATTCATCCTAACCTGTCCATACCGATCCTGTACACTGTCCCCTGTTTTCCCATACTTAGCCAAATATCCATTCTGACCTTCGGTAAACACAAAAATTGTCAAGTGGCCAAGAGTCTCATGTGTAGTTGCCATCAATGACAACATACAAATCATCTAATGCAATGTCTCTTGCCTACACTATCTTCTACAGATGCGGGAATGGTTTTCACACTATCAATACTCATTCAAATATCCTATGAAGGTGCAATCTAAATGAACATTTCCTATAGAAGTTAAACACTTGCAATTTAGGCCCAGACTAACCTTGCATTGTTACTTACAATCAACAAGTACCAAAAAGTATGGACACTAGCTCCACCATTAATCATCATTCAACGATATCTTGCATTCATTTACTTCTACCTCTACTCAACATGAAATGAAAACTAATCTAAGTGAGGAAGTGAAGAAACCATGTAATACTCCAAACGTCACAAACATTCACCATGTAAACCAACAATGAAAGAATGAATAATTTTGTTAGTGTTATGGCAACAATTTCTCCAAGTCTCTCCTAGTCTAGTCTACTCTATCTCTAATAATTTACAAATGAGAAGGCCTTGGCCTTTTATAGTAGTCCCTAGTACAATGAGGGGCCAAGATCTATTCAAGATCAAGGGCCAAGATTATGCCAACACAACACTAATTAGGGTTTCATAACCTCCACTAACAATTATTAAATGCCCACCCAATTACAAAACGTACCACCTTGTGGGCCAATAAGAAAATTACATTGCTTTCATGGGCCAATGAGAAGAGAGGTTAGGTAGAAGCTTATAGAAGAAGACACCCATCAATGAGCCAATAATAAAATGTCACATGGGCTTGCAACAAATCTTCATTTAAAAGATAATTTTCTTTGACTTTTCCTCTTTTGGCAAATTCAATGAAATTGGACATAATATGATGAAGCTCTTCCATTATAATACTTGGTGCGTTTCAATTGGTTAAAGAAATGGGTGCCACCTCAACACACTTATCTCATAGACTTGATAAATACCCCTTGATGATGAGAAATCTTTATTAAGCCTTCAATTGCGATGACTCGTATTCTCAAATAGTTTTTATTTTCATATTGTCTCCTTTACCCTTGGAAATTTCCCCATTGCATTTTGCTTGTTCTTGCATTCTTGACTACTTGATTTGTACTTTTTTTAATTTGGGTTTGGATTTGCATTTTGTTGGCTTGATCTTGATCTTGAAATCTTTCCTTGCTTATCTCCTTGATGAATGACTTGTAACTTGTTGATACTTGACGTCTTCGCTTTGAACTTGCTTGAAATCATGCTCACTCCTCTGAAAATCATGCTTGCTTGCCACCTTCTTCGATTCCAGCTCCCACCTTGCTTTCACCTTCCCAAGTTTACCTTGCAAAACAAGAAAATACTATTTTAGTCTTAATCTTAACATGCAAAATGAAGTTCTTAACTTATGCAATCTCTGTTTGCATTTTGAAATTCCAAAAAACTTCTAACTTTTAGATTATTTCTTTAACCAATTTCACCATGCCATGCTAGTATTTTCTTTTTTTCATCCTCAAGCCTAACTACTAATTTTCTAAGGGTTGTTTTTAGTCTTCTAACATTTGATTATAAAACACTTGATTTCCCTTAGAAGAATACTAATGAATGCCTTAACTCGAATTTGAAAACTCAATCAACCAACAAACCTGATGCAATTATAATAATTCTAAGTTTAGACAACTTCCAGATCTGCTCTTAATTACAATCCTTGAACTCAGACTAATATGAAATCTCCAATCTGCATCTTGTCTTTGTCTTAATTTTGCAAGCCGCTCAATCACAATCACTTGATTTTTTGATTTTATTTCCCCCTTTCTTTCTGATTTTCGAACTCTAATCTTTGATGCTTAGACTCTGGAATTGTACTTGAATTTGGAATTCCTGGGATGTAGTACAATACCCAGATCTGCACTTCTTCTTTCCCTTAGAAGTCCAATTTGAACAAGTCTTCTAATCTCCTTTCAATTTTGACTTCGATCTGCCAGTGTTTAACTCCAAATGCTATTGATTTCTCTTCCTTCTTATGACTTCACCACGTTCTGCTCTGCTCTGCCAACTCAAATTCAATTCCAAGTGATGAATGAGAAATGAAATCACCAAAGCCTCTTATACACATGCGATTTAGAAATGAAGAGGTGTGTCTTTATGGGGGAGCCGACCTCTCCCTTGAGCGATTAAATAAAATAAAATGAAATTTGAATGACTTTATCCCTCCATGGCCAACTTGTATTGAATGATTTGCAATTTAGTTGAATGATTTTCTTGCGTTTATGATCAATTCCTTCTTAGGCCGGGCTGCCTTCCATTAGCAAATCGAGTTAAGTTTGAATTGAATTTGAACCTTGCAATTTAAGTGAATTTTTCTTCCCTTCAAGTAATTCGTCCCCCTTCGGATAAAGCCATTTCATATTTAAATTCAGCCCATTTTATAAAATCGAACCCCTTATTAACCAATAAGATCCATCAAATTTGGATTGTTTTATTAAATTCGATGAGGGCTTGTCTTTAATTACAAGTTTCATTTGGGGCCAGATCTCATTTTCTTCATCAATGTTAGGTGTTGGCTTAATTTATGGTTAAGATCGATTCTTATTATAGGGCTGGCCTGAGACGTGCGATAAGGCTCAGAGCTAATTAGGGCCGGATGCCATAAAGGAGGCCCACGCGTATCCATTAAGGGACTTATTTAGGCCTCATTCTAATCGGACTTAGGCCTGATCTAAATCAGATCAGGTCCATATGTTTGAAGTTTAGGGCCTTGTGATTGATTTTAGGCTGTATGCATTGAATTTTAAGCCCACATGCCTGATATAGGCCCACACGCTACCTTGTTTGGGGCTGATGCTTATAGTTTTGAGCCATTATTTGTATCATTATTAACTCCAAGCCATACGTTTGCTTATTGAGCCCAGATTTAGGGCCAGGGGTGTTAATTGAGGCCCACACGTATTGATTTGAGGCCACTTGTCGACCTTAAGACTGCCCTATCCGAGATTAAGGGCCACATGTCTTGTATTAGGGGCTGCACTTATTGATTTTAAGGTCCAGCTTATAGGCCCAAGGCCATATGTTTCATATATGGGGCTTGGTTCTTAGAGTTTTAAGCCTACATGCATTTGGGGAATTAGGTCTGATCTCATCAAAATTGGGCCTGATTAGGCCCACACGTTACAAGCTTGGGGCTCGATCCTAGAGTAATGGGCCACACATTATCTATTGGGATCTAACTCAAATCGAATTAGGGCCTAATCTGCATCGAACTTAGGCACATTCTGATCCAACTAGCTCCACACATCACATGTTAGGGTCTGATTTAGGGCCAGGTTTATGTCCTTTGTGTCCACATGTTACCCACTTGAGCCCAATATGTTTCATTGGGGCCACATTTAGCCCCCTTCTCCATCGAATGAAGGTCTGATCTGATAAGACGAGGCCCACATGTTTTCTAATGGGGCTGTTCTAGTATATCGATTTGAGGCTCTAGCCTTGAGCTAATAGCTACATGTTTCAGCTTACACCCATTCTTGGCCTCATTTGGATTGAACTTGGACCTAGAGTCTGCAAATTAGGCCCACACATTTTGTATCAAGGCTTTTCTGATTGGCAGAGGTTTGATACATTTGATATAGGGGTTGCAAATTTGAAGTAGGGCCTATGATCATCCATTTGAAGTGAATTTTAGCCCTTTCAAGGCCATTCAAACTTGATAAAAGGGGCCTTGTGATTGGTTTAAAACTTCTTATCTCCTCCTTTTCCCTTGTTTTTCCCTTAATTGAATTCACTAAGTTGCATTGCCTTCCTTGCCCAATAAACACTACTTTATCTCCTTGCCACTTGAGGAAGTGGATTCCACCTTCTTATTTGTCAAGTTGCCACTTAAGGAAGTGGATTCCACCTTTTTATTTGTCAAGTTGCCACTTAAGGAAGTGGATAACACCTTTTCATTTGGCAAGTTGCCACTTAAGGAATTGGATTCCATCCTTTTGTCTAGCAATCTTAAAGAAGTAACATTTTGAACTTTGTTTTTCTTTATGGCGATTCAACTTATAGAAATTCACAAGGCTAAATCACACATTGGTTTAACCTTTCTAATTCGCATACTTAGCATTTTTTCATCATTTTCAAATTTTTGGAAAGGCTTGCAAAATTTCGAATAGTTGCCAAATTTTCTCTACCACCTAGGCCTACTAGAAAAAAGAGGGGTCCCCATTTGCAATGGGGCGATGGTGTGCAAACCTCACAATAGGCGGAAAGCCTTCCACAATTAAAAGAAAATAAATTTTCTTTAGACTAAAATTTAAATGGATTAATCTTGCATGCAAACTTGTTAACACGTTTGTAAAATAATATTCAAATTTAAATGAAAATCTACACCAAAACAAGTTAGAGAATAAACTTATGCTCCTCTCAAAGAGTGCCTCCAAGAAGTGTGAGCTTCAAAAAGAACAATGACAACCTTCATCAACTTCAACTTAAACAGGGATTAGTAACCTGCTCTGATACCATGAAAGGAAATACAAGATTAAGAAAATGAAAAAAAAATCCAAGTATATTGATTGAAGTAATGTTACCAAAGAAGAGAGCAACTTGAGAGCAATTATCCAAAGCTTGAAGAGGAGACACATGAGCTTTTGAAAGGGGAAAAGCAAAGAAAACCCCTTATGTATTATGAATGAAGGTAAAGCCTAAAGAGAAGAGAGAGAGAGAGAGAGCAAGAAGTTCATTACAATGATATCAAAAAGTGAAGAATGAGAGGAGAATCATCTCTTAAATAGGGATGAGGAAAAGAGTTACAAAGTAACTCCCATATCTATGAATGCCACTATTCACAATATATGTGTGCAATGTGTGACCATCTTCATAAGGAGGATAAACTAATATTCCTTAATAAAGGAAAATAAAAGAAATGACTTGTCATCACACATGTACAAGAGGACAAATTGCATGTAGGGATACCAAAGAAATATCCCAAACTAAATACAAATAAACCTAAGCCAAGTAAAGATTATATAAATATATATATATATATTCATATATATATATACTAGTCAACATGCTCCCCTCCCTTATTATAGTAGTCTACAACCCTGCAGGAAGTTCAAGAAAGTATTCTCCGAAGTTCAAGATAATGAAAGCTATCACATATATAATTTGGTGTTTACTATCTACGTAACATGCTAGAGAAAGAAGTGTCCATCCCCCATCCCCTTTTATAGTTGAGTTTAGTTTAGTTGGCAACTAATAAACATTTTGCAAAATATTCTTTCTTAAGTTGGGAGCAAGAAAACGAAAATGAAAGCATGCCCACGGTCGGATGCTCATACCCAACAGTACTGTTGGGATTACCTTCCTTTCTCATCAATGGTGCATTGGATCGGCCCTACCCTTACCACACTGGCCCTCGAGAAAGAATGTTAGGCAAGAAACTCTTGTCGGAGGAAAGAAATAGGCAAGTATAGTCGGAGGAAAGCCTCTCGTTTATATAATTAAGAATTAATGAGGCATTCAGTTCTGCCCATAGGATTGTAGGGGGATCTCTGTATGCATAAGTTCTGCTAATCGATCTCTTTCTACTTAGGGAGGACTGGAAGAGATGGATATGGAGCACAAGCATGCTTCCGGGGTAGGCATGTACATATAGAATTTGGATAATGAACCCTTTCCCCTTTCTTTAGTAAGGGGCCAAGGCCCCCTTCTAAAGAATCATACTCAAAAAATGAGTTTGATCCAGCAATACTATTGTTATATGAGATTTTAGAAATCAAGAACAACCAAGTTGAAGCGTCTATATATTGCCACCCACCCCTGAAACCCAATTGTATTATGGCAGGTTGAAGGCTGGGTCAAACCCTCAATAGGGATGGGCCCCATACTATTCTAAGGGGAAATGAAATAATATGCGTGATATGTCCCCCCATTGTCTAGTGGTAGGCCACAAAGAGTAGGGGTTTGGTATTTTAAGCTTATCCCAAGATGCTACAAATGAGCATTTGAGCCATTGAATGACCTAGTTTAGGCCCTGTTCTCTAGTAGGTTGGTGTATTACGTATAGAATCTGGTAATATACCAGTCATCATTATGATGAGAATTCTGATTCAATTTAGGTTGTTTTGATCAAATGAATGAATTAAAAGTTTCACAAACTACTGATAGGGCAAACTACTGCAATGCTATTTGAACAACCAACGTAGCAACCGAATTTGAACTAATTATCCTTTGGAATTCTCTTATCGAGAAACCCTTAAGCACTTTATGGTGTTGGTAGAGAGACACCAAGGAGGCACCAACTAAACGTTGGCAGTATACCCTCCAACTCTCCTAGAGTGGCTGCTGCATCATGTATGCCAATGTGCATTTCGATGGAGGGTCCCTACCATTTTATAGGGAATTGTTAGTGTCGAGCTTGAGATATAGTTTTATTGCGAAATAGGACACCAATCATAGAGGATAAAGATAGATGGATTACACTCTATTAAAGGGGTGCAATTTGGATAACACATTGGTAAAAACTTGGTGGAATTCCCCATAGGAGTTGGATGAGTATTGGCTATGGCACAAAACACAAGTACCCAAGACTGATGGATGCTTGTTGAGAAGAGATTTTGTAGTATAGTCGAGTAGATGAGTATAGCTCTAGTCTATCTCCTCTATTATTCAGTACTAGAACAGCTATAATAGCAGTTCTTTATCACGAGAGTATATTAATGAATAATTTTCTTCATTAATGATCCATAGTTCTCCCACAAGAGGGTAGCTGGAGGGAGTCGAGTCTACAATGGAACACATCATAAGAGCCCAAAGAGCAGCAGTTGAACATTGCAGAATATCAAGACCAATTAGGACGTAACTATTTAATGTACTATTTATGTGGAGTCTACCATAAGGGAACAATGGAAGAGTTGTTGTTTATGAATGTCTGCGTGGTATCTGCCCAGGTAGACCCCAACCTATCTCTCCCCTTATTGGAAGAGAGGAAGATAAGAGATCGCCCCACACACACTGAACGGTAAGTACAAACTCCACCTTCCACATGCTCCACCTTTAACTGTGTATAGGTCATCTTTAGTGTATAGGCAAGTCTTAGGAGTGCATTAGTGATGGTAGAGGATGCAGTATTTCAAGTGGAAATGCCTTGCACACAACTCTCTAGCGTGTTGCTTAATCCCCTCCTTTAACCACCTCTTTTGGACCAAAGGATTTATAGGGGCATACCCTAAAACCGATGAAGGAAAACTTAGGTGAGGGCATGCTGGGGAACTATCTGATCTTGTGCTAGATTGATGTGCAGTTTGGATCGGTGGAGCCCAATGTTGGAGGGAAAAGAGTTGGCCAATATCCACATTTTTAATAACACAGGTAGGAATTCCCATTTGCAGAAGATAACTTGCCCCAATGTTACAGAGTGACAGCACACCAGGATACTAGATACTATACCGAGGAGGACTGGCTCTACCAACATTTATTCAAGTTTTGGCTCATTAGTCCTTGGGATGAACTAAGCCTTGGGCGGTAACAATCCGTCCTCTATTTGGCAATACTAATGTCCTGAGAAATAGTTCTTATCTAGTAGTATTCGACCGAATAGAAATTGTGCTTAGGAGCCATCTACTCAACTATTCCCTCCCACCCCCGAACATTTCGAGATTTTCTTTGTAAAAGAATTGTTCGAATACTGGGTACAATGTCATGGGTTTGCTGAAGGAAGTATACTAGTGATCTTGCTCATGACAAAGTAGTTGGAACAATTAATTGATCGACCTTGGGATGAGGATAGTGCTAGTAGTGATCTAAGATAGTGTATAGTTAGAAGGAGTAGGGTGAGCAATCCTTTAACCTGATCTAACCCTATAAGATCTCACACTAGCACTATCGTTCTCGCTTTGTTTTTGAGGGCCCTACTCTAATGGCCAACCCCTTATTATAGTTCGAGCCCCTTAGAGTAGTAGGGCTAGCACTATCCTTGCTAGCATACTTGCGGACAATGCAATATTATTGATTAGCCTCTCTTATCCTCAAGTACTCTCCTCACTACTCTTTCTTTCATTATTCCTACAAATCATTATTCCCACATTATTAGGATTCAATATTAGCTATAATAATTCTAGCTCACTAATAATTCTAGCAAGAAGACCTAAGTTAGCTAATTTGGAATTAATGTTAATTAATTAGCCACATCACTTGATACTCAACTTCAAGGAGTCAACCACACTCCGGTATGACACTATATACGTGTGGGGCACCAGACTGTTGTTACATGTACATGGCCCCCCCCAAATAGCTAGGTGCCTCGATAGAACGCCCTTTTGCCTTTTTCCACCAGCTTCCCTATGTTCCCTTTAGGTGTAGCCGACACCCCCCACTTTGTAGGAGGAGCCCTTTCCCGAGCAAGAAGACCAAGAGATTGAATTCCTTCTAAATGCATACGCTATTTGGCACTTCCTAAAAAGTGGTGGTTCCATCAGCTGTATTACCCATTGGTATACCTAGGTTTAGCGTAATTGCCTATATGGAGAAACGATATCCCATCTAGGAGGTTGACATAGAACTATCAAAAGTTTGCGTTAACACCTACCAGCCTTGGATTCAACTATATAAGAAAGGGCACTCTATGCCTATTTAGATTATATGGGAGTTGAACCCACACCCCAAAGGTCAGATTTTAAGAATCCTAACCTTTAGGGCGCAACCAACTAATCTATATATATAATAGTAGTGAAAGTAGAAATATATATGGACTAATATATACAACATTTATATATGTTAATAATAGCAAATTATATATATATATATATATCCTTAATAGAGATAATCAAATGTCTACATATTAACATATATGTTTATATCAATACAATAAAGACTGTATTGGTCCAGTCTTAAATCTTTCAATAATACCAATGGAAGGGTAGGTTGGTTTGTATACGGAGGGGCGAGTAATTCCATCCCAAATTAGGTGACTCCCAAGAGGTGGCATTGGCAGGTGTTCATGAAAATCTTGGGCTTAATTATGGAGAAGGTTTCAACACCCTGTTATAGTAATTCCCCATCCTTCGTTGGGTTAGAAAGGAAGTTATGATAAGGTTTAAATATAGTAATTAAGGTGTGCAAACTAACTACTTCTTAATTTACTTAAGGCATAATAATGTATCTTGATGTATGTTAAATGGACAATCCCTAGCAGAGACATTATAATTGGTATTAGAGCTATGATCTTGCCATCCTACAATGTAAAAGATAAAACAAGGAATCTAGACATATACATATACTCGAGATAATATCAAAAATATATATTAGGAAGGAATTATAAATATTATGAATAAATTACCCTAATTATGGTATATATGTCTTACCTTGTAAGCAATCAGGAGGAATAGAGAAAGTTAGGGAATGACAGTTTATTGGCTCCCCCAAGTTAAGTAGGCCACTCCAAGGGATGAAATTCTCATAGTGGGACATTTCTGCCTCTTGTGGGCCAAGAGATGAGTTGTCATAGTGGGGCGCTGCACACTCTTGGTCTTAGTTTGGTTGAACAGTTTACAAGCACCCTCTCGAGACTTTCCTACCAAACTAAACTGTGATTGGTTATGAAAGACACATTTATCATTCTTTGTTTTCTAGTCAATAAGAAGAAATCTAACAATGAATGTATTATGTGTATGCTTCATGTCTTTGTGATGAGCCCAACTGGCTCTCAGCTGCAAACTAGCTCTTTTTCTATTTTTAATTGTAAATTTGATTGAGTCTCAAAATATTTATAACACTATTACAATTTTCAACTTGGAAATATCTTGATATCAAACAACACATTAATATTATTCAATTGCTCATCAAAGTTCATTCACATGCTTGAATTTATACAAAATCATTACATATAATAATAAGTGTGCAACACCTTATTAAACAGCCTCCAGATATGTGACCCCAACTTCCTTGTATGATACGCAACACCCTGGAAAGAAGACGCAGCTGCCTAAAGAAGTCATGCAGCCTCTATGGTGAGTAACTCTAGCCTCCAAGCACCTTACTCAGTCTCCAAACAATGCATCCAATCTCCAAGGTAAACAACACAGATGCTTAGCACTGATACACAACCCAAGTTGGAAGAGTCACAGCTCTCAAATGAAGAACAGAGTCACCATAGGACTGTTACACATGCTGAAAGGAACAATGTAGAAGCTTTAACTGAACCACGGGTCTTCTTTACCAATGACGCAGCCAGAATAAGAACCACAGCTCATGTAACAGCTCACAGCTCTCTAATTAATGCAATATGGCCTCTAGTTCTCAGCTAAACAATTCTGTAACTTCACCTAATAATGGCATTCTTGACTATCAAACATAAATCTGCAAACCTGAAAGAAGCTTGTTGTTTTCTCCAATGAATGAAGACCCAACAACCAAACCCTAACTCTCCTTCATGAATTTCGACTTCGTTCTTCAAAACACAATTTTCAATTTTATCAAATGCTCAATAGGTGAGTAATTCGATTTCTCATGTCCTGTTTAGAAGCTTTAAAATGAAAGCTTCTTCCTCACACCTTTCACTAAAGAGCCTTCTTCCACACATCACAAAATTATAACATGAAAAGACATAAGTTATAAATTAAAATAACTTCATTTAATAACCTCAATTAAAAATGTGGTGCAACTGAATCTCTCTGACAACAACATCTGACTTCTGACAACAGCATTCGAAGCATACACTACCCTGCCATAAATAGTAACCAGACCAAATTAGACTTATTGAAAATAGCAAGTCCCTCAAACTGGAGATTCTGCATAAGAAATCATGAATCATCTGAAACTACTGCACAGGCGCTCTGCTAAACATAGCAATCCAGACTAACACCAAAAATACCACTTACTATAAATAGTAAGTCTGCCAATCTGACCTCAACAAAGAGCAATCCTGGCATCTGAGATCTCCAGAGTGGAAACCAACCACTAGCTTTGCCAAAAGACCCCCTCTGACAACCTGATTAGCTTATGAGGGTCACTAAAATAAGCTAACCCCAAAGGCCTGAAACCGGGGACATTACAGTCCTCCCTTCCCATGATTGCTTGTCCTCAAGCAATCATGAAAACAAATGCAACAACACAATCCACCCGGATCCCAAGGATGTTCATATGTAATGTCCTATCATCACCAAACTCCTGTAAAGACATCTCCATCATCAACAGTACAAACTGCAAAGTCTGAGAAACCGAACTCAACACTCGAACCGATGATGATGAAACAAAAAGATCACATGGGAGTAACTCAACCGTGAGTAACTCACACGGAAGCAACTCAACCAACAAACTGGACTTGCCCCCAGTCTTTGGGGCATCCAAACTATCATACCAGTCATCAAACAGATGCACTGATGAGCTCTGCAACTGGTAGATATCTTGAACATGAGGATCAAAAGTAAAACTGTATGCACTCCTCACTGTGTACACCTCTGTATACTGCTCAGCTAGATCTGATTGGCATCCTGTAAAATCTGTCTGATAACTCGATGTACTGATAGGATCCCAAACATCATCATCATTGCTGATCACCTGAAAGGGATCATCACTGAGCACAAACAACAGATTGTCATAAGACATAACGACATCCATATCAAACAAAGGATTGTTCACAAAGTGAACAGCTCCCGATTGCTGATCTAAGCTAGATAACTGAGAGCTGTGAGAGACATGATGTGTAACCTGCTCTATCTGAATGAAATCATGCCTCTGTAACTCCTCCCTATCTACTACACAAAAGGACATAGTGCGTAGACTCTCCTCAGCAAGACCCGGTAAAACATACTCCTTGCCCTGATACTCAAATCTCATCTACATCAAGCTCAGCTAAGGTGGAACTCCTTAATCTCCTGTAACCATTGCATCCCTAGCACCACATCCATCTCTCACAAGTCAATCACATAGAAATCAGACTTTAACTTAGTCACCAGAGAATACAAAGAGATGATTGATGCGCCTGGTACAAGTAAGGGTGTAGCCATCTACCACCCTAACTCGAAAACCCGCAAACTCCTCTACCTGAAGACCACACTGACTAGCAATTCTCTCATGAATGAAATTGTGTGTAGCTCTAGTATCCATCATAACAATGCAAGGTTGTCCTTCCACTAATCCCTTCAGTTGAAAGCAGAGGGAAGTAGTACAACAGTGGACAACACTATGGATGATAGTTTGGCATCAGGACCAAACTCTGTAGAAACCTTCTAAGCCTCATCCAACTCAGAATCAACTGGTTGATGTGAAGATTCAGCCTCACTCTCACTCGAATACACCCACATAGATCGGTTTTCCCTTCCCTTAGGTCTCATAGGGCAATAATGCTCTTTACCATAAGGCTCTTTGCACCAATAGAAAAGCTGCCTCCTCAAATCCTCTCTAGGAGCATCATAAAGCCTACTTGTAGATTTATTCATGTCAATAATTGGTGGGGGTACCTCTTCTGCAAAAGTGAAGGCTCAAGATTTCTAGCTTTTTTCATAGCCTCTCGTAAAGTAGGTGGATCCAGGGACTTAACCCACCCTCTATATGGCTCAATCAAACCCTCAATGAATAACATGATTCTCCTCTCAGAGATGTCATAGACCATGACTAATAACCGCTGAAATTCACTGATGAAGGCCTCAAGGCCACCTGTCTACCTCAACTGAGCTAACTCTCTGAAGTAAGTCTCAGGGTCCTTCCTGTCAAACTGCTCTATTAGCCTATCAACGAACTCTTGGTAATAGACGATTTGATCATGTCACTGAGACACTAGCCCATGGTACCACCAGTCATGAGCTACTCCGTCTAAATGTAGCACGACAAAGTGTATGACATCTTCCTCAAACATGGTATGAAGCGATAAATACATATCCAGCTTGTGAACCCAAGCTCTAGTTGTCGTCTTCCCACTTCCATCAAAGTGAGCTAGAGTCAACTTGCTGGTTGCCTACTTAAGGTCATCTTGTCTAGGCCTCTGTCTCGTGTCAGCAGCTGGCTTGCCTTTGGAATGGTCTCTCTTCTGAGTCAAATACCTGTCAAAATTCAGATTTCTTTTTATTGCTTCTGGTAGAGCATCCCACTCTGCAAAGTGTGCCACCATGTCATCAACAAATGGTGCTGGCTCTGTCTCCACACTAACTGCATCTAGCTCAGGCCTCAAGAAAGTAGGGCGTATAGGCCTATCATATGTGCCTGTATGGTCAACTCTATAATCATGCTTGACATATGCTCTAGACTTGTGCGAGCTGACTGAAGCACTCCTCGTACCTTTGTCTTTGGTACGATCACCTGGCAAAGAAATATGTTGTAGAGTATTTGATAATTGTTGCAAAACATTTGCAACATGATGCCGACCTTCTGCTAAATTTCTAAAAGTGTCTCTAGCTTCCCTGTCAACATCATTGCCAATATTATTCCTGTTCCTGTCACCTGTATGATCCGCCTATGAACCCAGTTCACTACCCTCTGGTGGGGGTGAAGCTCTACCCTTGCGGGTATAATGCATACCAGGCACAAACCTTTCTGCCATAGCTAAGCCCTCATTACCTCCAGGCTTGCAAGATCAAAGCTCTGATACCACTGTGATGGGCCCAACTGGCTCTCAACTGCAAACTAGCTCTTTTTCTATTTTTAATTGTAAATTTTATTGAGTCTCAAAAGATTTATAACACTTCTACAATTTTCAACTTGGAAATATCTTGATATCAAACAGCACATTATTATTATTCAATTGCTCATCAAAGTTCATTCACATGCTTGAATTTATTCAAAATCATCACATATAATAATAAGTTGACAACACCTTGCTAAACAGCCTCCAGATATGTGACGCCACCTTCCTTGTATGATACACAACACCTTGGAAAGAAGAGGCAGCTACCTAAAGAAGTCACGCAACCTCTATGGTGAGTAACTTGTAATGTCCCCCTTTTTGGGTACATTATATTGTGTCGTGTTGTTAGCCTTTTCACCTTGGTTCGGAGGGCTAACCGTGGTGTTGCAGTGCACCAGGAGATAATTGGCCTGGCTGGTTTCAGTTCCAGGCCAATCGGAGCAATTTCCGCAGGTTTCCAAGGTACTTACTATTTATAGTAAGTCAACAGGGTTTAGAATTCTCGGCCTTTCAGTAGTGGACTTGGAGCGTCTCGTCGAGAGCTTTTCGGCAAGCTATCACACGTCGGTATCCGAGCTCGTTTGGGCCCCCGTTTTAATGCCGGAAGTTTCCCTCACTTTATTATTTTACTTTATAACTCAATGGTCATTTTATTTAAAAGTGACTTAAAGTGAAATTATAAAGAGACGAAATGGGCATATGAAGAGTGACAATGGGGAAACTGAAGAGTCACAGCTGCAGCCATAAGAGGAGATTTTGGAGTCTCATTCAGTATGTTTCAGTTTATGGATATTATTTCTCCTTGAGAATTCAAGAAGCTTCAGCTATCGAATCAAAAATCTGAGGACGGAAACCTTCAGCATTTCTTGGTGGATTGGCCGGAAACCCGATTCATCCCGGTGCGGATTCACTTCAAAGTTCGCCAATGTTTTACCAAGTTATTTATCATCCAGTCTTACTGTTATTTGCCTATAGTTCAGATTGGAATATTATAATCTATGGTTTTGTATTGCTGTTGTAAAATACATACCATTTTCTGAGAATTTTAATAAGATTATATCTGTTGGTTATTTGAGTATATCTACTGGTTATTTGCATGTTATTGTTTATTTCAAATCTGCTTAAGATTTATCAGTCGAAATTAGTAAATGGTCAGTTAGGGTCATTTCAGTGGTATTAGAGCTAGTTTTCCTGCCAGCCTGTGAGGTTCCTTTCAGTAACATATTCGCAGAAATTTTTTGAAGCTTTCTCTATAGCGTTATTTACAAAATTAGATCATACAGATTTCTTTTAGTACAACTATTTGTAGGAATTCTGTTATTGGCAAAGTCTCATGATAATAAATTAGTCGTTTCTGAAGTATCAGTGGCAGAAGGAAATCCATTATCTTCAGATAGCAGAGAGCCGATACTTTCCAGAATTCCATCCTCAGGGAAATTGGTTTTCGGATAGCACCACGCACTGCATGTTGTAAGAATCTATTACAGCTTACCCAGAGAGGGCAACTGGTAGACGAATGCATTCTATCCTACTCACGTCACAAGTTTAGAAGTGCTGGTAAGAATGGGGTAGTGGCTGAGAAGTCACAACAAGCTCCTCATGCGCCTGCATATATTCACGGTCCCTTTAAGGGCATGACAGGCATATGTAATAAAATAGGTGCTGTTGCAGTCCTAAGTGCGACTGTATATTTTAAATAGACTCTATACGCATCCCAACATATTTTGATTTTGAATCGAACTACACGGCATTTGGAAGCGTAATATTAACTTATGAGGGAGTTCTCACAAATTGCAAGGTTAATGTCGGGCAAAGTGACTATTATATTTGGTATCGATTTTATTGCATTTTGATGGAAATCCAAATTATATGCATCAAACTTAGTACATAATACCAATGCCGAGCTATTATTGGATGGATTTTATGTTAAAATTAACATGTCTGTGCAGTGAGTAAAGGATTGATATTTTATCGGGTCCCAGCTTGGTTGTAATAGACTCATGCGATTATTATATGCGAAAATGGGCGACAGATGTTTTCATTTAAATTTCAATGCAATGTTAATATGATAGTGCCGTAAGTGGGAGAAGTATTATATTTTGAGTCACATATTAAGTGCCACAATACAGACGACACTACTACTTAAGCCCACGCAAGGTGTCCGGAAGCATATTGAAACAGTCGGGTTGTGTATTGCCGCCAGACTGGGCGCTGCAGTAGACATCCACGCACTCCAAGAGGCTTCTAAGAATGGAGTGAGAGAAGGGAAGGGGATTCATTTATGAGACTGTGTCACACGCAGCCTCAGCAAACTCCTCGCAGGGTGTTGGGCGCGAATCACCAGTCTAATCGTCAAGACTCATCCTCACGTGCTCGGAACTCATCACCACACGCACCGTGTGCTTAGTGCGAATAGTGGAGGGAGATAAACGAGACTGCAAGGCTCGTTTTTGCTGTGACCATGCAAACTTAGTCAGATGCCAGGTGAAAACCACGAGCCAGCTGGAAGCTGGATGTAAGCATTGGGGCATCGATGTTGACATTCTGTGCCTCTAAGACTGTATAATAAGTTATATTTGCTGATGAACTCATATACATTCATTTCAAATATCAACTTACTCATCATAGCAGAGGTAATAAATTTAGAACAACATGCACCGCGTGCATACATAGTAGCTAACGTGAACCAGTAACTCCATTCACACTGGTGTATGCCACAACATTGACAGTTTGGTTATCGGAAGGGTGACGCTTTGTTCCACCAAGCAGTCATCTAGTTGAAAGGCACAGTAAGACAGGACACTAACTCCGCACAACCACTGTGCTTCTAGTGTTAAACCGGTTGGCCACTCTTGTGTTCTCTGCATACTATTTTAGACTTCAAAACATTGAAGTTAACATATACCGGTTTCTCCATTTCCTTATTTGATTCTAGTCATAGTTCGAAATTATTTGCTGATGAATGGAAATGAATATGTCGAGTAATCATACCATACGGATGTTTTATGAGAAATCAAACATGGAGAACTGTATGCACATCTTATGTACTGGTGAACCTATACATGTTTATGTCCCAAATAACCAGATGCGTATTACCACATTGGCTATAAAAACCTTGCTACATACTCTTTGAGATAATCATAGGAGATTAATTGTTGTATGCATTAGAGACGCTCTTACCCCGTTGAATATAACAGTACCATCAACACGTGTCATACTCATTCAATATTCAGAACTTATAGATTATACAGTAAAACAGGGTTTCTATAAATCTGGAACGCTACAGCGGTAATGATGCAACTGTAATCAGGACAATATATAGCTTCTAATGATAGATTATCCAGTTTGTGTTGAAATTGTATGAGGAAGTGAACAGGGAATTAATTGATCATCTTCAGCCAGAATTATCAGAATTATTTTTACAGTGATACAATCAAATTCTGGAATAAAATATTTGGGGAAGAAAAATGTATATTATTCAGAAAGAATCAAAATTATCATTGCAGTGTCAGCATTTCGCTATTACAGAATTTGATTCAGTCCCTTGTGTGAAATTTGGAGAAAGTCAAGTCATGGAGTCATTGGAAAGTCCAATTTTCTCTAAGGAGTTCAATGGCACGTTCTACGGTGTCCAACTTAGAGATATCCGGAAAGAAATGGAAATCGGGAATGAATTATGTTGCCTTGGATGACAATTAGAGGAGTAGAAATTTACTAGCAACATGCTGACCAAACTCAATGCAATAAATTCATATCTATCCAGGATAGATCCAGCTGATTGCAGGCTTTTCAATTGGGCCATGCATCCCACAATGGTTATCTTAGTGCAACGCAGATTTTTGAGTCATCCACTTCGAGATATTAGGCTTGCAGTCGCCTCATGTCTCAGTGAGATCACTTGAATTACAGCCCCCATCATTGCTTACACCGAGCACATTTGGAAACAGGTGTTACAACTAATTGTAGACAGCTTAGATGGGTTGAGATATGACAGAGACTCTACTTTTGATAAGCAGGTAAAATTCTTGGAGTTAGTGGCCAGCACTAGAGTCTTCAGTCACATGTTGAATCCAAGTTATGATAAAATGATTCAACAATTATTTCAGTGTCTCCTAAATAATTACAGGGAGCGTCATTCAGATGAGGTGAAGAAATGCATAATGACTATCTTATCCTTGATCTTAGATGAGGACTATGACATATGCAAACAATTACAATCTAAATTGTTGGCAATATGGAGAGGAGGAATAAGGTACACATCCACAGTATATGAACTCTCAGCTGAATTAATCAAGATGCGGGCTGAAAGATTCATGAGTTCATTTTCTGAAATTGAACGAGCATCATTAGGTTTACAGGTTGCAGAATCTCCGACGATAAGCTAGGACTCAGTGATTGCAGGGGAGATTTGTTTCTTATGCCAGGGGAGCTGGTCACAGGGGCATGTTTGCATGATTGATCAAGGGAAAGATAAATTGCGGCCTAGTGATAGAGACGTTACAGTTGAGACTTCCCCGCTTTCGGGACATGGTGGTGAGTGTTCGACACTCTACTTTGGAGACTTGGTGGCGGAGTTTGATAACTCCATGGTTATAGGTTGTGGTAACCAGTTGGAGACCTTCAGCGATTCAGGGAATGAGGAATCGTGTGACTTCTTTAGCAGCACTTCACTCTTGCATCACACTAATATGGATGACCCATTTGGTAGTACATCTCGGGATAACCCTGATGAGAAGTGTGCCTTAAAGAGTCAGTTGAAAGTTAGTGATGACCCCATTATTGCAGGACTAGTTCACCATGATAGCACTCACCAGATCATTGATGATCTGTGCAGGACAACTCAGAGAGATCAAGGGCAAGACAGCAAGAGGATTGGATCCTTTACTACAGATTTACAGGGAGTCAAGACAACATTCGAGGATTGGAAATCAGAGTACTTGAGATTACTTACTGACCGTGACCACCTATTACAAGTTGCTGGGATTTATGCTGAGTAGTTGAGGAATAAGGAGGATGAGATCGATAAGCTCAATAAGGAACTTAGTGCTACTCAGGGCACTTTGGAGCATACTTGTATTGCTCTACAAGAGGCGAGAAATCAGATTGTGGTTTCTAGCCAGTTGAGGGAGCAGGATGACAGGGATAGGTCTGAATTCTATCAGGAGGTGATTCAGGAGCTTGATAGCATACAACAAACCTATGACTTGGACAGTTGTCCAAGATCTTTGGGTCATCGAGAGTTTCTTGATGAGTTAGATCACTTTCAGAAGATGGATAACTCCTTGTTTGATATGGGTGCGGACTTGACTATTGATAATCCCCTCTTTGAGTTAGATGAGGGAGATACTTCCTATCCCCAAGATGAGGACGATGTTAGTTGCAGGGTCTAGGACCTAGGTGCAGTCATCAGAGGTAAGCCTCGGTCACCAAGATGGAATAGTGGGATGAGCCCAATTCATGATCAGTGTGGTTTGTGTAACCGCAATCCAGTCAGGGTAATCTTTAAGAAAACCCCCTCTTAAAAAAGATATAAAATCTTGGCGAATCTTTCATTTTCTTGGAAAAAAAAATTAATTTCTATTGGCGAATCTCTCAAAAATTTTGAAAAAAAAAAAATTCTTATTGGCTATTATTTTTGAATAACAATTTTTTGTAGAAAATATTGGTGAATCTCAAACAATAAAAAGGAATTAATTAATCACCATGGTGAATACCTTTATTCAAAAAATAGAATTCTTATAGAAAATTATTAGGCTTAATGTGGAAATCTTTGATGGGTTTAAGGAATAATTGTATTGTGTGAGACAAATGTATTGATATTTTTAAATACTAATGGGCCCCAAAATTTCTTCAAGATCATTTATTTATATCAAGTTCAACAATCTGAAAGAAATTTTAGCTCCCATAAGCATTACAGACCAAATAGTAACATTTTTACCGCATAGAATATAATGAGGGCCACTAGATTATACTTTAAGTCAGTAATGGCAAATCAAATCTAATCATGTATCGAATATTGTGGCGAATTTTCAAGTTCAAATTTTTTATAAAATAAATTATTTTGTGATTTAAATATTTATAAATCAAAATTTTGTAAAAATGTGGCGATTTAGGTTGGCTTAAATCTTGAATTATTAGCCAAATTTGGATTCTCAAATTTCCAAAATTAGCCAATTGGCGAATATTAGCCACTAAAAATTACTATGAATCTAGGAGAGGTAGTTATGTTTTGTGGCATGATGAGTGATATATCTTTTCTTACACTACCACTTGGTGCAAGTACGGGGTTATCGAGTTTGGCATGCTGCTTGGTGTGAATTTTTCACACAATGGTATACATTGTATGACTCCGAGTATTGAGAGACAATCATGGAGTCCTTATGCTGATTTGGTGTTTCTAGTAGAGCTATTGAGTGCATCACGGGTGGAAACCTTATCCGGCAGTTTTGACAGTTTACCTCTTCAGCGTAGTTTTTGGCTCAGGCTACAAATCAGAGGGGCATACTCAAGGTCGGTTTTCATTTTTGGAGCCGATCAGTATGAGATTTGGTTTTCTCCGGCATATGGCCATAGAGGCGCGGGAGAGCCCAGTTGGAGTGAGGTCCTCAGTTGGGTTGAGACCCTTCTTACAGATGTTATGTAATGAGCCTCAATTGTAATGAGTCTCTCTCTGGATGGAATCCAAGAAATTTTAGCATTTAGACTTTAATTCCTAATTGTAACATTTATATTTGCAATAGTATTGGTTACTGTATGGGATTAAGTGAAATAGCATGGTATTATTTCATTGGCACAGCTGCTCATTTTGATTTATTCTTGACCCATAGTAGATGGTAGAATTACTGTCCTAGGGATGGAAACGCCCTACCGTAGGCTCCCAATATGGCCTTGCCTACGATGGTTGAATTACTCCTATCCACGACAAACTCCCAGTCCAATATGGATTTGAGGAATAAATTAAAGCAAACAAGCTTGCCAATAATCAACTAATATATTATTAAATGAATATTTTTGCAGAATGTCTCAGTTCTGAATTGTATTATAAATATCTTTATGTATGAAGTCTCTTAATTTGTTTTCTCTCTAATATATATGGGCCACTACATATTCGTATTTTGCCTTCTTCATAATGCTACAGAAACTCATATTACGCTGTGATAGTGATTATTGGTCATACCATATTGTTCTCTGTCACATTAATGCCTTCCTGAGAATATTGTTGATGTTTATTTATATGGCAACTGTAATGTACTATCATGATTGCATACAATGCAATCTCTAATGTAGATATTGTTCGATACAATAATGAATGGATATTGTACAGGCCGTGTCTGATCAGTCTTTATCTCTAGACGCTGACAATAAAGCCGTCTCTGATATAAATATAAATGCTTGCACCTTCGATTGCTTTTGCAAATCGGTTGCTCTCTACAGAGTGAACCACAAGGGGAAATAAATATCTTTATCGAATCATATCCTTCGCTCGCTGTTCTGTATCTCCTATTTTCCTGTATCTGTTCTCTTTCCTATGATGAATACCAAATATATTCTATAATTTCTGATTCTTCCGTGCTGATTAAATGATTTGGGAATGCCTTTATATATACTATAGTGGGGATGACAAGTCACGTTGCAAGAGATGCGACTCGTGCTTGTTCATAATAACTCCTTAACTAATCACACCACTTCGTGATAAATACGGTTATCCTTATAATTGATATGCTAGACGTATACCTTCATGAATATTATTGATTTGACTCTACCGTCTGCTGCTTTCATTGATCAATATCTACCGATTATGATTACTAACAACCAATTATCTTCATATGATATCATTTGAATATGTTTGATAGAGTTAACGATGTTATTAATCTACCATCTAGTCGAGCTCTTGCCTCGTTGGAAATATTAATTTTATTCTCCTTATTTGACTCCTCCTAATACAGTATTATTGACAATGTTTTGTAAAGTTTGATAATAATATTTGGTGATAACATTACTGTTTGTTATTGTTAATATTTTGTACAGCTCGATAGTATTATCGCTATTTTGCTTATTGCCGTTAGATATAGTTTGATCACACATTGCTGTTTGGTATAGTTCGATAACATTTAATTAGAATTACATCGATAGTTTAGTATAGTGGGTTTAATATTAATATTAATTATTAAACGTTATTATTAATAATAATATTGATTAGTATCAATTATTAATATTATATTTATTAATTAGTTACTATATTAATTAGCAATATATTTGTATTCTATACATTGATTAGGGCTCCTGACATGTTAGCAGCACAGGGCAAATTGGTTCGACAGATCTGCAATGATTTGGGATTCTGACATTATATGGGCTACTGTTTGGTTATTGTACGAGTGGCTTCACAAATCGGAGCATAATGACTGGGTTAGTTTCACACGACTGGTTGATGGAGCCGCCTCCCAGAGGTTGGTTTGGGATCCCGGTATTTGATCTCAGCATGCAGATACCGATTGCATGAGGTCAAGCAATCTTCGAGAAGGGATGATTGTAATGTCCCCCTTTTTGGGTACATTATATTGTGCCATGTTGTTAGCCTTTTCACCTTGGTCCGGAGGGCTAACCGTGGCGTGGCAGTGCACCAGGAGATAACTGGCCTAGCTAGTTTCAGTTCCAGGCCAATCGGAGTAGTTTCTGCAGGTTTCTAGGGTACTTACTATTTATAGTAAGTTAGCAGAGTTCAAAATTCCTTGCTTTTCAGTAGTGGACTTGGAGCGTCTCATCGAGAGCTTTCCGGCGAGCTATCACACGTCGGCATCCGAGCTCGATTGGGCCCCCGTTTTAATGTTGGAAGTTTCCCTCACTTTATTTATTATTTTACTTTATAACTCAACGGTCATTTTATTTAAAAGTGACTTAAAGTGAAATTATAAAGAGACGAAATGGGCATATGAAGAGTCACAGTGGGGAAACTGAAGAGTCACAACTGCAGCCATAAGAGGAGATTTTGGAGTCTCATTCAGTATGCTTCAGTTTATGGATATTATTTCTCCTTGAGAATTCGAGAAGCTTCAGCTATTGAATCAGAAATCTGAGGATGGAAACCTTAAGATTTATCGGTCAAAATCAGTAAATGGCCGGTTAGGGTCATTTCATAACTCTAGCCTCCAAACAACTTACGCAATCTCCAAACAATGTATCCAATCTCCAAAATAAACAACACGACCACTTAGCACTGATATGCAGCCCAAGTTGGAAGAGTTGCAGCTCCCAAATGAAGAACACAGTCACCATAGGATTGTTACGCATGCTGAAAGGAACAATGTAGAAGCTTAAATTTAACCACGGGTCTTCTTTGCCAATGACGCAGCCAGAATAAGAACTGCATCTCATGTAACAGCTCTCGCACTCTTTAATTAATGCAGTACGACCTCTAGTTCTCAGCTAAACAATTATGTGACTTCACCTAATAATGGCATTCTTGGCTATCAAACATAAATCTGCAAACTTGAAAGAAGCTTGTTGTTTTCTCCAATGGCTGAAGACCAAACAACCAAACCCTAACTCTCCTTAATGAATTTCGACTTCCTTCTTCAAAACACAACTTTCAATTTTATCAAATGCTCAATAGGTGAGTAATTCGATTTCTCATGTCTGATTTATAAGCTTTAAAATGAAAGCTTCTTCCTCACACCTTTCACTAAAGAGCCTTCTTCCACACACCACAAAATTATAACATGAAAAGACATAAGTTATTAAATTAAAATAACTTAATTTAATAAGCTCAATTAAAAATGTGGTGCAACTGAATCTCTCTGACAACAACATCCGAAGCATACGCTGCCCTGCCATAAATAGTAACTAGACCAAATTAGACTTACTAAAAATAGCAAGTCCCTCAAACTGGAGATTTTGCATAAGAAATTTATGAAACATCTGAAACCACTACATAGGCACTCTACTAAACATAGCAATCCAAACTAACACCAAAAATACCACTTACTATAAATAGTAAGTCTGCCAATTTGATCTCAACGAAGAGCAATCTTGGCATTTGAGATCTGTAGAGTGGAAACCAACCACTGGCTCTGCCAAACGACCCCCTCTGACAACTTGATTAGCTTACGAGGGTCACTAAAATAAGCTAATCCCAAAGGCCTAAAATCAGGGACATTATAGTCTTCATGCATTAATGTGTATACTTTGTGTATGCTCTATGTCTTCATGCACTCATATGTATACTTTGTGTATGCTCCATGATTCTCAATACATTGTGTGATATTAGAGTTGTGTAGCATAAGCTACTAACATTGAAAGACTTGTATTAAAATTATCGTTTTCTTCAGGACAAGGAAATTCAGGAAGGGTGGACTGCAATAAGCCGTACCTAAGTCCATGTACAATATAAACATATCTTAATACATAAAAAAATGTTCAAAACAAAATACACATTGCTTAGAATATATATAGTTAATTTGTCACAAAAGAATATTTTAATCATAGATCAAATTATCGCAGATATATTTGTGATAAACCAACTTATCCTGATATTTTTTGTTGGGCGATAAAACCTATAAATTTATCACAAATAAATTGCCAAAATATCGCAAATAAATATGGCACTCATCGGCGATAAGTTACACACTTATCGCGATATTTTGAAAACTTATCTCATGTGGCCTAGTATTTGACCGTGACGGCCCAGCAAAGGGAAAAAACACCATTTTTTGTTTGCAAGCAGAGGTTTGGAGAGGAGAGAGGTTTTGGAGGAGAAAGGTCATTTGCAGCGTTCTAGAGTGATGTATTTGCTTTTAGTTTTACAAAGACAATTTGCTATTTTTAGTTTGCTTCAGAGTTTAGACTATCAGCTTGTTTGGTTTGTTTACTCATTTACTGAGTCATTAGATGCATCTCCTTATTGAATTTTGTAAAAACATGCATTTCTAATTTAAATTTAAGCAATTTTGTAAGCTGCCGATATTTTCCCGAGAACTTCCCAACTTATCTCCGATATTTGCCAATATCTTTTTTTTTGCCCTCGGCGATAAGTTGTCGATAACGATATTTTGAACTATGATTTTAATACTATATTGACTAATAATAATTAATAATCAACTTTTAATATTAATAATATAATATTTATTATTATATCACTCTAAATATTATATCAATATAAACTCTTAATATTAATATCAATTCTTAATATTTGTAATGGTTGCCCTTAATTTGTTTTGACAATATTGAAAGTAGATATTTGAAACCAACCAATATATTAAACCAATAACAGCAGTATTAATAACAACATATATAACTGAAACTGATCACTAATTCGCAACCATTAAACTGTAAGCAACATTATAAGCAACCCACTCAAACTCAAAGTCTGATATATATTTTCATTATTCATTAATGGATACAATGGAGTGGCATACAATGCTCAAGATATTATGAAATGTCATGCCATTTTTCGCTGTCCAATCACAGTTCAGACCTGGTATGGCTCTTTCCCAGGCATGTACGGCACACACTATCATTGCAGATCCACACAACACCTCTTACCACCACTCTCAAGCTTGTACAATACCTGTTGCTGTTTATTGAACCTGTACAGTACCCAGACGGCAATCTTAGACCAGTTTGCAGACCCTCAAGTTGCAGTTGCAGACCTGATAGACCCTCAAATGCCAAGTCCAGCAGTCCCATGCCAAGCATATATGTAAATGCAGCTATAAGAAGATGTACAACCCAGGCTAGAGGTGTATGGCCAATACAAATATGCAGCTACAACAGCATTAATGTGGTACGGCCAGCATAAATCAGTGAACACTCCCAATTTGTATTCAAACACTTCTCATACAAATCTGATAAGTCATTTGATCTCAATAAATCTGAAACTTGCATTCAAATTAAAGTAGCAATGATCTGATTTTTACCTTGAAATGACACTCAAAGATCCTCGTGTCTTTCAACAGTGAAGAGAATGTCATTCACGAGGGATTTCGTCCTCATAAATCCTTGAAGAAGAACACTCCAGTATTTCATAAATTTCTTATTTCATCCAGCATGTTGAAAGAGAGCCCTTGAATCTCTTTTATAACACTTTCATAAGAGCTCATTCACTCACCTTTCCCCATGTGGGATAAACACAATCACTTTTTGCCTTTTCCTATTTTTTGTAGATTTTCCTGTTTCCCCTATTTTTTTGCGATTGCTTATCCCCCTATTTTATCACAATTCCTATTCTTCCACGATTGATTTTTCTTCCTATTTTATTGTGATTCCTTTTTTTCCGCAATGCTATTTCCTTTAATCTTAAGTCCCTAAACATTTTATATCTCCAATGTGTTATTAAATAAAGGGACTTTAAATATTTTTCACTCAACTATAGTCCCACATTAATAAATTTAAATATTTATATTTTTTTTGTATTAAATATAGAGGGATCAAAAGAAGAGGAATTACAAAGCAGAGTTATGGGAGGCAAAGCCTCACCACGAGAGTTTCAAATCAAACACAACAAGAGAATCACAGTGACATAAACATCAAAACAAGAGATACCCAAAACTATACAAGAACCACCATAGTAAACATGACCATCTAATGCAGGAAATCATTATAAGACTTAGTCCAGGTAGTCCAACCCTTAGTACCCTCCATCCACATGATACTTTATAAACTAACTTTATTAATGCATAAATAAATCTATCCATGACATTAAAATCCTTCTATCAATATTAAACATTTATTATCGACATGTCATCATCACTGAAGGTTCTGACCATGCCCAAATGACTTACTATAAATAGTAAGTATGCCCAAAATTGCCTCCAAACACCTCAGAATGATCTGCAACTTAAACTGCCTAGGCCAATTAGCCTCAAAGTCCTTTAAATGTCCTGGTTAGCTTATGAGACCATGGGGAAACAGGCTAACGACAACATCATGCTATAAGTGTTAGAAAGGGGACATTACAATATTATACTAATATAAATTCTTAATATTAATATTAATTATTAATATTATATTCATATAAATTCTTGATATGATATTAATATTAATATCAATTCTTAATATTATACTCATATAAGTTCTTAATATGATATTAATATTAATATCAATTCTTAAATGAATGTTGTTAGTCAATAGTCTATGTAGCGATCTCATGTGCTGAGTCAGCAAGAAAGATATGAATTAAGTCAAACAAATATTAAGCAACATAAAAGCAGTGATCAACATTAAGGGAAAAGAAATCAGTATGAAAAGGTGCGATGCTTTAAACAAACACATCGTTTTGATTTCTCAACAAGATATATAAGGGATTTCAATCATTCCCAGCTACCACAGATTAGGGACTCGAAAAAATAATTAAAGGATCACGGGAGTTGTAGTTTATAAATTATGCTCAGTGCCAAAAACAAGAGATAGACAGGAGTGGATAAACAAAGGGGGAAATAAAAAGAAATATCATAGCAAAGATATTGGATATGGATCATATCAAATGAGAAAATCAGGGAAGAATAAGAGAATATAAAGAACATTTAGTATGGAGTCGAATAATATATATATATATATATATATCAATGCAAACCATAGATCATTATATATGGTCTAATATAGATACATAGTATTAATTTCAGTAATAACAGTTAAATCAAATATATATATATATATGGCATTTATATATATAATTGTAGTGAAATCAGAAATGTATATGTACAGCATTTATATATGTTAATAATAGCATATATATATATATATATATATATATATATTATAGAGATAATCAAATGTCTACATAATATATATGTTTATATCAATACGGTAAATACTATATTGGCCTAGTCTTAAATCTTTTGCTAATACCAATGGAAGGGTAGGTAGGTTTGTATAGAGAGGGGCAAGTAATTCTATCTCAAATTAGGTGACTTCCAAAAGGTGGTATTGACAGGTATTCATGAAACCCTTGGGCTTAATTATGGAAAAGGTTTCAGCGCCCTATGATAGTAATTCCCCTACCTCCTTTGGGTTAGGAAAGAAATTATGATAAGGTTTAAATATTGCAATTAAGGTTTGTATTATGAGCAAACTAACTACTTAATTTAAAGGCATAATAATGTATCTTGAATCTTGATGCATGTTTAACAGACAGTCCCTAGCAGGGACATTAAAAGGACCTGCTGTCCTTTCTGTTGTTTGATTGAATGTGATAAGCCCTACCAGAATTTTTTCAACAAACTTGCACATTTTCCAAATTTCAGCTCATAGATATTTTATCTAACACTTGGTAGGACTGCAAATTAAACAATGTTTCTGTGTTTTACAACATGGAACAGCTACAACTTTCAATAATGATCATAGACAATCTCACAAATAGTTTGTAACCAAGGAACTACTCATAGACATTTAATCAAACAATTGTTGTACAAGTAACTAAAACAAACATATGTATCTGTTGGATTATTTACTCGTTATGTTTCATAAACTCAGTAAACTAGCCAGCTGGATATGTAACTTAAGTACTCAGATATTTAATCAAACAATTGTCATAGAAGTAACTGAAACATGTTAAAGTTATGTAGCTGTGAGAGAGATTAACTACCTGTGATGGTCCTGTTGTGCGGTTCTCAGAAATTGTTTGGGTTCTAGCTGGAGAAGTTTTTACTTTGTCCGCTAAGAAAATGGTGATATGGCACCGTATCTGTTATTATAGTTCCTTATGACAAGGCACCGGTGGTGGTTCCATCTTGGCATCGTGCATATCTTTCATTGCCGTCAATGCATTCTGCCGTGTAATGACTCTGAGTTGTTGGCGGTTTATTTTGTATCGTCAGTTATCTTTCTCTCATCAATGGTCTTCCATACGATGTGCCGTTTCATACTCATGTTGTCACGTGCCTTCCATAACGGCTGGTGGTTGGTATTCTGCGTGCCTCTTAGTGTTTTGTGAGATGCTTATCTTTGAGATCATTGTAAAGAAAAAATCTCAGTGCCATGATTAGACGTTCTGGTCTGTATGAATTCTAGTGATAATGGGGATTGTCAGATTTTTTTGGTTTCTTATGCTGAGTGAGCTAACTAGCTTTGTGCTGATCGAGAGCTGAGTGCTTGTGTGCATATCGGGAGCTGAGTGTGTGTATGTATGCTCTTTCGGGAGCTACCTGATTGCCTGTCTGTTGTGGGCAGCTTGAGATTATATTCACATTCTGTTTATTCTTGCAGAGATACATTTTGTATTACGGAGATATATTTTGTAATTCTGATTACTCTTAGTGACTGAGTTATTTGAAGAAAACTCAAATTAATGCTTATTGATTGATTGAGATTTTATTCAATCATAAGAAAGAAGTTTATTGTAGTTGTTTGAAGAGCTCAATAAAGGATATTTATCTTGGTGTGACTGGGTTTTTTTCCTCAAGTAGGAGGGTTTTCCCAGGGTACCTCTGGTGTTAATTGTGTTTTGTTCTATCTGTTATTTAATCATGCTATTCTGATTCGAATACATTAACAAAACAAACATTCAGACATTCAAGACTGGAATTATTGAATTCTGACCTTTTAGCTGCAACTTTCAATAATGATCATAGAAAATCTCACAAATTGTTTCTAACCAAGGAACAACTCAAAGACATTTAATCGAACAATTGTAATAGAAGTAACTGAAACAAACATTCAAGATGGAAATTAATGGTTATGGGTGAATATTTGTGATTTTCCAATGCAAACAAAACATACTTTCTCTACACAAACAAAATCAGAAGATAAACACAATAATGATGCTCAGTAATGTTTAACCTCTGATTGAATGGATGCATTATTTTTAAGGATTTTTTAAAAGAGTTGTGAAGCATTAAACCCACAAGCGACAAGTTTTTATTTTAGGGAATTTTGTCAAGTGTTCTTTTATTTTGCATTTTCTTTCTGTTATGATTTTTAGTTATTTAAATTTTGTCATTTTACCATAAAAACTATGGTGATTCTACCTTTTAGAGTAAAGAGTTTAATATCCATTGATTTGATAGAATGATTACTTTGTATTGATTTCAACTTTTTTTTTCTTTCAGTTCCAGGCATAATTGGTTGTCTTCAAGCTTTAGAGGCTATAAAGATTGCAAGTGGAGTTGGCGATCCCCTTTCTGGCCGCATGCTTATTTTTGATGCATTGCCCACAAGGATTTATACAGTAAGATTTCAATGCTTTGTCAAAGCATTTCAGACATTACTGATGAAATGAATTTTCTGACTGTAGGCCGCTGGCCATAACTTTGAAATTAATCTGATAAAATAATAGATTGTAGGCCGCTGGCCTTAAACTTTAAAATAGTCTTTAACAATCAAAAAATATTGTTAAACAACATAATTCAGCAACAGCTGGTCATCGATTCTATCATCCATGCGCTTGGACAGTTGCGATTCCACCTCACATCTCCTCCCTTAGTTATCTCTTGCCAATTTAGCCATTGAAACAATTAGCAGTATTTTTGGTAGTTTCAATTCCTTTCCAATTTATTAAATATCTTTATTTCTCTAAGACAAATAATGACTGGAAGGGTAGGAAGGATAACAGAAATGGAGGTGAAAAGGTAATTTGAAGATAATCATGGACACACACAATACCATTTGCATATTTTAAAATGGAGCAGAGTTCACACATATACTAATTATAATTTTCTTTTCAAGTCATACATATATATACACTAAATTATACACCAACTGCTATAAAAAATCAATATGATTTTGGTTTGTTGTGGCCTACGGCCAACAAAATCTGATAAAAATAGACTATAGGCCATTGGCCGTAACTTTGAAAGTCTTTAACAAACAGGAAGTATTTTTAAACAACATGATTCAGTAACTGTTGGTCACCGGCTCTCTCATCCATGCAGTCGGACAGTTACAGTTTCACCTCAGATTTCCTCACTTAGTTATCTCCTGCCAATTTAGCCATCAAAACAATTAGCATCTCTATGGTTCTCAGTAATTTTGGTAGTTTTTTTTTTTATGGGAAATGGGCCGGAGCCTAGATCAACATGGGGCTCGAGTAGACTTGAACCCAAGACCTCCCATATGAGAGGCTCGCAACTTACTGCTGTGTTGCGGGGTGTTCCTGTAATTTTGTTAGTTTTAATTCCTTTGCGATTTATCAAATATCTTTAACTTTTCTAAGACAAATAATGACAAGAAGGGTGGGAAGGTTAAGAGAAATGGAGGTGAGAAGGTAATTTAAGAATGGTAATGATAGGACTTTTTCCCTCTCATCACATACCATATGCAAAAATGGAGCTAGAAGACTCATCACATAATTATATAAACCTGGTTATACAAGGATGTATAAAACTTGTAATGACTTATCTGTAATGTCCCCGTTTTTCAGACTTCGGGATTAGCTTGGTTTGGCGACTCTCGCAAGCTAATCGGGTGTTCAGAGGGGGTCAGATTGTGGAGCCAGCGTTGGGATTCCATTCGGGAGATTCAGATTATTAGTTTTGCTCTTCGTTCGGGTCATTTTGGCCAACTTACTATTTTTAGTAAGTGGGGTTTCTGGTATGGCCAGGATTGGCAGAGTGTCTGCACGGAGCGTCAGACATCTCAGGATTGAGTTTCAGAGAATTTTCAGTTTGTGTGACTTACTATTTTTAGTAAGTCTATTTTTAGCAGTGGCTATTTCTGGTAGGGCAATGTCTATTCTCAGCTGGGCAGTTGGTCCTGGTGCTTTGCCAGAATTTCTTGATTGCAGTTTGTCAGTGCAGTGGCTTTGAAGTTTAAATGATGTTATTAAATTAAATTATTTTGGTTTAATTTAATAACTTTTAACTTTATAATATTATATTATAAAGTGGGAGTATTTAATAAAGCCAATTAAGTGAAATATTAAAAAATGTGTTTTTTCGAAAAAGCTATATATTTTGCTCGAAAAAGCACTTTCATTCATCCATTGTTGAATTATGATTTTATTGAAGTTTGGACAGAGACTACCTGGCTAGGGTTTTGAGGACCGATTCCTCTTCTGGCAATTTGAGCCATTACAGGTTGATGGTGAATTTTGCGGCTGTAGAATTGATTTTGAATTTTTAATCCAGTGCTGGTGTATACTAGATTTATTTGGGAGTGTTTACTGAGAATCTGAATTTGTATGAACGAATTTGCAGCAATCTTTGGAAGTTGCGTTTTTCCTTTAGCATGTTGTGTGTTGAATGGAAGTTACAGTGGTAATTAATGCCAGCCATATAGTCTTAATGTTGGTGTCATACGGATCTACAGAGAGTTTTAGCTTGCTGGTGTATTGTCTCATTGACATGAGGCAGGTTTGATCATTCTGGAGCTGCGCTTCAAACAGTTGCAAGCAACAGGCAGGTTAAAGAGGTTGACGTCATCCTTTGGCAGCACATGAATATGATACAGGCTGCGTTTTGATTTCCAGCCAGTGGTGTCAAGTATTAAGTTATTAAAGGTGCCATTTATTTTCATGTTAATTAATTCTGAAATTTATACAAATTGCAGCCAGTGTAATAAATGTGTAAACTGGATGTGTAATAGAATTTATGCAGAGTTTTGTATTGTTTTAGTTTAATATCTGAATTGGAGGAAGTTATTTTAAAATTGCAAATTGAAGTAAGTTTGAACAAGTGTTTGCAAATATTTTAAATTCAAATTAAGTGGATTCAGAAGAGCCAGCCAGGGTTCTTCACAGTGGTATCAGAGCTATTTTCCTGCCATCCTGTGGGGTCTGGACTTTTTTTAATTCAGAAGTTATTTTAAAGTGTTCAACACTTCTATTTTCTAGCTATGGATAAATACAGGAGATCTAGTTCAGGGAGTCGTCATAGCAGTAAGGGAAATAGAGCGGATTTAAATGCTTTAGCAGAAAGCGTTGAGAGACTTAGATTGCATTAGTAAAGATTGGCAGAGAGGTTGTCGGATCCAGCTACAGTAGACAAGGCAGCGAGATATATGGTCTCCGCCTTTAGAAGGCCGACACCTAGTTTGCAAGGGAGAAGACTGGAGTTTTCTCCTACAGTAATCGATGATGCTGATATCCCTACATCTAGTTCAGCACCTGCTATTCTCACCTGCAGTGCTGATGATAGACTTATTGCCCAGGAGCCAGTGGATATTTCAGTGCCATTGGTTGACAGCAGAGTTGAGCATCACCAGGTTGAGGCTACCAGAGCAGACACGACAGATTGTACAGAGTCAGCTGATGTTGCAATTATTACCGAGTGTTTAGATTCTTCTGTGGAGGGAGTTATTATTGGAGATGTATATGTCAGTTGTAGTAGTGTTGCTCCAGTTTAGGAGGCAGTTGCTACCTCAGTTGAGACTGGGGCGTGTACGGAGTCTCCCAGTGGTGAGGTTGGAGATTTGAGCATTACAGCGGGGTCAGTTGATGATAGTTCGAGCTCTAGCATTATTGGTGCACAGCCTAATGTGGAGTCATGTGTGTAGAGTCACGTGTTAGCAGTTGAGGTTTTAGCAGGAGATGTAGGAGCTGACACCTTTGATGATACTTTTGAGGATGTTGTGAGTTGCATGGGAGATGACACCCCTTGTGATTTGTTGGGTGATGACTGCGAGGAGCATATGAGCTCTGACAGTTCAGAGATATTTGATAGCAGTCACAGTGTGGGATCAGCACAGGAGACAGTGGTCTATTCTTGTGTTGAAGATGTGAGCATGGAGCTTTCTAGTGATGACACTCAGGATGGGAGTGTTGCAGATGATTTGTTAGACGTAATTCCATGCTACAATATAGTCTATCCACATGTCGACGTTGAGTTGTGTTTGCAGCCAGAGTTACTGGAGGAGATGCGGTTAGAGGATGTGTACACTAGCATTGCAGATATCTTCGATGGTGAGAGCGAGGATGATGCGTGTTGCAGTATTTCTAGCTTTCTATATCTGACTTTGGGCGTAGATTCAGCGTTAACATTTGGTGGAGGGGGGTTCCATGATTCGGTGTTACCGGAACCCACAGATGAGGACAAGGAAGCTTTCGAGTGGCAAGAGTTTGTTACAGCCAGGGCTTCTATGTCTAGAGAGAAGGTTACTCCGTCAGTGACTCATGAGGATGTGTCTTAGGATTTGGATTGTCAGATGGTTGCAGAGGACGAGGTAGCTGGAGATGGTGTTGAGTCAGATTCAGCAGCAGCTTCCTCAGGGTTAGATGAGGACATGTCCAATGCTTGTACTCAAAGTGTAGAGGTGTACTCAGATGTAAGTACACAGAGAGAGTGTGATTTTGACGGAAGTTTGTTGGATACAGCTTCCTCTCATAGTGTGGACAGCGCATTTGAGGTTGTTCATAGGAGGCCCGTTGTGCAGAGTCATCATGTGACTAGCTAGTTGCGAGTGGGTGAGAGAGATATTACTTTTGCACTTGAGCATTTCAATGCCGCACGTCAGTTGTTGGCTGTTAATAGTTGGGGTGCTCCTATGACAAATGAGTCCAGAGGTGGTTACCTTTCATTGACAGAGGTTCATGCTTTGCGTGAAGCTGTCAGGATTTTGAGACAGGATTACTTACAGATGGTAGCCGACCGAGATCACCTAGTTGAGTGGGGGAGTACAGCCTATGAGGCACTATTGGATCAGGAGGAGGAGGTGAGTGAGCTTACCCAGGAGATCACAGCGACTACTGAGGCTTTGTAGGACACTCAACGGAATCTGCAAGAGTCAGAGATTTAGTTAGAGGAGGTGACCGTGGAGTTGGAGCATTTGCGGTCCACACCAGCCCCAGACCCAGTTCGTTTGCATATTGAGGTGGTTGGTGGTGAGTTTGCTCCTACAGTTGGTATCGAGGAACATGATGTTGGGGCAAACACACATGTTCAGGATTTGAGAGCACTTGGTACGGATGAGGTAGGAGTACCAATGGAGTTGAGTTCTCAGGTTGATCTTCCTCACATAGTTGACGGCGTGGTACAATTGGCTATGCCACATTTTCAGAGGGATCATCTGTGGATTGCGAGGGAGTATGTTGATGCTTCCACGTATAATTTTTACTGCACTGAATCTTTTATGGAGTATTTGCTGGAGAGTGCAGATGTACGTCAGGACTCTTATGGGGTGTCTGAGGGTACTCTCATCCGTGGCTCTTCTACTATTCGAAGGTTGGTCGGGAAGATTGTGGAGACTCTTTCTACTATGCTTCCCCACAGGGATTTTGAGGTTGGGTTCTTTGAGAGGGTTGCTCAGGACCCTACCCAATTTGCAGTTATATGGAGTCAGAGATTGGAGCCATCTCCTAATTCCCGGTTTGGCTATGATGAGCGGTTGATAGAGATTGGGGTTTCTTTCCAACATTTCATGGTAGGATATGCTCATCATTTTTCTTTTGACCCTCAAGTGGAAGATTTGTTTTCACGCAGAGGTAAACCGGCTCCAGTATCCTACCATCCATTATGGGATGCATTAGCACCATCATTTGCAGATGGTTTTGGCAGTTGCAAGTTAGATTACTTGCAGTGTCCACACACTCAGGACTGCTTATCAGGTGACAGAGTTGATAACAGTGATCCTGGCACATTTGGTCACTGTTGTTTCCTTAGTGTGGTTGGGTGTGAGTACTGGATTGACAGGGACTCAGATTTTGACGGAGTTGTTATTGCAAATGGGTTGAGTTCCGTTGGGTTGTTTTCAGTATCGGCATCTACAATTGGTTTACAACTATTGTTTTCAGTGGTGTGTGTTTGGTTGATGTCGGTTCTTTCTTCACAGGAGTTTAGTGCGGATCGGGACATTACCTATGACCATCCTTGGGATCCGGGTGGATTGTGATGTTGCTTGTTTTTCCTAATTGCTTGAGGACAAGCAATCTTGGGAAGGGAGGACTGTAATGTCCCCGTTTTTCAGACTTCGGGATTAGCTTGGTTTGGCAACCCTCGCAAGCTAATCGGGTGTTCAGAGGGGGTCAGATTGTGGAGCCAGCGTTGGGATTCCATTCGGGAGATTCAGATTATTAGTTCTGCTCTTCGTTCGGGTCATTTTGGCCAACTTACTATTTTTAGTAAGTGGGGTTTCTAGTATGGCCAGGATTGGCAGAGTGTCTGCACGAAGCATCAGACATCTCAGGATTGAGTTTTAGAGAATTTCCAATTTGTGTGACTTACTATTTTTAGTAAGTCTATTTTTAGCAGTGGCTATTTCTGGCAGGGCAATGTCTATTCTCGGCTGGGCAGTTGGTCCTGGTGCTTTGCCAGAATTTCTTGATTGCAGTCTGTCAGTGCAGTGGCTTTGAAGTTTAAATGATGTTATTAAATTAAATTATTTTGGTTTAATTTAATAACTTTTAACTTTATAATATTATATTATAAAGTGGGAGTATTTAATAAAGCCAATTAAGTGAAATATTAAAAAATGTGTTTTTTCGAAAAAGCTATATATTTTGCTCGAAAAAGCACTTTCATTCATCCATTGTTGAATTATGATTTTATTGAAGTTTGGAGAGAGACTACCTGGCTAGGGTTTTGAGGACCGATTCCTCTTCTGGCAATTTGAGCCATTACAGGTTGATGGTGAATTTTGCAGCTGTAGAACTGATTCTGAATTTTTAATCCAGTGCTGATTTATACTGGATTTATTTGGGAGTGTTTACTGAGAATCTGAATTTGTATGAACGAATTTGCAGCAGTCTTTGGAAGTTGCGTTTTTCCTTTAGCATGTTGTGTGTCGAATGGAAGTTACAGTGGTAATTAATGCCAGCTTTATAGTCTTAATGTTGGTGCTGTATGGATCTACAGAGAGTTTCAGCTTGTTGGTGTATTGTCTCATTGACATGAGGCAGGTTTGATCATTCTGGAGCTGCGTTTCAAACAGTTGCAAGCAACAGGCAGGTTAAAGAGGTTGACATCATCCTTTGGCAGCACATGAATATGATACAGGCTGCGTTTTGATTTCCAGCCAGTGGTGTCAAGTATTAAGTTATTAAAGGTGCCATTTATTTTCATGTTAATTAATTCTGAAATTTATACAAATTGCAACCAGTGTAATAAATGTGTAAACTGGATGTGTAATAGAATTTATGCAGAGTTTTGTATTGTTTTAGTTTAATATCTGAATTGGAGGAAGTTATTTTAAAATTGCAAATTGAAGTAAGTTTGAACAAGTGTTTGCAAATATTTTAAATTCAAATTAAGTGGATTCAGAAGAGCCAGCAAGGGTTCTTCACATTATCTAAAATAAATTAAAATGGTTTCCCATGCAACACTTCCTAACATAAACATGCGATTTTAAAACTTCTATAACACTTTTTCAACATGTATTTGGAGAGAGAGAGAGATCTCTAATAAGTTGCCGATGAGTCCAATGGAAATCGCATCATAAATAATTATCAATTTGAACTAAGTAAGTAGTAGTAATTAAATATATTTTAAGAAAGCAGAGTTACATTATTTACACATGAAGAGTGGTCTTACAACAAGCTACATAGGCTTCTAGCGTAGAGAAAGCTTGGTTTTTCCATTGACATATTTCTTTGTGTGGAGCAAATTTCCAAAGATCAATACCATATGATGACTACTGAAGTGATTTGGCTGAAGAATTAATTGCAGGAGTTGCTCAAAAAAGGTTGAGAAGACCTAGTGTCCACCTTTTGGTGCCCCTATGGCTTGTGTAAAGGAGGATGGGACAACAAGGTTATGCTTCAGTTCTCAATTTGGGTACAAGAACCAAAACCTGGTACAGGGGTGCAGTAATTTTTTTCCTTGGGTACGTGTATGGATATATAGACACAGACACATACATATATATCTGTGTGTGCGTATAATATATGTATTAAAATATTTAAGTTATAATATAAAAAAATTGGTACTCATAATTGCCAATAAAACAATGAATACCTCAGAATTTGTAAAACTGAAAATACTCATAAATTCATAATTCAATGATTTATCAAATTTCAATACACAATTAATATTACAACCAATATTTAATAGTCTTCAAAGTCCTCATCAAAAGCATCAAAGTCTGAACATTTGGCTCAATTTCACTTGAACTACAATAAGTTACAATGCCACTTCCACTATCCACGAGTTGTACAAGTTGCTTCATTTAAAGATATTTTCTCAAGTTGTGCAACAATAATGTTTAAGTCAACACACTCGTGATTTAGATACAAATTCCTTGTCGCCCCCTCATTGTAATCAAGTTTCTTATGTGACAAACCTTCATAACATATGACATTTTGGCCCATTTATCACTTAAGGACAAAATTACTAATGTAGGCATTTTGTTTGTTTGTAAAAATGTTTAAAAACAATAAGATTGTTTTTTTCTTATTTATTGGGTCTTCCTCGATTCAGACTAGGTCTTAGTTATCGGATTCGTGCACCCCCTGCCTCCAGGTGCGGATGCAGAGGTGGAGTGCGTGTGGATGCTCATAGGGAGCACATTTTCTCCTTGTGGATGCATCCGAATGCGGTTAAAAAATAATATATCAAAATTTATTAGCACTGTATAATACATGCATAACCTTATGTTACTAGGTTCTTCTGAACCTTGCCACACCCAACCCTAACCCATGTTACTAGATTCTTCTAAACACCCCTTACATACTCATGTGAGTACGGTTCTAGTTTTGGTCGTTTACTAATTCTTGACTGGATCCTCCTAGAGTCCTTGGGCACCCTGAGTTCTTGATGGTTCCTTCTATGAAGGAAGCACATGGATCCCAAGGTGCCCGAGAGAGACCCTAGGCATACCTAGTCCTAAGTTATAAGTTCGAATCTGGATGTGGATGCAAGTACGCGAACCCGGTATGTGTGAAATTTTTTGGGGGGGTTTTGGATGTGTTTGGCTACGTGTATATATATATTTATATATATTATAAATTAATATATATATACAAAAAAACACAAGAAATATACAGAATTAAATCATTTGATAGTATGATACTTCATCATTGATCAATGCCAAATGCCAAAGATAAATATTAAATGCCAATTGATAGCTCACAAATATTCAAATAAGTGATACCAATACCAATTGAATTGACATTTTTGAAAGAAATTATATAAAGATTTAGTCATGAGTTAGTGATACTGTGTTGAAAAATTGGAGTCATATATTATACATCCTAAACACACCAAAATATCTAAATAGTATTAGACTTCTTTATAATATTCTATTATATTATATATGTATTTATAAAACTTTACATTTTCGTATTACTAGAAGATTACTAACACCATAAATTTTTCACATAAAATACCTTAATAGTAATTTCCTTCATACCACAATGCCATGACAACTTAATATTGTGATATAATATGACCTGAATCTTTAAAACGATATAGAAGGACCCATCAGGGACTCGGGGTGCCCAAGAAGGACTTTGGGAGGACCTATTGAGGAATCAGTAAATGACCAAAACCAGAACTGTACTCACTAGTATAGTAGGGGGTGGAGGCGGGTGTTTAGAAGAATTTGGTAACATGGGTTAGGGTTGGGTGTGGCGGGTTTCTGAAGAACCTAGTAACATAAGTGATGCAGGAGCATCCTGGGTGTAAGAGCAATCTTGCATCACCCAAAAATATTTCTTTTTTTGTATTCAATAAGGGCTATCTTGTGCAGAGTTGTTATTTGTGGAAACTTGCTATTTTTAGTAAGTTGGTCTTACGATCTCGGAATGTCTGATTTTACATATGGAGGTTCATCTCAGTCATATTAGCCTGTCAGCAAAGTTTCATGGCTAGATCAGGTGTAGTTTTGAAGATATTGAAGATTTTCGGTATTGGCAGCACGGTACAGAAACTTCGAACTCAGTTTTGAAGGCTTTAGAGGCCCCGGATGAGGTTGAAAATTTGGGTGACGGGCGCTTTGCGCGGGTCAAGCCTGTAGAGCGTTTCGTGGCGTTTCCAGAATGGGGTTATAATAGCCAATTGGTCAACGGGCGATGACTTATGGTCTTCAGAAGTTGGGTCACCTGAAATGGCGGAAAATAATTTTTCTTCAAAATTTCTGTTTGGGTTTCAAAATTCATTTTGAGCCGACTTTGATGCAATAAATTGTAAAATAAAATAATTCTAAGTTTGGTCGGCCCTAAGGGCTAAATCTCTAGAACCTTCTCGGGAGGTGGAAATTGCCTATATAAAGAAGGCCCATAGTGTTGTCTAGGGCAGTTCTGGATAGTAGATCTGGGTATTGATTCGAGGCTTTGTCCTACAGAATATTGTAAGGGAATGCCCATGTGGCTTTGCATATTGTAATTCTGAAAGTTTGTAATTCCACATTTGTGGAGATAATAAGAAGCCAATTTTATGTTCTTGCATATTATTGTTGTTGTTTCTCTATTTTTGTTATGTGCTTGTGGTATTAAGGGGAGCACCCTTCATCAATAAGGTTATGCATGTATTATACAATGCTAATAAATTTTGATATATTATTTTTTAGTTCATACTGTTTCGTAGCTAAATAACTAGTGATACTTATTTTCTGCTTGCACGTGTAAAGCTTATAAGTATATATAAAACCATATCACAACTACTTTTTGATAAACTTGGGAATGACAAGATAAATGTGGCGAGTCCCAATTTGTTACGAGTTATTTACAGTAATGTTACTATGAGATGGGTGTTGGTTCAAGATTTCTCAATAATATCAGTGTTTTTGTAGAGAAGGTAAGCCTTCTTCTTTGATGACGAATCTAGTAATGAGACTCAAAACATTAGAGATAACTACTTTACACTGTTGATAAGTAAGCTGAGCAAAAACATGTTGATACTTCAAGTATTGCACACTGGAGGGAATAATTTGTCAGAATAGTCATGGCATGAGTTTTGATTTGATTTTGAATTCAAATGTTTGATTTTTGAAGCTAAAATAATGTTAAGTTTTGAAAAAAGGAAGTAGCAAATTTCAACCTGGGCATAAGGTGGATGCACATCTTACTTGGTTAGAAGAAAGTGATCATTATTTTTTGCTTATTGATCAGTATTTAAGTAGCCTTTCAATCTTGGTAAATGATCATCTCTTAGGTGACAATTCTAGGATTCAATCTGAGCCACACATCTTCCAATTGTAATAAAGCTCATTTTCCAACAGTTGTAAAAATGGTGACTACAATTTAAAGATTTTTCACTAATTATAGCTTCTATACTTTTACGTTTGGAATAGTATTATTGGCTTGTGGTTTTGTGAAGTCGTTGCACTAAGTGGTGACAATCAAGTCCCCAAGGAACTCATGTCTCTGAAGTCATTAGCACGTGGCTCAGTTTAGTGAAGCCCTTGAGTCAGTGTTTAGTGAACTGTTTGGTCCACATGAAATATTAGTTGTAAAGTTTTAAGCACCACAAGGTACTATGCTTCTTGAAAACAGAAAAAGCCATGACTCATGAGGCATTGATAAGTAATGTCTCTGGATAACCAAGACATCAAGATAGAGAGAAAGGCCTGAAACTTTTTGTTGGTTCAATCAAGCCCTTAGGTTTCCCAAGGCATTGAATGAGTGAATCCCTCAATGCATTGTAGGAAGTGTTTGTTTCTCCCTGATTTATTTATTGTTAGTTGATTTAAGGTAGCCATTGGAGACAAGTCAATTGGGTTCCCAAATCAGCAATTCCTTTATAACAATGAAGTCAATGGGGAATATCTTTAATTGTGATTTGATGATGGTCTCCAATGGTACTAGAGAACCCATCTTTTTTTTTTTCCTTACTGGTTTCATATGAACTATGTGTAATTGTCTAGTTGAATTACCTAGCAATCCTTCTAATGTTTTTGGTGACAGGTTCTCAAACTCTTTGAAAGCTATCATGTTTTATATCCTTGACTCCATTGTGTATTTGTGAATCTGGGAAGTGTTGTGACCTAATCAGTAATCACACATCGCCTGTTGCAATGGGACCCCCTATCTTTCGCCCACTTGGCCTTTTTTGGTTTTGGCTTTCTTGGTAGCTCTAGTTTCAGTCTCCTAGGTCCTTAGCAGTTTCACTTGGGAAATGTTGAGTTTTGACAAAGTCTTGGGTTAAATGTTTTCAAGGTCCCAATTTCAAGGTGTTTTGTGTTGGTTGAAGTTTTAGGTTATAAATCTTTAAAAGGTAAAGCTGTTTAGAAAGGCGCCCAATACCAATGAATGAACATAATGATCGCATTCAAAACTGTTATTTAAAGGGGCATTAGAAGAAGAAGAAAGCATCAAATTTCACAGAAAAGAGAGTCTAAATTCTGAAAAAATCTACAAGTGGATCCAAGAAGCTGGAACATGTAAGGATGATGTGTGATGCCCAATATGCTTCCTGCATGTGCAAACCATGCCCAGCAGCTCCAAAAGATAGCTTTGCCAAAGATAAATTTTGTTTTAAAGTTTGGAAGTTTCTTGTGCCCAACGTGCTAAGAAATTTTGCAAAATGTTCAGGTAATTAATGCTTGGAGCACTACACAAATACATTTGTTAGGATATGCCCACATTTCGAAAAGAGTGTAAGTTGATGATCTACAATGATGAAAACTTTTCTGAAAAGAATCAACACAACCACACAGAGTACATGACCAAGAAATGAGCTCGAAAGGTCACATTCCTAAGACATCTCCAAAGGTTTTCAAAAGGAGAAAGCATGTGAAATGGTAGGATGATTAAGTTTTGCTAAGAAATAACAAAGATAAAGGCATATCGATAAGGTTGCTCTCAGTAAGAGATGGTTCAAACACAAGGGCACGCGAATCGATTTCAATTGTAAATTTATGATTGGATCACATAAGCGAAAAAGTTTCAACTTACGTCACACTTCTATATGATTGGGTGATAGTTTAGAAAGGATCAGAATACTAAAATGTGAAAACTTGAAACCCAAAACAATTTCCTTGCTCAACAATGGTGCCATCATCATTTCATGCTGCCAAATAATTGAAGATTACACTTAGATACCAAGCCCACATCAAAGCATAGGACACACAAGGATCAGTAGAAGATTTTATGCATTTTCTGGTTCGATGTATACAAAACTTGAGGCATTGACATAGCATACAAGCTATTTGACATAATGCCAAATGGGGAGTATAAACGTAAAATGTGAACTATTCAAGAAATATTGGTCTTTGGCTTCAAAACATTCAGGCTAAGAAAAGGCATGTATAGAACCCAATTCTCCAAGTCCATGGCAAAATGGGATTTTAGGAGCAGGGTAAGACATGCATGCTAAATATGTAATAGATGCTTCAGTAACGATGCATGCAAATGTGGAACAGAGGCATGGCAATGGATTATTTGCTAGAATATCCCAAGGACGTGCCATTGAATGGAATGCGATTTCTGGTTTAATGAAGCAATATGAGATACATTCAAACTTTGCCAGCTTTCCATCTACATGTGCAATGAGTGCATCCTTGTATCTGTTCTTACATGAAGATCAAATGTGAATACAGTTTGAATGTATAAGAAGGAAAATTAAATATGCCTTTTGAAACTAAGGTCTTGAAGCAACGTTATGGATATGCATAGAAGCATAGATTGAAGGTGCCCTATCGTAGCATCAGATTTGAAGATCATTCTCTGCACAAATACATGCCCAGTGCTGAAGCAGAGAAATGAAAGACGTGGGAGGGTGGTAAAGAAAGTTATAATTACCATTGAAGATAGGGACAAAGCCACATAAATCCTTGCAGCCGCCCAAGACTTTCACGGGATCTTACAAATCAACCCCAATGGGGTGTCTTGTGAAATGAATGTTTTTTTAACTATTCCAATTCATATTCTGCATTTGCTAAGGAAATCAATTTTAAATGATAAAATCCTTAGCAAAAGTGTGTTACACCTTGGGCACACCATTAATCGGAATCCTTGAAGCCATGGAGAATGAAAAAGGAGAAGGTATACAAAGAGCCCGTTACAGAAGCCTCTGTGGATATAAACTCAAGCACCATCCTGTTAATCCTAATTGGTTACTGAGAGGGGGGGGGGGTGTGAATCAGTAAATACAATATCTACTTCAATTTATCCTTCTATATATATTTTCTTGCAAATATAAAGGAATATAACAACACTGATAAACAGAAATTGAAATGCACAGATCAACACAACATATATACGTGGAAACCGTTGGTTAGAAGGAAAAAACCACGGTGGGACAGAAGCCACAACTTTACTACTGCAGTAATAAAGATGCCCTATTAGAGGCTTACAAAGCACTGGTAAGAGTGCTACCTGGTTAAGGGATTTGGTTGAAGACCTGTTAGGATCTTGACCCTGTTAGGAGTCGCCTTGTAAGAGGACTTTCAATACCAACAAAGATGTTACCTGGTAAAGGGATTTATACAAAGAACCTGGTAGGGTTCACCCTGATTAAGAGATTTGAATATGCTTCACAATCTAAAGCAATGATCTTATGATGACACTTTCTATCTAATCAGATCATACCCGTTACCCTTTGCTCTACTTGGCTGTTGAACCTTTCTCTGTCCTTCACCTCTCGTGTTTGTAACTCCTCTCAAAAGATTTCGCTCTCTTGCTCTTGATATTCAACAACACTTCTTTATGTCCTATGACCTATATTTATAAGAGATCAATCTTATAAAAATTACATCTCATAGATCTGCCAAGCTGTAAACTCTCTCATAAATCACGCCTGCAAAACCCTCGAATAAAAAGCTTGCAAACTGATCATGAGTTTACCTTGAAACACTCGTAGATAAAACAAAGCTAAATCTAGTTCCACTGAAAAAGCTAACTTCAGTTTTACTGAAAGCGCTCCTTATAATCCAGTTCGGATTATCATGCACTTAACCGGTAAAGAATGTGTACCCAGTTAGTCATATGTTCCTTGTGTGTTTCCTATGACCAGTTGGAATAACCTAGACCGGTTAAAGTACACTGCTTCCTTGTTTAGTCTACTAGTTCATAATTATGAGTACTAGTGTGATGTACCGGTGTTCCAGTGGGTTCTGGTGGGATTGATGTTTTCTATGACTTCATCAATGACAACTAAGTTATGTCAACAATCTTCCCCTTTGGCATTGGTGGCAAAACATATCAATACATCACCTGTAGACTTATTCTGTAGATCTCCTTGTCTACTTGTAACACACACTGTTTGTTATCTCCCTTCCTTTTTGTTTGCAACTCTTTCATCCGATACTTTCATCTGTACTGATCTTCTCTGTATTTGATCTTCCCTCTTCCCTGTATCTATGATCTTCTTCCCCTTTTTGCCTCCACAGGTCAAAGGGTTGTTACGTCTTAAATGTTTTCATATTATAACTGTAACTTATTGAAGATATCCTTATATATTTTCTTTGCAAAATCAAGGAATGGCTTCCATATACCTGTTACATGATCCAAGTTCTTCTTTGCTGCTTGCAGTGAGACAATTATGTTTTCCATGTCTTCCATTGTTTTGTAATCAAGTTTCTTGATCAATTTATCTACATCCGTTGCTGTTGTCTGCATTAGATCAAAAGTTGGGGCAAGGAACAACTGAAATCCAATAAGATCTTTAATTCTTTTTTCCTTTTCTTCAGATGCCTTTCTTAGGATGAGAGCTAGACTTGTCAACTCCCGGTTGTATTTAGTTGCAAAAGAGTTCTTCACATCAAACTTGGATGAAAGAACCTTTATCTCTTTTGTAGTCTTGGTTATTCTCTCAGTTATATCTTGGACAAAGTCTTCAAAGTTTGAAGTCCTTGTTATCAATCTTCCTGCATCCTGTATCTATTGCATTAGCTCCCCAGTACTTGTAAATATTGTGATCTTCAGTTCTTCAACCTGTTTGTGAAGAATTTCAACTCGCTTTTTCTCATAGTGATCAATTGTAATCGTGTTCGGGTCAGTGACATCTTCCCCAATTGTTTGTGCAAGAATCTCCAATTGATCTATAACAGGTTCATCCTCATCTATTTCTGTATCTGGTACAAAATTGTACAAGATGTTTCTTACACTAGAGAGAAGCATATCTTGTTTTCTCTTAGTGAGCTCTTTTAGTTGTCTCGTTGACATCTTGCTTATGTCAACCACTATTTCACTAACTTTACTTTTCTTTGCTTCAGAATTTGTTGCAAAAGTTAGTTTTCACTTCAATGAAGATGTACTAGGAACATCTACCGATTCCTCTTGTTTATTCTCCTGTGCAAGTTGTTCTTTTGTAGGCTTCTCCTATTCTATATAAACAAGTAACTCTTGTTGTTGAGGTATCTCCTCTTATCGTACCTCCTGTTCTTGATGTACTTCCCCTCTTGGTTGTACTTCTTCCTCCGGATGGACTTCCTCTTTCGGTGGTTGCCCTGTTTGTTGCTCCTCAGCAACCTGTTGTTCATTCAAAGTAGTTTCCTCTTTATCTATTCCTTTTGCAGTAGTCATCTTTTCTGATGACTCTCCTTGTACTAGATCTTCTGGTTGAACTTGTTCGCCCAGATTTACCTGTTCACTGGATGTGAACGGTTCAAGTGGAACTTCTTTCTCACCAGTTGAAGATTGTTCACAAGCTATGAACTGTATCGATGGTACCAATACTCTTTCAGGTTCATCTTGAGAGATGTCCTGTGGACTTGTTATCTTTAGAGTACTGAAGTCATTTCTGCCAGAATTCTAGTGTATCTTCATATACATCTTTTTCCAGTCCGTTAATAATCTTTGCAACCTTGTTCTTTGTGTCCAAATTTAGTGACACTGCTTCCATCAAAAGTTTAGTTGTCTCATCACTGAGACCTGGTCTTGTGTCAATGTCTCCCTTATAATCTTATTGTTTGTTGCTAAACCGGTTCTTCATTTAGCCATTATCCTTTGATTCAATGCAGGAGGAAATTGAGCCCTATAGTCTCTAGGACTTTTGTTGAAATCTAAAAAGGTTTCCAACAAAGCAATCTTTATTTTTTGCTTATCCTCTTCTACTAAAACATTGAACCATTTGGCTGCGTTTGACACTTCACCAAAATCCATAACTTCATGAACTATATTATCTACAGTCAAAGTTTGTGCCCTACCTTTGATTGGGGAAGCAAGTAGGGTTGGTGGAGTTAGATCACCAGCTTTGTCTTCGATGATATCAACAATGACCAGTTCTGTTGAAATCTTTGCTTTGACCGGAGTCTCAACTCCTAGTATGCCTTTTCCCTTTCCAGTGTCAATCACCGGTGGCTTTGTTGTCTTTTGGCATTCTGCCTCTGCTTGTTGTTGTTGTTGAAGAAGATTCGTTCATGTAGAAACTCCTTCATGCACTTTGTCCACTTCTCCAATCAACGCCTGACTTATTCTCTTTCTTATCATGAAACTCCGTTTATGCGGGTCAGCTTGATGGGTTGCCTCTTCCAGAGTAAGATGATTTTGAACTTCAATTAGAGCCTTTATCCTCAGCTCTCTTTCTTTAACTATCAAAGACTTCCATCTTCCTTCTATTATTTCCAGTAGATCATCAGGTATTATTTTGTGAAGTTCAGTGAGAGTATGATTGAACTTGTAGAGACAGTAAACTACAACTTCTATTTTTCTCTTATCTTCTTTGTTACTCCCAATCCACCTTTCTCCTTTATTCCTTCAACCACTTCATCAATGGTTGGTTTCCCTCCTCTCGGTGCATCCTCTTTCACCGGTTTCCCAGTCTTTCTCTTTTCATGAAGAGTAGTTGTCTCTTCAGTTTTTGTTTCTTCCGGTTCTTCCCCTTGTGCACTGGACGCCTGTTGTGTCCTTTTTCTTTGAACCTTGGGTTCTTCTGCTACTATTTTCTTCTTCCTAGGTCTAGGAGTCCTTTTTACATACACCTTTTTCGGTTCCTTTATTGATGTCTTTTTCTTCAGTTTTTCCTGAATCTCTTCATAGGTGCCAAACTGATATGGAGAGAGATCTACGTCACTATCTTGCAGTGCGTCAGCATATGCCTTTGCTACCTTGGTAGAGATCTCATATCGAAGCTCCAGTGCATACTTTGTTCTTGGCTCCACAACCTGGTTCATACAGTGATCGGTGCTTACCAGAAAGCACTCCTCAGCCTTGTACTGTTCAACAATTTCCGAGGGAATTCTTTCCCTACAGTGCATTCTAAGCTGGAAGGCTTCAAAATAATAGGTCATTATCTTATTGAACCGATTTCCTAGGTTATTTGCCAGTTCTATTTGTATCATAACCGGTTTGTCTACCTGCCATGCAACCTTTCCAATGCCTAGAAAGAAATTCTGATAGTAGAAAAACAAACATACCAACAAAGCTCCATATTTGAGAGACTTCGTTACCAGACCAAGCTTCATCAAGTTTTCGAAGATTTGCCCTCTCAACATACCGCATATATCGTATTATGCATTATCATGCATTGTAATGTTCCCAACTTCCACCCTCGCCTGTTGACCTTTGTATCAGATCAGTTATTACTTGTATGTTGCTGAGAGAGTGAAATGTACGACTTTTGGAGGATGTACGAAGACCGGGAAGAGCCGTACGGTAACCTGGGAGTGTGTATGGTGGTCGTACGGTCCAGGAATGAATGTCGTATAGTTTGGGAATGTATGCCGTACGGTTCGGGAATGTATGCCGCACGGTTGGAGGTTGGCGTGGCAGTATGGATGGGATTGGCGTGGCAATATGGATGGGATTGGCGTGGCGGTACGGATGAGATTAGCGTGGCAGTACGGATGGAATTGGCGTGGCAGTACAGATGGGATTGGCGTGGCAGTACGGATGAGATTGGCGTGGGAGTATGGATGGAATTGGCGTGGCAGTACGGATGGGATTGGCGTGGCAGTACGGATGAGATTGGCGTGGCAGTACGGATGGAATTGGCGTGGCAGTATGGATGAGATTGGCATGGCAGTATGGATGGAATTGGCGCCGTGTTAGTGGTGCCTTCCAGACACTTGATTGAAGACTACTTCTCCTCCGAAGATAATTAGATGTGACTTTGCAAACATAGAGCAATACGCCAACCAAATATGATTGCCAGAAAGATATTATTGACTTTATTGATAGAGCTTCGAATTTGCCAGATCCGATATAAGCAGAATAAGCAGAATAGGGTGAGGGTTGAATCCCATCGAAACTGCGGAGTACCAAATAGGGAGGGTCTTTCACCTCCGAAATGGCGCAGAGCGGAATCCCCAACAGGAATTCGCAAACATAAATAAAATATCAAATCTCAACATATGAAAACTATCCTACATGCCGAGCATAAATACTGCCGAGAGTGCACAAAAGAGCCGACGGTGTCAACTAAAACTATGCCAAAAGAAATAATGGGCCCGAGATAAGCTAAATCAATCGGGACCCACATATACAATAGTTTTAATAGTCATTTAATGATGGGAACATTACAGTCCTCCCGTCTCGAAAATTGCTTGTCCTCAAGCAATTGTAACGCCGGGTGCTGAAGAATGTGTTCACTTTCCCATGTGGCGTCGTCCGGCAAGTGCTTCCAATGTACCAAGTATTCCTTCAGGGTACGGTTTCGCAGAGTCTTCTCCCATACATTAATGATCTCCGCCGGTTCCAAAAGGAGCTTCCCTTCATTCAGTGGTGGAAGGTCTGTGGTTACCACAATATTCTGCCCGACAGCTTTCTTTAGGCAGGAGACACAAAAGACATTGTGGATGCAGCTTCCTTCTGGCAGTTCAAGTTCATAAGCAACCTCACCGATACGGCATGTCACACGATAAGGACCATAGAATCGAGGCTTCAGCTTTTCCTTTCCTGTTGCTTTCAATGATGATTGCCTGTAGGGTTGGAGCCTTAGGTATACTAAGTCGCCAACCTCAAAACTTCTCTCTATCCTATGTCTGTCAGCATAAATCTTCTGTTGACTCTGAGCATTTTGTAAGTTTTCTTTCAAGACCTTGAGAATGTCTTGTCCTTCCTGAAGCTAGTCCTTTGCCCTCGGTGCGCGACTGTCACCCAGAACCCTGTCAATAAATGAGAGTGGCTCATATCCGTACAGTGCTTTGAAGGGTGCCATCCCAATAGACATATGATAAGTTGTGTTGTAGCAATATTCTCCCAGATGCAACCATTTGACCCATGCCCGTTGCTGTGCTGAAACGTAGTTCCGGAGGTAGCCTTCTATCCATTTGTTCACGATTTCCGTCTGCCCGTCCGTCTGCGGATGGTAGCTGGTACTGGGTGCCAATTCTGTCCCTACCAACTGAAACAACTCTGTCCAGAAAATGCTGATGAAACATCCATCTCGGTCACTGACAATGTTTCGGGGTAACCCGTGTAGACGAAAAACTTCTCTGAAAAATAAGTCTGCCACTTGTGCGGCCTGGTAGTTCGAGGAGATGGCGAAGTGTGCATACTTTGTTAGCCTATCAACAACAACAAAGATACAGTCCTTTCCATTTACCTTCAGAAGTCCGGTGATGAAGTCCATGGAGATGCCATCCCACTTCTATTCTGGTATGGGCAGAGGTTGTAGTAATCCAGCGGGTGAGGTGTGTTCAGCTTTGTTTTGCTGGCATACTTCACATTCCCGCACGTACTGTAACACATCATCTTTAAGTCCCTTCCATGTGAACCTCTCCCTAACCTGTCTGTAGGTCTTGAGAAAACCCGGGTGTCTGGCTAATGGCAAAGCATGTACCTCTCAAAATTTTCTACTTAATTTTGGACTTGGGCACTAGATATATCCGGTCCTTATAGTAAATGATGTCATCCACCACCTTGTATCGATCATCCTGAATGTCTCCGTCCATCAACTTACATGCAAATGGGTTTTTAGAATATTCCACAAGTGAGCCTTCTAGTCAGCTGATATTTGTGACAACATACAGGTGGCCGGCTTCCTTGACAGAGCATCCGCAACCACATTGTTTTTCGCTTTACATACTCAATATCAAAATTGAAGGCCTGGATCTTACTTACCCATTTCTGTTGACTCTCGTTCAGATCCTGTTGCTCCAAGAAATATTTTAAGCTGTTATGGTCGGTATGGACGGTGAACTTGGCACCCACCAGATATTGCCGAAACTTAGTTAGGGCGTGCACAATGGCCAACATTTCTTTGTCGTAGATGGAGTATAGATGCTCAGTTTGTGTAAGCTTCCGACTTTCGTAGGCTATCGGGTGTCTTTCCTGCATCAGGACTGCGCCGATGCCTTCTCCCGATGCATCACATTCCAGAATGAATGGTCGAGTGAAGTCAAGTAGAGCGAGGACGAGGCACGTGCTCATTATTTCTTTCAACCTTTCAAAAGTGTGTTGTGCCCTTTCATTCCATTGGAAGGATCCCTTCTTAGTCAAATCTGTTAGTGGTGCACTCAGCTGAGAAAATCCTTTTACAAATCTTCTGTGATAACTGCATAATCCAAAGAAACCTTGCAACTCGGAGAGTGATTTTGGAGTTGGCCAGTCGAGTATAGCTTGAATCTTCTCATGGTGGACCTGTACTCCTTGATTACTGACCACATGACCCAGGTATAAAATTTCTGTCATCGCAAATTTACATTTGGATTTCTTGGCAAACAAGGACTGAGCCTCTATGATCCCAAGGATGTCATCCAATTGTCTCAGATGTTCTTCCCAGGTTTTACTGTAAATTAGGAGATCATCAAAAAATATCAGCAAGTACTTACGCAATTGTTTGTTGAAGATGCGATTCATGCATGATTGAAAAGTGGCTGGTGCGTTCATTAATCCGAAGGGCATGACCAAGAACTCATAATGCCCGTAGTGACAACGGAAAGCTGTTTTCTCCACATCTTCCTGCATGCAAATCTGATGGTATCCGGAACGGAGATCTATTTTAGAGAAATAAACGGCAATGTGTAACTCGTCCAGCAATTCATCTATCCTAGGAATCGGATACCTGTTTTTGATTGTCTTGTTCAATGCGTGGTAGTCCACACACATACGCATCGTTCCATCCTTCTTTTTGACGAGCACCACCGAAGATGCAAAGGGATTGGCACTGGGTCTGATCCAACCTTTGTCAAGCAATTCCTGAATTGTTTTTTCAATCTCATCTTTTAACCTCCAAGGGTGGCGGTATGGTACTGTGATTACTAGTTTGGCACCAGCCTCCAACTCAATGGTGTGTTCGAACCCTCGGTGTGGTGGTATGCCTATCGGTATGTCAGCAAAGACCTGGTGGTACTTATCCAATACCCTCTGAAGTTCTTCTTCCTGTTGGTCCATTCTTTGTCTCTGTATGGGTTCTGTCGAGGCAAAACAGTGTGTGGCCCAAACCACATTGTCGTGTCGGAAGATAGCTTCCATTCGCTGTGCTGAAATCTCCTTTGGCCCTCCGTTTGACATCCCTCTTAGCACAACCTTCTTCCCATTTACCTCGAAGGAGAACTCCATTCACTTGAAACTTTGTGTGTATTCATCCACCGTTTCCATCCACTAAATGCCCAGAATGACTTCCATGTCGTCCAGATCCACCACGAAGAAATCATCTGTCACCGTGTGGTTACCCATGGTGATGCTTAGTTTCGGAACCAAATGCGTACATCTCAACAAACTTCCTCCTGCCACTTTGATATCAAATCCCTGGTGTGCCTCCGTACACAGGTTCCGTCGGCTTACTAGTGAGGAGTTGATGAAGTTGAGGGTGGCTCCGTTGTCAAGCATAACCACGACCCGTTGTCCTTGGAGGGTACCCCGGACTCGGAACACCGTGCACCTCGGAGTTCCAGCCAAGGTAGCAATGGCACCTCCCCTTTTGAATAGTGCGGCAAGTCTTTCTCCTCAATTGATGTTTTCCTCCCCCGAACCTTGTTGTTCAGTTGCCTCTGCCTCGGGTTCTTGTTCTTCTTCTCCGTCAGACGAAATCTCAATGTAATGAACTTTTCCTTTGCCGAGGCATCGATGTCCCAGTACCCACGGTTCCTTGCAGTTGAAACAGAGTTTCTTCCTTCTGAGTTCCTCCCTGGATTCTTCATCCAACGGGGCCTCCTGGGCGGAGGTTTGCTGTTTTTCTCCCATGGAGCGAGAGGTGGTCTGGACTGGGAGTGATATTTGGTTGAGGAAGATGAAGATGTCGCCATGTCGCGTGCCTTCTTAATTGCCTCCGTGAGTGTGCTGGGGTTGAATCCCTTCACCCATCCCTTCAAGGGCTCCGCCAGTCCATCCAATCGTCTTTCTGAAATATCAGTCACCAAGACAGACATTCTCTGAAATTCTGTTATGTAACCATCGATTGTGCCAGATTGCTTTAACTGAGCCAATTCTTTGAAATTCAGTTCTGGATCCCTTCCATCGAAACGGTCAATCAATCTCTCGGTGAATTCAGCGTAGGAATTTACTTGGTCGTGGCCGAGGGTAACCATGCCATGATGCCACCATTCATGAGCTATTCCTTCAAGGTGTAGTGCTGCAAATTTGATGGCCTCATCTTCTGGCATAGGGTTGAGCTGGAAATGTGTCTGCTTTCTGCACCCACGCTCGAGCTGTGATAGCTCCAGACCCATCAAAGGAGGATAAATTGACTTTGCCCATTTTTCGTCTCAAATCGTCATTATAGTGGCCATGCTTGTTTCCACCCGAATACCTCATTCTGAGTTCAGCATAATCTTTGTAGGATATATCTCCTTCCATATTTGCATTTCTCCAATCATCCCGAAGCTGATCTTGTACATCTTGGAAGTTTGGTTGTTCTCCCCGCCGTTCTTCGGACCATGAGGGAAAAGTTGGCATTGAGGGTTGAGAGCGCACGGGTTGATGATTTGTTCGTCCGGAGACAGAGTTGTCGCTTTGTTCCGCGGATATCTTGCTTTCGGCCAATTTTCGCAGAGTCTCTTCCATGAGGCATTGAGTGTCATTTATCTGTGCCTGATTCTTAGTGAGCTCTCTCAGAAGAGTCATGACTTCGGCCGTAGGATCTTGAGGATCACCCATTCTTCCGACCGAGTGAGATCTGCTCCTTTTCCTTGAGTAAACTCTCATTCAATACCCACAAGTTGGCAGAATCACCAGCTCTGATACCACTGTAATGTTCCCAACTTCCACCCTCACCTGTTGACCTTTGTATCAGATCAGTTATTGCTTGTATGTCGCTGAGAGAGTGAAATGTACGACTTCTGGAGGATGTACAGAGACTAGGAAGAGTCGTACGGTAACTAGGGAGTGTGTATGGTGGCCGTACGGTCCAGGAATGTATGCCGTACGGTTCGGGAATGTATGCCGCACAATTCGGGAATGTATGCCGCACAGTTGGAGGTTGGCGTGGCAGTACGGATGGGATTGGCGTGGCAGTACGGATGAGATTGGCGTGGTAGTACGGATGGGATTGGCGTGGCAGTACGGATGGGATTGGCGTGGCAGTACGGATGGGATTGGCGTGGCAGTACGGATGGGATTGGCGTGGCAGTACGGATGAGATTGGCGTGGCAGTACAGATGAGATTGGCGTGGCAGTATGGATGGGATTGGCGTGGCAGTACGGATGGGATTGGTGTGGCAGTACGGATGAGATTGGCGTGGCAGTACGGATGGAATTGGCGTGGCAGTACGGATGGAATTGGCGTGGCAGTACGGATGAGATTGGCGTGGCAGTACAGATGGAATTGGCGCCGTGTTAGTGGTGCCTTCCAGACACTCGATTGAAGACTACTTCTCCTCCGAAGATAATTAGATGTGACTTTGCAAACATAGAGCAATACGCCAGCCAAATATGATTGCCAGAAAGATATTATTGACTTTATTGATAGAGCTTCGGATTTGCCAAATCCGATACAAGCAGAATAAGCAGAATAGAGTGAGGGTTGAATCCCACCGAAACTGCGGAGTACCAAATAGGGAGGGTCTTTCACCTCCGAAATGGCGCACAGGAGAATCCCCAACAGGAATTCGCAAACATAAATAAAATATCAAATCTCAACATATGAAAACTATCCTACACGCCGAGCATAAATACTGTCGAGAGTGCACAAAAGAGCCGACGGCGTCAACTAAAACTATGCCAAAAGAAATAATGGGCCCGAGATAAGCTAAATCAATCAGGAGCCACATATACAATAGTTTTAATAGTCATTTAATGACGGGAACATTACATGCATGATCCTGTGCGCGGCGTGTATAGCTCGTCCCGATATACTGTTTAGGTTGCTTGACTGATAGATTTTGTAGTTGATAACCGCTGATGCAAACAGAATGCCCTTGTCTTTGATGTCGTTTACAGTCATCAACTGACTGTCAGACCTTGATTTTGTCAACTGTGACTTCTGCATTGGCTATCGTTCTTAGGGTAAGAGCTTCCCCTTTATCATTATACCCAGTAACCCTTCACAAATCTTCTTTGGTTATCGGTGTGACTGCGCCTTTCGCAAGCCACATTCCTGGTTTGTGAACCCTACTTAGAACCAGTCTTATCCAATCCGGTCGAAACATGGTTGGATATCTTACTCCATTAATCAAACCTGAAGTTTCAAGCCTTGCATATTTGTCTTGAAGCTTTTTGTCCTCGCAAAGTGAAAGATATTCACTTTGGATGAACGTTTCACCCAGTTCTTCCTTCTTGGAGTGGATGAACACCATTATGTCTCCAATCAACAAAACTCCTTCAGGCACCGACAGTAGAGCTCCTGCCATATCGTTCTCTCGGTTTTGTACTGTCATTATATCGTAAACTGGTCTATCAAATTGGTTAGCTCCAATTAGGTTAACCACAGAAGATGATGATGCCATCGTATCTGACCGATTTACACAGAGTTCTTGATAGGATTTACGGAGTTCACTTAGCAAAGAACGTAAATCAAAGCAAGACAAGATTACTCAAGCTTAAGAAATAAAAAATCATAGTTCGCAATGTAAAGTGAAATGAGTAATCATCCTTCCCTTAAATAGACTTAGGTCATAATGGTAATTAACAAACGGTAACAATTGTTAACGGCTACAACATTAATTACCCTTACCCAATCTTTCCTACGACAACCGGTTCTTATACCTGTTAATCAATCCTTGGCTGCAATGTCAACACTTACCTGTCCGGTATTCTTGATATATTGGTGACTTCTTCCCGGTTGCACTTCTTAACTGTGTGAGATCACAACTCACCAGTTCCACCGGGAACAGTAGGCAGACTACCTGTTCCCTTTAAGCCCTTAGGCTCAGTTTGTTGAAGAGATATCACCATCAACAGATGATAACCTCGCCTCTGTTTTCTCCTCAGCGGAGCTCTTTGTTTCCTTTTTGAACCAAATCTTCTTGATTTTCCTTTCAGTCTCTTTTACCTTGTTATCCTTTTGGTTAGGTGTCAAGTTCTTCTTGACCGGTTTAGCAGGTCTATTTTTCTTGTTCAATGGCCGGCTCCTACACTCTTTGGCTAGATGTCCAACCTTGTTACATTTGTATCAAGCCATTCAGGTTGCCCTCCATGGATTGACCCTTCTTACCCTATTCTTGGGTGAGTGACACCGAGAGTTGTTATGGCCTGATGGTCCACAACTAGCATAGTTGGTTGTGCTCTGGTTTATATTCCTATTATGGAATACCGGTCTCGGTGGGGATTTGAATGCCATGGTTTTGGACCTGCATTCTTCAACCTTGTGTCCAAACTTGTTGCATGTATAGCAGTAACCCTTGAAACTTCCCCTGCTTCCATCGGACACACTGTTGGAGCAAGACCTACATTCAAAGGTCCTGTGACCATACTTGTAACAGTTGTTGCAGTAACTGTTAGAAGTGAATGGTTTCACCGGTGAATTTTTGCAGTCATTTGCTTTATGACCCGGTTTATCACAATGATTGCAAGAGGTTTTGAAGGTCTTTTTACCTTTTTCTTCTATCGGTTTCTTCTTTTCTTTCTTGCCCTTCTTGACTTTAGAGGACTCACCGGTTTCTTTGCTGCTTTGATTGATGTATCCAAGTCTTGTGAGATCCTTGTGCTTTCTTTGAGCACTCAACTGCTCATCAAGCTTTTCTGAGCTTTCAATGTACCTTATAAGTGTCTCATTTCTCTCTTCAAGAGTTTTCATTTGTTCCTTTAGTTGATACAATTCAATAGCCAGTCTTTTGCATGCATCATCTTTATCATGCAAGTTCTTATGCATAATTACATTCTCTTGATTTATGATCTGTATGTCTTCTTGAAGTTGTAATACAAGAACATCACTTTCTCTTACCGCATCTTTTGCCAGATTTCTTGCTCTTTTAGAGGTCACTAGTGATTTTACAGCATTGTTCCATTCATCTTCAGCTTTTCTTTTGTTTTCAATGATTTTAGTCATTCTCAGAGCATTACTTTCTTGCTCCCTTTTTAGATTGGTGATCTGATTGGTTAGACTTTGATTTTTCTCCATAAGATCAGAGACTGCCTCTTCTACTTCATCAGATACACTTTTCCCAGAGAGTTCCTCAATTGATTGATTGCTTTCATTCAATTGTAGAGCCCGCTCTTTTCTCTTTGCAAGAGACCTCCTCAGTCTATTCTCAAGAGAGACAATTATGTCATTGGCTTCCTCAAGCTGCTTTTGATACCTGTAACCTTACATGATCTTTACTCAAGTAGTTAAGCTTTATATTTGAGAACCAAAGGCTCTGATACCAATTGTTAATCCTAACTGGTTACTGAGAGGGAGGGGGTGAATCAATAAATACAATTTCTACTTCAATTTATCCTTCTATATATATATTCTTGCAAATTTAAAGGAATATAATAACACTCATAAACAAAAATTGAAATGCACAGATCAACACAACATATATACGTGGAAACCCTCGGTTAGAAGGAGAAAACCACGGTAGGATAGAGCCCACAACTTTACTACTACAGTAATAAAGATGTCATGTTAGAGGCTTACAAAGCACTGGTAAGAGTGCTACCCAGTTAAGGGATTTGGTTGAAGACTTGTTACGATCTTGACACTGTTAGGAGTCACCTTGTAAGAGGACTTTCAACACCAACAAAGATGTTACGCGGTAAAGGGATTTATACAAAGAACCTGTTAGGGTTCACCCTGATTAAGGGATTTGAATATGCTTCACAATCTAAAGCAATGATCTTATGATGACACTTTTTGTCTAATCAGATCATACCTGTTACCCTTTGCTCTGCTTGGCTATTGAACCTTTCTCTGTCCTTCACTTCTCGTGACTGTAACTCCTCTTAGAAGATTCCTCTCTCCTGCTCATGATATTCAACAACACTCCTTTCATGTCCTATGACCTATATTTATAAGAGATCAATCTTATAAAAATTACATCTCATAGATTCGCCAAGCTGTAAACTCTCTCATAAATCACGCATGCAAAACCCTTGAATAAAATGCTTGCAAACTGATCCTAAGTTTACCTTGAAACACTAGTAGATAAAACAAAGCTAACTCCAGTTCCACTAAAAAAGCTAACTTCAATTTTACTCAAAGCGCTCCTTATAATCCGGTTTGGATTATCATGCACTTAACTGATAAAGAATGTGTACCTGGTTAGTGATATGTTCCGTGTGTGTTTCCTATGACCGGTTGGAATAACCTAGACCGGTTAAAGTACACCGCTTCCTTGTTTAGTCTACCAGTTCATAATTATGAGTACCAATGTGATGTACCGGTGTTCCGGTGGGTTCCAATGGGAGTGATGTTTGCTATGACTTCACCAATGGCAACTAAGTTATGTCAACACATCTATTAACTTTGCGAAATAAAGTATTTGTTGTAGCGCATATTCATGTTGATGAAGAAATTGTACACATACGCATCCAGCAAAAGGATATTCTAAAGGCACAGACTCCATATCAGTGATGATCTGTGCACACACACAAAGGAAAGGAAGAGTTGCAGTTTGAAATGCAAAGCCAAAATAGCAAGCCCCAAAGCGCGGAAGGCAATTAAATATTGGTTTGAGAAGATGAAATATTCAATGGGAAAATGATATTGTTGCTGGGAACCCAGATGCTACACCAATGAGGAATTTGTGTCAAGGGATAGATTCAATCTGAAAAGGTAGTGGGAGAAGAGATTGAGTTCGTGTTCGAAAGCATGGCATCCAAACAACACATTCTACTGTGAGCACATTCGCGGTGGTAGAAATCATGGAAGGCTTGAACAACAAAATAGCATGAAGAAGGAATCATGCTTCAAGAATGGCAAAGAACTAGTTAAGCCAGCGGTAGACATGAACAATGGACAACACGTTTTTGCACTGGTCATGGAACAAAGTAAAAGATAAATCTACCTTCATGAAATCAAATTGAGTAAGAGAAAGACCACTTGAATGATTGTCTCGGGAGGTTCCCATATGCACAAACATAATTCTGGTTTAAATTCAAAAGTCCTCCATCGCATGCGCTCCTAGCATCTCAAGTCAAGGAAACTTAGAAGGAAAGGAGTGAATGAATCCATCGTGGATAGCCAGGAAATGTGGAGCGGGTTTCAACACAAGTCCAGGAAAGTCAACATAAGAAAAGTTCTGTCACATTCACAAAATCTCCCCCAAACCCTCTTTCAAGCGTAAAAAAGAGCTAGTCACGGAAAACTCCAAGCACGAAAAATCCTTGACTCACTTAAAACCCTGCCCAGAGCCTATCTTGGGCACAAAAACGAATGAGTTGCTTAAAATGCATGAAAAGGAAGAAATCCCCAACTAACCCAAAATCTTGCTCATGTCCTTTCTTGGGCACATAATAAGACAGGTCACGGAATGTGCAAAAAAGGAAAAGTCCGCAAGTGGTGCCAAAATGCTCTCATGCGTGAATATGACAGTCACAGAGTGCAAAAATGGGAAAGTCCACGAGTGGTGCCAAAATGTGCTCATGCGCGAATATGACATAGTCACATAAGTCAAGGAAAAGCCACCGTAGATGAACAAACACACAGAGCGTGATTTTAATAAAATCATGGAACATAGGGAAAAAGAGGTTGTCTATCAAGGAAGGAGAAATGCGCTTGGGTGCACACATAAGTTAAGGGATGCTTGCCAAGTAAAGTACATAAAAGGTAATCTAGGAGAAGTGGGCTCATGTGCGCTCATAACATTAAAAGGACATGGTTGTCAAGTCTTTTAAGTTTAAGTCCATGTATGATCAAACTATGGAAGCATTTAAATTTGAAATTTCTAATCCACACACGGGCATGCCTCTTTTGCCACTTTAAGTATTTGATGTGATAAAAGTTGTGAAAAGTAGGGGGATCTTGATAAATTTGGAACATTTGATGTTTTGAGTTGTGCAGGAGAAAATGTCAAAAGAGAATGGAGGGATATAACTCTAATGCATGTCTTATAGAGGAAATTGCACAATAATATTTAAAGTTTGAAGTCAAGGACGATCAAAATTGAAGTTTGGAACTATTGGACTTTTGGAAGGGCATTTAAAAATGTATCTAAACCTAGGCCAAGGTTGAAGTCGAGATTGGGAAATAAAGTCTTGGATTTAAATTGGAAAATTGACTAAATGTTGGATTTCATATTTAATATTTAAAATTGAAAAAGTGGTGAAATCAATCGAAAATGGCAAGTAGAACAAAAATTGGGTTCCTTGGAATATTGACGATGAAAGATTTTGTAGATTGCAAGGAGTGAAGTGTTGAGCAAAAGCATGCAAATTTTGAAGAGAGAGAATGTTGGAGAGAAGAAGTTTTATTTTATTTTAAGTCTGGAGTGAAATGTAAAATAATTTTTATTTTAATTCCTTGCATGATTCTTATGTTTGTTATTTCATTTTGTAGAAGGAATTTCAGTTCGAGATGTTCGAGGGGGACATTCAAGTCCAAGAGTTCCAGTTCCAGCTCCAGTTTCACATGATTAAAGGGGACATTCAAGTGTTGAAACCGTTCAAGTTTTGGGCAATCCAGTTCAAAGCATGCAAGGTTGAGGACTTCAAAGTTCAAAGCTCAAATCCATAAATCCAAGAACGTGGTCAAGGAGGTTCTATGTGAAAAAGAAACTCCAAAATGACATAATCATTAATGAAGGATTCCAATCTGTAAATTTCCAAGCAGGCACATGGAAGGAGAGAATGATCAAAGGAACATAATTTCAGAAGAAGCAATCGGAGTTGGAACCAAGTAACATAATGATGCAATCAGGGCACCCAACCATCTTCGCCGGTTAGTTTCAAGGAAAGGAATCAAGGATAATCTATTCAACGAAGACAAAGCATTTATGGCATAGTGGACATGCATAGTGGGCATTCATGTCACCCCACTCTTTTCCTGAATGTGCATGCGTAGTGGGCATTTATTGTCCACTAAGATAGTGGATTCCTTTTGACTAGTCAATATGGATCCTTGCATTAATGTAGATTCCTTTTCTATGCCCTAACCCTAGTTAGGGCTGAGGTGGCAAAATCTGGGCCATCGGTTATTGTTTCAATCTGGGCCACCCATTGGGTTCAAGGACCTATATAAAGGCCTCTTCTTCTCATTTGTAAAGCGTTTATTGTGAGATTGTTGCCTAAGAGCTATTGAGACAATAAAATTTTCATTGAAGTGGTAATAATTTGATGTGTCCTGATGCTTGCTTGGTTTCATAATTCCCTCATTTAGATTAAGTTTAGTAGATAAAAGTGTTGTGATTGCAATGGCAAATATGATGTTTTGATGAGTTCCTTTGGTTCATACTTTTGACGTTTTAGTGATTCTAAATCGTTGTGCAAAGTTATCCTGAACCCCACCCGTGCATATGCTTAACTTCTATCATTCACATACATTGTTCTTTATGATGGTGTTTGTGGTGATATGAAAATATCTTGCATAACCTTTGAAGATTGCACCAGTTCACATGTAGTTGTAGTATAACTTGGCGAAGCGGAACTTGGTAATTAAGGAATTTGTCCACCAAAGTACTCTTTGTTTCTGTCATTACCCTTAGGAGTAGAATAGAGTTACTTAACCCTAATCCCTTTTATTTTCGCATATTTCTAAAAATCCAAAAAGTGTTTCATTGCAAATCTTTTGATAGCTCCCATCCAGCATGATTTGAAATCTAAACTTAAGGCCCCTTGTGATATTCAGCCAATCACATCAACCACCAAGCTTGTCCACAGCCAAGACCTGACACGAAAAGAACCTTGGAGTCACTGTATGATCTTGCAATCTTAACATATGCAGTACTTTGTTCAAGAGAGGATAAGATATTTTGGTATTTTGTTCTATTGTTTGGTGGGTCATAAAACACACATCAACAGGAAGGTGATCCATAACAGTGGAATTAGAACTAAGTTAATCTTTGCAGTGATAGGGGTAATTCATGACATCCTGGAGAAGTTATTTACTAAGACAGGTATGAGAGATGCTCTATGATAGTATATGGGAGATGTGCATGTTTGTAATATATCCTTAGTGTTATTGTTTTTGAAGATAACATGTGGAATGTGAAACCTATTGGGGAACAAACCCTAGGACTGTTTTAGGATGAAATGGCATGGAAGGTTGTTGCACTTTATAGAACTCAGTTCTATTTGTTGAAGGTTTATTCTGCATTAGACAATTTTTTCTTTGAACAATTCTTCATGGAGAATGTCCACTTAGACATAACTGTCACTAACCCCAATGCAGTTTGGGTTAGAACACATTGTTTAGTATAAGTTGATATTGACCAGAAGAGAGCTCTTCTTAGAACCATTTGGCTCATATAATAGTGACAGCAATGTGAATGCAAGGCTTCATTCAGTTTGATGTGCATACTGCATACAACATCCCAATATTTCTCAAATTATGGAACAAATTGTCATCACTCTTATGTATTCAAATGATAATTTTCTTTTAATTGTAATTTTTGTAAGGGGTGTGCCTTAGGTTTGATTTTGAGATATGCATTCAATCCTTTATTAAGGTGTTGTGCAATCAATGAAATCTTTTAGTCATGCTCCATTATTGTGCTTGCTGCTATAGAACTGGTTTCTATGCTTAGTTATGTTTCTATCAGGCACTGTAGTTGGATATCAGCTATCTAGACATACGTTTTCATTCAAATGACTGGATCTATCTTTTTTGAATGTCATTATTAAGACAGTTCTCACTGTCTGATCTATTTATTCAAATTATAGGATACTAACCAAGTAAGATCTGCACCCACCTTAATGTTCAGATTTTAATGCTAATATTTCAAGCTTTTCTTCCTCATAATGCTAATATTCCATGTTCTTATTTCTTTTAATGTATTTAGCACTCGTTACAAAACATTCAAATATTTGCCCTCGATCTTATATGTCTTTGTAACTGTAACATCTTCTGATATTGAGATATTTTTAAGTGTAGGTCAAGCTCAGGGGGAGATCTCCAAAATGTTTTGTATGTGGTGATAACCCAGAGATGTCTTTCGAAAACTTTCAAAATTTTGACTATGAAAAGTTTACTCAATCACCAATGTCAGATAAGGTATTTTTTATGTTTCTCTGTACATGTCCGTTTCTTCTTTGGGGTTTGGTCTTTATATGCATGCTTTTTGAGTTAAAAGAAAAATCAAATTCTCATGTGCTCATTTTCTTTTTACAAACTTAACTAGGTATCATGGTGCAAGTCTGTTATAGTTTTCTGATAACTCAAAAGAAAATTGATATTCATGATAAAATATTGGTGAGAGGAGGAACCTAATGGAACTTTACTTTTGTTAACCCAGAAAATAGAAAGCAGGCTATGATGAAAGGCTATAGCATAGGGGTAAACAACTAGCAGTCATGAAAAAATCACAATTTTTTGGTACTAACATCCTTTCCTCTACAACCAATGAGATTAATACCGCAACAAATTGACGAAACAAGGGCCAAGGTTTCATGCTTAAACTTTAACAACAAATTTAAGAGAGGTCATACATGTGTTGAAATTTAATTGTTCTATATTGAGGGAGTACCAGATATGAAAGAGTAGGCCTCAGAACCAGATATAGAAGAGGATCCATTTTTAGACCAGCCTACATTTCTTATCATGCTCTTTCAGGTGTCACTACACCATAAACTCTCAAGGTAAGAGAATTCTTGAAGAAAAAGAGTCACAAATTGATTGATTCTATTAGTACCCATAATCTCATTGACCACAAGTCAGCAAAATGCATCTCAACTGCATTTACCTTGCACCGTAGTTGCAAGTTATGATAGTAGATGGTGGTAAAGTCAGTTGTTAAGCTAACTACTACAACCTCATGTTATAAATGGGTGATTATGGGTTGAATAGCATGATATTTTCCATTCCCACAGGTGGTGTCAATATGTTATTTGTAGTACATTGGTTGCTATGCCAGTGAACATTGAGATGAATTATCAAGATTCAAGACCTCTTCCTAGGGTTTCTGTCTGAGGGCCAAATAGTATAACTTCAGAGATTGTGGGCAAAAAGCATGCAAATAATTAGTTCTCATCAAATGACAAAGTTTATGCAAAGGGCTCTTCAAGATTTTTCGCACAACCATATTCATTAGAGTTTTAAGAATGTCTGCTCTCTTTTTTGCTCAGCAGATGGCCCTTCTTGCTTTGTAGTTCTCTTTGTATTGGAGAAAGAGTTTTGACAATTTCAGTTAGCACCATTAACAGAACTGAAGCTTATAATTAACAAATATTAGGTGGTCTTTGGAAGGATGCCTAAGAGTCTTCTTTCAATGCAAGATTGTGATCTCATAAGAATCCCAACATTCATAAAAACTATAATTAGGAAAATATTCATAAAATCTTATACCATCTGTTTGATTTCTTTGTCTGCTTTTTAGGTTCACGCATAACATGTATGGATTTTAACTTCTAGCTCCTTGCATTGTGCACAGGCAACCAATGAACTTAGTGCAGTACCTTCATTTTTCAACATTTATAGCAGTAAATAAAAGAAATGCACTGCAAACCCAAAAACAAAAACAAAGGATAGTAACCATATTTCAGTTGTCAGCAGATGTATAATTGACCAAATACATGGGCAAAATTTACAAATCACCCTTATTAGGCATGTTGCAATATGCCCATCTAATGCTTGTATTTGTTTGTGCTTGCTGCGGTTTTTGTTCAAGATAAACTCGCAATCCTAAATTACTAGTTTGGAATTAATTGACGAGATGCAGTATAAATATTGATTATTATTTATAGTGTTCTGAGGCTAACGAGTGGCATGCTCATTCATGTTAGTAGCATGTGGAATTAAATTATATTTGTTTTCATATTTTGGTGCATGCCGTTAAGTAACTTATCATGCCTATGGTCAATTGTTTGAGTGCTTCACTGGTACATTTGAATACAGGACCCTGTAAGTTTATGTATGCTTCCATCTTCTCAACGAGTTACAAGTAGAGAATTTAAGCAACGTCAAGAAAGTGGAAGACCGTATGTCTTGCTTGATGTTCGAGAGAACCACCAGTACAAAATTGCTTCTTTGTCAGATTCCTTAAACATTCCACTGTCGCATTTGGAAAGTCAAGTCCAGGTAATTCAAGAAGCTATGAAAGAGATGTCAGTTAAGAGTTCATCAGATGAGTCAGTGTCGTTTGAGGAGGCAAATGGAACAACTTTGGAACAGATTTCTTCAAGAATTCCATTATACGTTGTATGTAGAAGAGGTAATGACTCTCAGAGAGCTGTTCAATATTTGTGTAGTCAAGGGTTTCATGCAGTACATGATATTATTGGAGGGTTGGAGGCTTGGACAAAGGAGGTTGACTATAACTTCCCTTCTTACTGACACTGCTGAGTGAAACTTTATTGTTTCAAACGGTTCGCTAATAAGCTGAACTTCTGTGGTGTTATAGATGAATTTATTGCTAGCAACGTATAATTTTTTTTTCTATTTACAAGACATGTCAAAGCAATTTAGGAATGACTATTAAGTTTTAACAAATTAACAAGCTGTCAAATTTTCATCTGACAACCATTATCTGTAAGTTGTTGTAATGGACAGATACTTCCAATTTCGTTTCATGGTCATTGTTGTTTCTAATGCTGCAAAACTGCAATACATTAAAATAATCCCTAAAATGGTTTGATTTCTCACGATGTCATGTCATTTAAGAAATTAAAAAAAAATCATTATGCCATTGAACATTCAATTACAGTTTATAAACACTAATTAATATTAAATAACATGACCTGACACATATTTGCTATTTTCAATGTTAATACTGGAGGATCTATATAACCATCACATTCTTCCAAAGATTTCTAGACACAGAAAATTATAATATTTAATAATATTATTAGTTATAATCAATATATTACAGTTATATTGTACCCTGTACATCTCAAATTCATATGCAAGGGTCTCATAAAGGCACCGTCTATGGTGCAACTAGAATGCACCACTATTGTGTGTAATAAAATAGCCTTAGATAAAAATTTAAAAACACTATGCATGGGTGCATTCTAGTTGCCTCGTAGCCAACAGCCTCATTAAAGACACCTTCAGAGTATGTTTTGAGATGCGAATTTTACACTACAGTAAAGATATTTGACATAAGTTAATGATATTTGCTTCCTTCCAAATTCTCAAAATTGTGACAAATCCAAGATCTTGTATTGCTGTCCAACGTAACAATTACTTATTTATACAATGCTTTGCTCCTTATCCTTGTTGAACACTTTACATCAGTGTAACATGGGGACGCGCACCCTGGCAAAAACCCAAGAGTACCGGGTGCAAGGACGTCCCCGGGATGGGTACTCCACTCACTCAAGCACCCCTGCCAACGGCCGTGGGCCGCCACACGTCGGCCACACCCATCCTTGTACCGGTTGAGTGCTTGGGATCTTGGGTGCGGTACTTGGGTGCTGCCCAGGGATCCCTCGGCCGCACCCAGGACACCCCAAAAGCAATTTTTTAAAGTTGTTTTTTAATTCTTGTGAGTTTCCAATTTTTCAGTGCAAGGGCGGGAGGATTTATACAAATATAACATTTAAGTATAAGTTTGATTTATTTAATCAAACTTATACTTTAAGTTATATTTGTATAAATACTTTCAAGATGCTTGAAATAGGTTCCAACTTCATAGGAGTTAAGATGTAGATTCTAGATTTTGGGGGGGTTTGAAAAATTCCAGACTTAGCCAAATTTCAGGATTCAGCAAGCCTTCAACAGGGTTACCTCCCACAATCCATCATGGCTTTCTAAGGTTGAACTGCAGTTGGCAAAGGGATTCTCAAAGGGTTTTAATTCGTTTTATCACAAATCACTTGGTTTCAACCCCATCTCTATGATAGACTTAGCTTAGCTCTCATCCAAATCCCATATAGACATGACTTCCCAATAGGCCAAAATCACTCAAACCTCATTTGCCAGACCTAGGGACTTGAAAACAACCACCAACAAAGACTACCTAAGACCTAGTTATGAAGACTTTGACATTGATGATTGATCATGATTCATTATATCATATCATGCTACTGTGCTCATTGTAATCATGATCATTTTGATATATCATATTTTATATTTGAACAATGAATTTTGAATCTTTGATAGAAGTTTAGAACATGATTCATTATGTTACTATGTATGTTTATGTTACTATGTTGAGTGTTCAATGATTCTAGTTTGTGTTGCAATTTTGCTATGTTCAAGTATTTGGTATGTTATATTGAAACATCTTTTCATAATTAGCATTTCAAGTTATATATGTATAGTATGTAGCTCCCCTTCTCCCCCCCGTACACCCGTCGTCGTCCCCCCCCATTGTCCTGAAATTGAGGCCCTTTTTTATTCTCGCACCTGAAACTCGTCCCAGCATCCCCCTATCCCGACATACCCCCGCGTCGGTGTTACACTGCTTTACATTAAACTTAAGTGTAGAAGTAATAACACTAGGATTTTACATGGAAAACCCAATGCGGGGAAAAACCACAATGAGAATCACACTCACTATATGAAGAACAAACTACAATGTTTTAGATCAGAGGCTAAGGATCTCACTACTCCTAATATAGACTTGTAGACCAAAGCGTACTGCCTTAGGGCAAGATACAAAGGACTTGCAAATCATTGAATATTGTTTCTTCAAGGCAAGATACAATAGCACTAATCACAATGAATTTTATTGAATGAGCTAACTGCAGGTGAATTCTTTGCAATGTCGATTACAATTTGTTGTTTATACATCTATGACTGATTTCATCTCTGCTTATTTGCACATTCACTCTTTTGTACTTAACAATATCTTGTGCGCAATCATCCATAACTCATACCTTTATCTATGAAGAATATCCACCAATATATATCCACAACTCAAATAATGTCTATTAGGTCAACCTAATGAGATGTAGTGGGTAACATATAGACCATAGGCCCCAAACACAATCTCTAAAGAATGCAGAAGAGAAAGGAAGCATGTGAAGCATCACACCATATTGGCACACCTTCCTCTAGATCTAAAATTTTCGCTGTAATCACAACGTGCTACTACAAGGACCAAAACATGTAAAGTCGGCCTCAAAAGGTATAATACTGAGAATGCTTGTCGACCAAACAAACTCAAATTGAAGTGCATATCTCCAAAATTGTTGTGGATGATCAACATAGCATCAATTGATCCCAACATAATTGTATCAACAAGCCACATCATCAAAAACACCGAAGGTAAAAGAATGCAGAGCATTCTTGTAAACTGGTAATTTGTTTTTGTCAAGCTGATACACAAAACATTATATATTTTGTTGCAGACTAAAATAGAACATGAAATTAGAGATGTGTCCCCCTTTGACATATACCAACAATATACTCCAACCACAAGGTGAAATATATCGATGCACCACAATTTAGAGCAAAAAAAAAACGTCTGAGAAAATGTTCACCAAAATAGTCATACTTAGCAATTTTTGTGTAGTCAACTGAAACCATCACCAAAGCTCTAGATAAGACATTCAGATATATCTTCTACAATCTTCTCCACCAAGCTCCGCTCATTTATGACAACATAAATGTGTATTGTTGACACTATATCACTCTAGAACACATACAAATATTGCAGAACACAACTTCCTAATGTTTGTATCCATCTTCCAAACACAAACTGCAACAAGTTTGACTTCAATGACAACATAACATTATATGTGCAACAATCTCCCCCTTTGACATCAAGGACAAAGGGTGTCCCCAAATCATTGTACTAATTTTGAGTTGCCAAAAACCACTCCCCTTGAAACAAAAAGTTATACATATCCTTCACCGCAAAACATGTTTTCAATATGTGCAGACACTCCCCTTAACACAATCAACTCCCCCTTAGGAAATGCGCCAAAAGGAACGAAAGCCAAAAAATTGTATTATTTGTTTGTCGATGTATCCAAAATTGTTTTACTACCAAGAATGGACAGCCTATTTTGAAGGAGGCAGAATGGCATGATGGATCACCTTTAGTTTTACCTAGGTTGTCTTCCAATCATTTGTTGCAGAGGTCAAAAAGGTACATTGATATATTGTCTTTACAAGAAGCTCCTTTGTATATTGTATATTCTGTGAAGCCCTAAACTCCTGAATCAACTTTTGGACCCTTTAAATATCTTTACCATATCAGCGAGCTTCAGAGTAACAATATCATGTAAATGACCAAATTATTCTTTTATCTTTGTCTTTTGATTTGTCAAAAGATTGATCTACAAATATAAATTATTTATTTGTACTCTTCTATAGCCATCTTTGTCTTTCTTGAAATTAATTGTGTTTGTCAGTTGTACAAACTGTGACTCCAAGAGGTTGACTTTGTCCTATGTATTCTTTGTGGAAACAAACCATCTTTGACAAAATTGATTTACAACAATAACTTCATTTACACATTTCTCAAAGTCCTTGAGAATCTCTTGTAGCTTGTTGTGTGCAATTGCACGCCTATTTACTAGCTCCTTTAACCTTTGCTCTTCCACCTTTTTCAATGCATCCCTCAAGATCGTGGCCTCTAAAGTGGAGATATTTTGCTTGAAGCCTCTAAGAAACAACAGTAATTTATCTACTCTAAACAATGATTCTTCTATTTGAATTCCAAGAAGTCCTCCATGAAGGACTTTCACTGCATTGTCTATTACCTTAGTACTATCCTTATTAGATTGCATAAAATATTTGCGAGCAAAATGGGGAATGATATCAGCTACGTGTAATATGTGCCAACGAGGCAATTGGTCAAGATCTATCTTTCCTTGTGATATAACCACTTTTAGTACCTTTGTTGTTACTATAGGTTGAAATTGCATTTGTAGGCCCAAAAAATCTAGTGTAGAATCTTCAAAACCTCTAAAAGATTCACCGACAAGTATTTCTCTTTCTTCTTTAGTAGCCTTTATTTCCTCTATTTTTTTCTTAGGAATATCCTCTTCTACTATTTTTTCCCTTCTCCTTGTTTGGGGTCATATTTACAAGTGTCACCTTATTAGTCCTTTTTTGCATCTTTGGACTAGAAAGTATATCTTGTGTATTATCTTGTGACAATCTCATTAGTTTTATGCTAAAACATAATATTGTTCCAACTTTCAAAATAGAAATTGTTGGGTGGATATTTTGCAACTAATAGTCTTGGGATCAATTGGAGAAAAAGTGGTTCCAACCATGTTGTGAGACATAATCCCTCCTACTTTTAAGGGAAGGCTCCCCCTTCTTATTGCTACTAGGATCAGCTAAACACTTGATTATTACTATTTACACTAGGCCAAAATGGGGTAGGGCATTCATCATATTCTTTTATTTCAAAATAGACGTTACCTTTACAAATAATCTTTAATCACTGGTGTAATTCACTTACAAAATATTAATTGTAGCAATAATTCCCATAAACAAAAGATTAGACATAAGAATAACATTTAGTGTACCAGTTAAAATTTCAGTAACTTAGAAGCTCACAAAAACGCAAAACCTTTCCATGACTCCTTTGTGAATTCAAGAACAAAAATAAACATACGTGCAACTCAAAGTATCTAACGTATTTTCACCTTATAGCACAAATGTAGAAAATAAGAGCAACACAAAGTTTGCAAGTTATCCCCTTACTTGAGCATTCTACACTAATTTCAAATGTGATAAGCAACTCAAAATCTACAAGATCAAGTCTGAAAACCTAACAATAATTCTAAACACAATAAGCAACTTAGAGAACTTGATTTACATCTAAACTCAAAGTTTTAGAGTGCACACAAACTGTCACAATTTTGTTGCATCACCCAAAAGATGTTTATTTACAATGAGCCCTCTTGTATTTATAGAAGAGAGACTATAAGAAAAAGGTGGGAGAAACCTAACTAATTGTTGACTTATTCAACATTATAGTCTTATGTAACGTGATTATGTGTAATTGTATTTTACAATTCGACACATAATGTGGTCGCATGCGTTTGCAATTTTTAGTTTTATATGTAATTTGTCCAGATTGAATTACATGTGCATATTTGAAACTAATCTAAGTGTCTGACAAGACACAAATTTTGTTATATCATCCCATGTCAAAGAGGTCTTCATGTTGTTTCAAGATGACCTGTGGAGTCTTCAAATTCTTGGTGCATGGATGAGTGCGTTCGTGAGCACCAACTTGCATCTTTGATAGTTCTCATGTCCTTTGTCAATGAACTAAACCTCATCTTCTTGCTTGTGGTAATACTGGTTCTTTGGGGAAATTCTTTCTATGAAGTTGAGGTGAAAAACTCAGAGCATGAATGAGAGCATTTGTAATGGCGTCACTATGGTGGATTTTGAGGATTTCCATGTTGGACATTAGCTTGGCATGACACACAAGACAATGGACAAAAATCCCAAACAAAAATAAAAAGATAAACAAGGATTAAAAAAATGACTTAAAATGACCAAAAATGCAATTTAGAGTTTTTAGGATGCATTGCACATGAGGGAACAACATGGTTGCAATGTGTAATAATTTGCGTAATCAGAACAAAAATCTTTGATAACAAGGGTAAAACTCAAGATTTCATGTGTAATCAGAGTTTTTAGTTCCAATTACACATTACATTGCATAAGGGAAGGTATTCACAAAAAGTCCTAATAGCATTTGGGTTTGCATGTTACAATGTGTAATTGGGGTTAAAACCTCTGATTGATTTACAATTCCATGTGAAATGGTATGTAGTCAAGGTTAAAAATCTCAACTACATATGTATGTGCATACACAATGAGTGCAAAAACCACAATTGCATTAATGAAAATGCAAATGTAAATGCAATTGGAACAAAAAGCTTCAAAATCCATGTGTGGTGAGGGGAAAAGGGTCTGAAATGCAATGTGGAGTGAGGGGAAAAAGTTCCTACAACACATGCAATTGGGTAAAAAACGTTTTGAAATTTCAAGAGGCTTGCAGATTACAACACAATAAAAACAAATGAAATGAAGACAAGGGATAATGACGATATGTAACTCTGACAAAAGCGTTTTAAAAAATGTGACTCAAACCTTGAAAAGTGTGCAAAAAGAATATATGGGTGATGAATTGGATGAAAATTGTATGGTTGTCTCTTGATTTTTGACCTTGTAAAAATCGAGGAGAACAAACATCACCCAATTTTGTGTTTGTATACACATGTTCTTTAGTTTCTAGACTAGTCTATGTCTTCTTCGGAGGAGAAGACAATCTTCTTTAGCTCTTCTACATCAATTGAACTTTCATCACCATTGTTTTGCACATACAGAGACTTCTTTGGAACAAATCCTTCAACATTGGCAATAGGTACATTAACCTTTAGAGGGGACATATCCACTAGCACACCATATGTCCTCTTCAATTCCTTTGCAAATTCAACATTCGTCTCTTCAATCTGTTTCACCAATCTTTGATAATTGCCCAGATTCTCACCATTGTTGTGTTTACCCTCTCCTTTGTCCTGAATCTAATGGTTAGTATTTGTGCAATATTTGCATTGTTTTCACGAGATAAGAAATCACAAATTTTGCTTTAAACATATCTTGAGCTTAGATTCCTTGAGCAATGTATCATTTCTTTTACTCCAGGCTTCCAACAACTCCTTAGTCAATTTATCTTGAATACCATCTAAGCCCAGATTATGAGTCATCATGTGTCCAATGATAGCTTTATCTATTTTTATTTTGTCTGTTGGAGGGATGTTTTCATACAAAATAAAAGCAATCTCTAATCTATTATGCTTGCTTATTGCATTTACCAAATTGTCTAGATTTAGAGGTTGATACTATGTACCAACTAGAGGGGTTTCCGTCTTCTTCTCATTTCCCTTATCTTTTTTCCTCTTTTGTACTTCCTCTTCATTATCAACACCCTTCTTTCTTCTTTTGGTCCTCTTATGTATCCTAAACTATTCTTTTACTACTTCACTATTTCTAGTGTCAACATCTTTTACAGTAGGCTCCAAACACGTATTCTCCTTTATAGCCTTATGCTTTGGTCTATGTCTTTTCTATTCACTTACTATAGTTCCTATTGCAAGGGTTCTAGAGGAACCAATCTTCACAAGTGGAGAAGCGAAAGCTAACCTTGTTCTTCTATGTGGGGTTCCAAAAGAGCTCTCTCTCTCTCTCTCTCTCTCTCTCTCTCTCTCTCTCTCTCTCTACACTAATCATTATAGGACACACTTCACAGGTCTAAGAAGTTGTAATGTATCATAAGGGGTCATAATGGATCCTAAGTGCTCCTAGGACCCATTACGACACCTTATGACCCATTAGGACCCCTTAGAACATATTAATCATTGTAGGAAACACTAATAACATTATGTAGGAAACACTAAAAAATTCAAGATGCCTCACGTTCCCGCTTCTGCCCTCTTTTTTGAAATCGTAGGTCCTGTCGTGGCTGGGTCGGGGTCTTCTGCTGGTGTGGCGTCTCTTGCAGCTTCTGGTGCTCACTCAGGGTCTAGTGTTCATCCTGCAGCTGCAGTTGCGGCTCGTTTGGGGTCTTTCATGCTTGGTAGTCTTGCTTCAGGGAAGGCTGCTCGTTTGGGGCTTCCTGGTGGTGCTCATTTGGTCAAACCCTCTGCTATTTCTTATGCAGATGTGGCTTCTTTTGAAGCCGGTCTCTATGGAGCTTTCCCTGCTGGGTGTGGGGGCTCCCGGTCTTCCCCTTCTATGTTGCCCTTTTCTGTAAGTGATCCTGTCGTGGCTAATCTGGATTCTGACACTGTTGAGGAAATTTCTAAAAATGTGGAGGAGTTCTCATCCAAGGATGCAATCTTTAGATTTAGGGGTTGTTGGTCCTCTCTCAAATTTGCATACCTGGATTTCCCAAAACTGGGAACCCATTTTAACTGACACTGTCCAGATTTACCCTATGGCAAAAGGCTTCTTTATTGTGAAATTTGAAAATGTTGTAGATAGAAATGCCATTATGTGTGATCGATGTTTCATTTGGGATCACTGCACCTTGCTGGCCAAACCCTGGCATCAGGGGTTTGATCCTCTTACTGAGTTGTTTAATGTTGTTCCCTTATGGGTGAGACTGCTGAATCTTCCCCTCCATCTTTGGCTGGATTCTATTTTTGAATCTGTGGGGAGGACTCTTGGGGTTTTTTAGATGGTGGATTCGGATTCCTCTGATATTCTTCATCCGACGTACGCCCGTATTCTTGTGGATATTGATGTGTCCAAGGGGCTCCCTGAGAAGATCACTTTGGCTTCTTCTGTGGGCTCTTGGACCCATAATCTTGACTATGAGGGAATTCCATTCCGCTGCAGATTATGCCATAAGACTGGCCATCTGGCTACTTGTTGTTCTTCTCATAAGGATAAAACTAAGAAATTGTCCTCTTGGTGGGTGGGGGCTTCTGCCCACCATTATACAGTTCATAAAGCCTCCATGGATGAGGTTGTGGCTTCTCAGACTGATCATGCCTCGGATGGTGATGGTGATGTCCCTGTTGATGACGTTTTGGTATAGATTGTGGTTGTTGTCCCTTCTGGTGTTGTTACTGACCGGACAGTTGTGGGTGTCCCTGGGTTTGATGTTGCTCTTGTTGTCTCTGGTTCTGTTGTTGTCCTGACTGTTGGGGTTGTGCAGTCTCTTGTCCAGGCTTCTCCTGGGAGTGTTCGTGGGAATGGTAGTGGTGCTATTCCTCTCCCTACTGTGGATTCTATGGCTTGGCAAATGGCTGCTGGTTTGGTGGAGGATGGATGGACAATAGTTAAGGGAAAGAAATGTAAATCTTCCACGCCTTCTTTTGATATGAATCTACGTTCTCATAAGGATGGGCAAAAATGGAAATCTTGATTGCCCTTTGTTTGGTTTTGTTGTTTCACTTGGTAGGAACTATGGTTTGTTCATTTGGTTTGTTTGGTGGGGCACCACAGTTGTATTGGTCTTTTATTGCCATATCTTTTTAATGCTCTTGTACAAGGTTTCGGGTCCTTTCAAAACCTGATTTTACGTAATCAAAACATTATCTAGGAGTAATCAATATCATGTACTACCAAGGAGAATCCATGAATATATACACAACTTGGAAACAAGTATTATGTAGTACAACTCTCACCGCTAGTCTTCCTAGCTTTGTCAAGTTCTCTACACTCAACAAAATAATTAAATCAAGGAACCACCATGTTAGCAAAGAATAATGAGCAACGCATGCGACAAGAAACATATTGGTTACCATGTAGCTCTACAAAGCCTCTAATCTAATGCAATGTGAATATGTAAACATGCAAGAAGAACAAGACCAAAGAGAGAACCTATCATATCAAAGCATGTAGCATGCCCTTATACACACACATTTGAGTGCTCAAGTTTGTGATAACTATGAAAATTATGAATTTTTTAGTATAAAAATTAAAGCCCTATTTATGTCACGAGATTTGTGGGAGTTGGTAGAATAAGATTTTGTAGAGTGTAATTGCTCAAGCTCTTGCAACCTTAACTTAGGCACAAAGAAATTAGTTAAAGGAAAATTAGAAAAAAATGACTTGAAAGCCTTGGTTTTATCCAATAAGTTCCAAGAGTCCATTTTCTCAAGAATTTTCATAACTACAAAATCCAAACATTCCTAGGATTTATTGTTGAGTTCTTTTTGGAATAGACAAAGTGAAAATAGTCAAACTTTAAATGCTTAAAACGGTTTTGAAGGCTTGGTTATAAAATATTTACAAATGATGTAAGAGTTATTCACTCATGTAATGAGTTTTGTTAAATAGATTAGGTCCTATGGACAAAACTTGAATAATAAAAAAATGTGGAAACAATCTTAAGATGTCTTCCATAAATTTGGCCGTATTGTAGTTTTTATTGAATAATCAAAAGAATAGGGTCTTATCTATGTAAATGAGCACATGTGAGCTCTTCAAACCCATGAGTAAAGAATGGATAGGTTTGCTAAAAAAAGTTGTGGAGGCCTTTCAAACCAAGATAAATATCTCAAAAAAAAAGGAAAAAGAATTAGAAGAGGCATTTCATAGGAGTATATGAAAGTTTAGAGGAAGAGGATGAAATAGTAATTTCAATATAAGAGCTAGCAGTGGACAAAGTAGAAAATATTGTGGAAGAAGAAATTCAAGTGACAGTAAAATATGGAAGTCAAAATTATGATGAACTTTACATGCACAATGTCTTTATTGAAAAAGTTTGGACATAATGAATGAGATTGCTGGAAAAAGAATAAAAAAATATGCACATTTTTATAAAGAAAAAAGATGAACAATCATATAGTAACTTAATTTTCACTTGCAATGCTACCAAGGAAGAGTAAAAACAATTGTCTTCTAGATAGTGATTATAGTAGCCACGTGATAGGAAGTAAAGATATTTTTGCACATGTGGGTGACACATAAGAACACAAGAGCCACTTGGTGAAGATAAGGATGTTCATAAGTCACAAGGAAAGGGGAAATTATAGTTTTAAAAAAAATGTAGACAAGGAAAATTGGCAAAGGCTTAAATCAATCAAAAGGTGCATCAAATCATCAAAATAGCATGAAAAATCAATAAATGGAACAAAGGCAATTCAAATCAAAGGAAAATTCAATTAAATGATTAAATGATTAAATAAAGCTTGAAAAGGGGAAAAACACTAAGAAATTGATTAAATTCAATTAATGACATAGTTGTTGAAATGAAAAATCAAAATGAACCTCTTACCCTTCATGGCTAAATTTAACTGCTTTAATTAATTAATAAATCATAAATTCCCTCAACAAAGCAAAAAGGAGACAAAATGGACACAAATCACTCACTTTTGTTAAAATGGTCCAGCCTTTTGAAACCATTTAAATGTTTGTCCCCCCATTTATGGACAAAGCAAAGCCAATTGACCTTACCCAAGCATAACCATGGTTATCTCACTCTACCCCCTACCCTTGGGAAAATCTTATAAATAGAAGGCATTTTGAGGCATTATTGATCCACTCCATATCTTTGAATTGTAGCAAAGCTCTTGCAATTTGCATCCACATCACTCACTTAGCATTTTCATTGATAATTAGCTTCAATTGTTGATCATTTTGTAGATTTTCTTATCAAATAGAGCTAGAATTTGATAATTAGATCTAGTTTGCATATCATTCTTAGTTCAATTCTCATAATTAGAGTGTCACTAGTGAGGATTTGCAGCTGAGAGCCTCATTTACCACTTCAATTTAGAGAACCATGAGATATTTAGATTAATTTGTGCATTATTTAGATTAGTTTGCTTTGAATAGTGTAAATTCTCTTTAAATCTTGTTATTTCATGAAGGTGTAAATCACTCACACACAAATGGCGCCCACCGTGGGGCCCTAGGCCTCAAATTTATCATAATTTCCACGTTATTTGCAAAATTTAGGCTAGAATTGCATGAATTTGCTCACTGTTTGCAGGTTACAGAAAATAAATCACGCCTGCCGGTAAAGAAGTCACGCCTAAAGCAAAGAGATGTCGTGCGCGAAAATTAAAATGTCGCCTAGAGTCTGAACGATCACGCTTTTCAGCCTTCAGAATCACGCTTCTGGCGAAAGAAATCACGCCTGCAGAAATCAAATTCTCGCGTCATGGACAAGCAGCTGATGCCTTTGGTCATTTAGATGTCGCCTGGACAGAATTAAAAGCCGCGGCCGAGGAATCATTTTACGCCTGGTGTAAAGGGAGTTTCCTGCCTTATTCATTTAATTTCTCGCTTTGATTATTTTAAATGTCGCTTTGGATTGATTAAATGTCGCTTTTCTGGAATTAATTTGTCGCTTCTAGTAAAGAGTTCACGCGTTATTTTAATTTGATATCGCACTTGATTATTTTAATCTCGCTTGAGCCCCTTATGGTGACGCTCGCGGTTAAAGTAATTACGTCTTTATTAAATTAGATCTCGCGTTTAGCATGGACAATGTCGCCTGATTGAGCATTTATATTGTATCAGAGTAATTACTGTTGTCGCGTGTATTAAAGATTTCACACTTTGGTAAAATTTGATATCGCACTTGCCTATTTTAATCTCGCTTGAGCCCCTTTTGGTGACGCTCACGGTTAAAGTAGTCACGTCTTTGTTAAATTTTATCTCGCCTGTAGTCTGGATGATGTCGCCTGACTGTATTTTCTCTATTTTGTCAAAAATGTTAAAATAAGGACTGTATGCTAACTTCACGATCATTTTTTTTTGTCTCAGGAGCATGGTCTGTCATAAGAAAGTGCAAAAACCAGAGAGAAGACATAACTTAGAGGAGAAATTGATCTCTAAAAGGATAAGGAAAGAAAATCGGGTACATTCTACCTTTGTTCTCAACAATGATTTAGAGAAAGAAGTAGAATTATATGCTAAATACATTGCTGTTGTAGATGCTTACAAACGAAAATATGTCTCATTAAATTGAGAGTTTAGTCCTTAAGTTTGTAAGAATGTTGCAAATATTTTGGTAAAAAGAATCAAAAGCATAATCAATTATATCATTTTAAGCTTTGATTTTGGTTTCCCCTCACTTTGTTTGTATTGTGCTGACTAACTTGTTGGTGGAGGGAACGTTTTGCTAAGGTAAGAGAAGGATTTGGAGAGAAAATGAAAAATCTACTACTTAAAAATGCGCCTAGCCTTTGCTAGCATCGTTTGAGGTATTTTTCTCATCAAGCTTGCACATTCCCTTAGCTTGTGGCATTTCAAAGTTCAAAACATAGTTTAATTATAAAAGGAAAAGAACAAACATTTCAATTCTAAAAACCCCTTTGTCACGGGGTTGAAAAATAACCAAATTGATTATGAGTGTTTGGGATAAGGGAAAAGCAATAGGGATATGCTCTTCATTCTTTGAGTGAATCAAATTCCCAAACTTGCTCTACCAAATCCACTTTTCATGCTTTCAAATGAACATGTTTAAAACTTAGTGGGCTCGCCTCCCGAGATTGCCTTAGAAGGGCCGGTGAGAGGGACAGCCCAAAGTGGGATACACTTGCTTTTGCCGCGAGAATCCGACCCACTATAAAATGAAACGCGGGTATCCTTAATGGGGTACATGACAAAAAGGATTTTAGCTCTTTCGAACTTCCTCTAGTAGTCCTAACGGATTGCGCAAAATCGTGCTTTTGTGCGTGTGGGAAGCCCCTTAACATATTTGGGGGATGAAAAGCTAAGATCCATTTTGAACGGAAAACTTACTACATAACGGTAAAATAGCAAAACTACCTATTAGAGCCATGTTTACGAACCAATTATGTGCTAGGTAGATTGTGTGGAAGCTATTCTTGTGTTTAACTTGTAAAAACGTTCAAAAATATACACATTAGAGCATTCTAGGGATATGGTACCCAATTGATGTGTGTGTTGAGATTGTTTTTATTTTCAAACAAGATATTCCAAAGTTATTGATCAAAACACCATTAAAATTTTAAACCATTTAAAATTGATCAAAAACTTTTACCTTATTCCAAAAAAATAGCTTATCAAGAGAAGAAAGTCAACATACCCTTAAAGTTTGTTAATGCCTGTTATTACAAGGTCACTCTCTATAAGGAAAGCATTACAAACAGATAGGACCTACAACGGAGAAGAGCTCCCATTTCCAAAGAACACTTTCATTACTTCACGAGTGATTGAAAAACCCGCTAAGGCAAAGGACATTAACAAGATGTTTAGTGGTACCCTAGGAAATATTGATCCCAACAACCAAGGGAACAACATGAATGGGGGTATAGATCCTAACAACATGAATGGGGGTATGGATCTTAACAACAATCAAGGAAATTCTAATAATGGAGGAAGAGATCCTAGTTCTCAAGAGGCAAATTCACAAGGCAACAACTTATTTCCTCCTCATAATACAAACTTACCCCCAACTGCGGAAGAAGCCACGGTTGAAAGAGTGTTAGAGGCAAGACAATGTCCTTATTTCATAGAACTAATGAAAAAGACCATGCTTATGGATAAAGAAAAACACTTCATGGACTTAATACAAACGGGGGTAAAGCTACCTAAAGATTTTGACATAGAGCAATTAAAACCCAAGGAAATAGAAGACCCTATGGAAGCAATAAGGGAACAATTCAAGGCATTACAAATGGAAATTGACAGTTTGAAACAAAACGGGGCTCCTAAGCCTTTTTCTATTGAAACATTATGTCCTTTTCCATTCGATAAGAGTTTGGTCATGGTGCCTTTTCCCATTAATGTAACATTTCCTAAATATGAGAGGTATGAAGGAACATCTGACCCACATGATCATCTTCGGGGGTTTTGTGCATTGAGTCTCAAATTCATGCATGAATCAACCTATTTAATGAGACTATTCCCAAGAAGCTTGGGAGGAACGGCCATGGATTAGTTTTCAAAACTACCATCCGGCATAAAATCCTTTGAAGAGTTAGCTTCAAAATTTGTGACTCATTACTCTTATAACATCAAACATGAGGTCACAATGATAATGTTATGTAACACGAAGCAACAAGACGGAGAAGCCTTCCTCACATTCTTGCAAAGATGGAGGACTGCATTTGCTAGATATCCAAGAAGTGTACCGGAGAAAGAAAAAATGGATATCTTTATTAACGGTTTAAGAAGCGAACTGAATTATAGACTAAGGATGCAATGTCCTAAAACCTTCCAAGATTTGATTGATAACAGAATTACAACGGAAGAAGTGTTGATTAAGAGTGGAGAGTTGAAATTGTACAAGGAAAATAAGAATAACTCTAACTCCAACAACAACAATACCAACAATAACAACAATCCAAATAAAAGTTGGTACAACAACAATAGCCGTTATGCTGCAAAGAATAACAACAAAGGCATTGTTAATGATGGTGTAGTGGAATCTAGCAACTTGAAGGTGATTCCATTTGCCCTTACAAAGACACCAAATCAAGTGAATAATACTAATCAAGCATATAATGCACCTTCAGACAACAACAACAATGCCAACAAGAATAATCAAGGAAACAAGGATCAAAACAGCAAGTATGATAAGTATTTGAAGCCCACTCCTGCGAGACATTTTACACCCTTGGGAGAATCACTTGAAACTGCTTTAAAGGCTCTCATAGCTAACAATGTTATTACATTACCCGCTATTAAGCCTTATGAACCAGACCACAAGCCGGGTTGGTGGGATGCTAAGCATCATTGTGAATATCATAGGATTCGGGGGCACACTACAAATGAATGTCTACAATTAAAGAATGTGGTGCAAGACTTGATAGATAATAACATAATCTCTGTTGATGGACCCCAAAATAATGAAGATCATACGGCCTTCAAACAACCTTTTTACAAACATGATAAAGGTGAGTCATCAAATGGCCAGAAACAATGTACCAATAATCTCAACTTTGCGCCATCATATGATCATATTGTTAATGCTATCATCATTAATGAACAGCCTCAAAAGGAAGCAACAAATGTCATTACAAGAGGGCAGAATTCTAGAATGACTTTACAAGGGATAGTCCCTCAAAACACCACTATCCCACCATCCAACATTGTGGTCAAACAACCTCCTACAGCAGCAAGGCCTTATAGTTTGGTGGACCAATTGCAACGTACTCCAGCACAAATCTCAATCTTAGAGTTATTGAAGTTGTCACCAAATCATAAAGAGATTTTGGAAAAAGCTTTGGAAGAGACACATGTTTCTACTACCTTAGGGGAAGAAAAATTTCAAAATATGGTAGGACATCTTGTGGCTCCTCATTGTCTTTCATTTTCCGATCAAGATGACATGTCTATAACTCATCCTCAAAATTTGCCATTACATATAGAGGTTTTGATCAAAAGGCATAGAGTCAAAAGAGCCCTTATTGATGGAGGGGCTGGCCTTAACATATGCACATTGAGTCTTGTAAAATCCTTAGGTCTATCCGAGTCTTGCATTGACCTTACAAAGAAAATCACCATAAAAGCTTATGACAAAGCTAAAAGAGCTTCTAAAGGTATGATTGTGTTGCCCATCCAAGTGGGACCAGTCAAGAAGGAAACCAAATGTCAAGTGTTGGACATGAAATTAACCTATAACATCTTATTGGGAAGACCATGGATTCATGAGATGCAAGCTGTTCCATCCACATACCACCAATGCATCAAGTTCCCATACATGGGTGAAGAAATCACAGTTGGAGGAGACTCAAATCCATTTCAATATTGTAATGCACTCAAACCCTTGCATGAATTATACATTCCACATAATCGTGAAGGAGTTGTTCCAAGAATCACCAATGAAGATGCACAAAATCCTCTTCAAGCTAGCTCAACTACATCAACTAAGGGCAAGGAAAAAGTGAGCTACGAGGGTCCAAATGTGATGGAAAGTCCATATGTGGCACCTAAATTGGAGATAGTGATCTACAAACCTACTAAAGAGGAAAAAGAACAAGCTAAAGCAGCTCATTATCAATACATGAGTGAGATGATGAACAAATTTGACAAACAATGCAAGATTAGTTCAAAAGGGGTAGGAGAATATTCAGTTTCTCTATTTGACATGCCCATGTCTCCCAAATCACATGGAAAACCCTCAAAAGAACATCTTCCACATAAGTATAATTCTTATTTTGTGAGGGAAGATAGCAAAGCGACATGGGATAAGGAAGAGGATGATGTCCTTCAATGGCTTTATCATGATGAGGATGGTACCTTAGACACTCCCATGGAAAGAATTCAACATGTCAATATACAAACAGAACAATATGGGAAAGGATTTGATATTATGCAAAAGATGGGATACAAAGGAAGAGGACCCCTAGGCCAAAGAAATAGAGGATTATTAGAACCTATTGAACCTATTTGGAGGGCAAGTCATGAAAAATCCAGAGTAGGTTTTCAATATAAGGGAGAAAGTTCAAGTCCAATGCATGATTTTCATCCTCAAATAAATGCATTAGAATCTGAAGGAGATAGTGATGACTCTAGGGATTATGAATGGGATACTTTATCAGATGAGTCATTTCAAGATAAGGAAGTCATTGCTATACATACTTATGCAAACATCCCAAAACAAGATGCTCCAACTAATGAAGAATCTCCTATTCAAAGGCCTAATATAGAACAAGCATCTAGTAGTGGAGCATGGATAGAAACATTTTGGACACCTTCAGAGGAGGGAAATTCAAACGTTAGTTTTAACCCGCTTGTGGCTTTTCCCACATTGTTTCCCGTAGAGGTCGACGAGGATTCAAGCGAAGGGGACTTTGACCCTGCTTCCATGGATCATCTTGAGGAAGCGCACATCATAGATCTAAACGATACAATGTATGAACCCTCAAACGAAGTCATGTCCATAAATCCTATTGATGATACCTTACCCAATAACTCCTTAATTTTGATACATCCAGACCTCATTGATTGGGATCAAACCGAACCACATGACTTACTTTACTTCCCAAATGACCAAGCAACAAACCAATACCTCAATGTGGTTGAACCCTCTTTCACCAACGAACTCAATATGGACATGATGACAACAGCAAGGGTCCAATCTCTTAGTCAAAAAAAGAAAAAAATGAAAAAAAATAAAAAAAATGAGAAGTTCTATTGGTGAAAACCCAACTGTGGCACCATTAGAACCAAAAACAATGAAAATAAAAGACGTTTCTTTTGGTGAAAACCCAACTGTGGCACCATTAGAAGAGAGATTGGACACTTTGCCTGAACATGAAGAAGAACGGTCATCCATTCTTATGGAACCAACAGAAAAAGTTAACATTGGTACAGAATTAGAGCCAAAGGTTGTACACTTGGCTGCATCACTTACATCTCTTGAAAGAGAGGACTTTATCAAATTCTTCCTAGAACAACAAGTAAATTTTGCATGGTCATATGCCGATATGCCCAGACTGGATCTTGATTTCATAATGCATCATCTGAATGTTAGACCCGGAGTTAAACCTGTGAAGCAAAAACTAAGGAAAATGCACCCACATGTGGCTCTTCTAGTCAAGGCAGAATTGGAAAAATTGTTAAAGGTAGGATTCATAAGAACAATAGCATATGCTGATTGGATCTCTAACATTGTGCTGGTTACTAAGCATGATAAATCTATCCGTGTGTGTACGGATTTCAGAGATTTAAACCTTGCATGTCCCAAAGATGACTTCCCATTGCCAAGCATTGATACCATAGTGGATTTGACAGCAGGTCACGCAATGTACTCATTAATGGATGGATTTAGTGGCTACAACCAAATCAAGATTGCTCCCGAAGACCAAGAAAAGACAACATTTACTTGCCGTTGGGGTACTTTTTGTTGGAATGTCATGCCCTTCGGTTTAAAAAATGCTGGAGCTACATATCAAAGGGCCATGACAACTATTTTCCACGACATGATGCACACTTTCTTAGAAGATTATGTGGACGACATTCTAGCAAAATCCCACAATAGAGAAGAGCATTTACAAATCCTAAGAAAAATATTCATTCGGTTAGAACAATTCAAAGTTAGATTAAACCCAAAGAAGTGTGCCTTTGGTGTCCAATTTGGCAAGTTATTGGGTTATACAGTGTCAGCAAAAGGCATTGAAGTTGATCCTGAAAAAGTACAAGCCATTCTAGAAATGGAGATTCCAAGAAATATTAGCCAAATGAGGTCACTACAAGGAAAGATTCAATCAATAAGGAGATTTATCTCTCAATTAGCAGAAAAGTGTCACTCCTTCACCAGATTGTTACACAAGGACACTACATTTATGTGGGATGAAGAATGTGATAAGGCCTTCGCTACTTTGAAGACTTATTTGATAAACCCACCTATTCTTATGTCACCTATCAAGGGTAAAGAACTGTTGTTATACATATCAGCCACAGAAAGTTCTCTAGGCATATTGTTGGCACAAGAAGATGAGCAAGGAAAAGAAAGGGCAATCTACTATCTTAGTAGAACCTTAATAAAATATGAACTCAATTATTCATTCATGGAAAGAGCATGTCTAGCAGTGGTTTTTGCATCTCAAAAACTAAGACATTATATGTTGATGCATAAGATCAAACTAATTGCCAAGATTGATCCTCTCAAATACTTGCTAAGTAAAACTACCTTAACAGGTAGAATAGAAAAATGGGTCATGATCCTAAGTGAATTTGACATTGAATATGTTGATAGAAGAGCAATTAAAGGACAAGTGATAGCAGATCACTTAGCAGATAACCCAATGGAGTCTACACAAACCATGCAAATTGAATTTCCAAATGCAGAAATTGTCAACATAGAAGCAAAGACATGGAAATTATATTTTGATGGATCTTACACACAAGGAGGTTCTGGAGCAGGTATATTATTGGTTACCCCTCAAGGGTACACCATTCCAAAGTCCTATAAACTCTTATTTCCATGCACCAATAACATAGCGGAATATGAGGCATTAGTCATTGGCATCAAAATGGCTTTGGAATGGAATATTGCAGAATTACAAGTGTATGGAGATTCCCAACTCATAATCAATCAGGTTAATAATGAATACAATACCAAAGATATAACATTGATGAAATATAAAACCTTGATTGATGGATGGAAGAAGTACTTTGCTTTGATCACATTTGAACAGATTCCAAGAGAAAAGAATAGAGCAGCAGATGCCATGGCTACCTTGGCTTCATTGTTACAAAAACCAGATCAAAATGAGAAGTATGAGTTCTTGGTGGAAGAGTTGGTAAAACCGGCATTCAACCTTCCTGACACCCAAATTGTTGCTCCTTTAGATGGACATGACTCTCCTTGGTATGGACCCATCTATACTTACCTTAAAGACCAAGTACTCCCCATAGACCAAACTCGTGCCCAAAAACGTAACTTCATATGCCAAGCCGCCCGTTACCTAATCCTTTCAGACACATTGTATCGTAAGGGTCTTGATGGGACGTTACTTAGATGTCTAGAGAAAGAAGAGTCTAAGTTAGCTTTACGTGAGGTCCACGAAGGCATTTGCGGGTCACACTCAAGCAGTCTTAATCTAGCTAAGAAAATCCTTCGTTTAGGGTACTTTTGGACAACATTAGAAAAGGATGCTTCTCAATTTGTGAAGACATGCAGCAAATGTCAATATCATGGTAATATGATACATGCACCGGCTCAAGAATTACACCCATTCATTACACCATGGCCTTTTTATCAATGGGGTTTTGACTTGATTGGAATCATACATCCTCCATCTTCAAACGGACACAAGTATATCATCACAGCAACAGAATACTTCACCAAATGGGTGGAAGCAGTTCCATTAACAACAGCAACCGGCAAACAAATTTCAATGTTCATTTTGAACCACATAATTTGTCGCTATGGTATTCCACATGCCATTATCACGGATAATGGGAAACAATTCAAAAATCAGGATATTGATGAACTTTGCATGACATTTCACATTACACATCATTCGTCATCCATTTATTATCCACAAGGCAATGGACAAGCTGAAGCAACGAACAAAAATATCCTCAAAATATTAAAAAGATCAGTTAACAAATCAGGAAGAGATTGGCACATGCAAATAAATCCCACACTATGGGCTTACAGAACTAGTATCAGAACACCTACACGAGCCACCCCATTCTCTTTAGTCTATGGAACCGAAGTAGTTCTACCATTAGAAGTTGAAATTCCATCTCTACGGGTTTCATTAAGAGGATTGATCACTGATGAGGATTATACGATTGCCAGACTACAACAATTGGAATTGTTAGAGGAACACCAGACTCAAGCTTATGAGCATTTAAGAGTTTATCAAAACAGGAATGCATGCAATTACAACAAACACATCAAACCAAGAACTTTTCAAGTAGGAGACTTGGTACTAAGAGAAAATCCCAAAAATCAAGCTGAAAGGGAAAAAAAAGGAAAGTGGGAAGCTAATTGGATAGGCCCATTTGTGATAGTGTCATCCTTTGGAACTGGAACATATAAGTTATCAGATTGTAATGGTGAAGAATTACAAGAACCCATAAACAACATTCATTTGAAGAGGTTCTACACCTAAAGCAAATGAAAGAGTATAAAGAGTATCAGATGAGAGAACATCATAATTATTGTACATAGTTGAAAAGGGATCTTGAAAATACCAAAAACATTTGAAAATGGAAAATCCAAAAACATTGGAAAAGAAGAAAGATCAAAAACAGTGGAAAATTGAGCATGAAGAAAGCAAAAACATTTGAAAAACTATCTCTTGGTGAAAACCTAGCAAATAGGCGCCAAGGTGATAAAGAAAAATACAAAAAAAAGAAAAAAAAGAAAAATACAAAAAAATGAAAAAAATGAAAAAGAGAAAAAGTGCCTTGGTGAAAACCTAGCAAATAGGCGCCTCGGTAGCCAAAAAAAAAGAGAGCACCCAAAGGTGAAAACTTGGCAACAAGCACTTTTGGTTCCCTTACGTCATTTCTTTCCTAGTCACATGTGTACATAATGCATCTCATCATCTCATTTGTCTAAACCTTCATTGCATCCGTCATTTGTACATAGTCATAATAACATTTTGTAGCATCATCCTTTGCATTGCCCAAAGTTGTCAAAACTGATACATCAAACACTTGGGGGCAGCATAAATGGATTGGAAAGTGGGTACCTCAAAAAGGGTTCAAATGAGCAACATTCAGTCACAAGCAGAAAGGGATCAACATTTTCAGAAGAGAGATCAGATTTTTGTAAAACTTTGATTGATATCATTGTTTACTAACCAAGAAGTTGACTACCACAACAAAATCCTTGAGCCTAAATTGACTTATTATTCAGGATTAAAAATCAAACATCATTCCATGATCAAAACACTTGGAAATATTTTTTTGAAGATCATAAAACAATGCAAAACACTTAGATAGATTCTTTTGAAAAGTTGGTTAAAAATCTGTTTACTTACATTAATTCAATTTGTATCAAGTCTTTTTAGCTAATCAATGATGTTTCGACTAGATTGGCAATGATGGAGACATGATATTTTTCTTGACTATGAAGTGACTGTTTGGAGGAAGATTCATTGCCTTATGAGAATTCATCTAAAGACATGGTCATCAAAGAACCATCGAGGATTATCTTATAAAACAATGAGTTAACCTTTGTTTGTTTACGCAACCGGATACCTTGGATATTTAGATTCTTCATATCTAAATGACAAAATCCACTTGCAACATAGAATCTGACAAAATCGGTATTCGTACTCTCATGATTGTGGGTAATCAGTGATAGTCGTATTGATGAGACCGATGGGAAAGCAAAACGGAGGTTACCATATGAGCAGTAAAAACAAAAGCGATATTCATATCATCATGTCAGTGGGCAGTGGTGATTGTATTGACTTTCCAGTCCCAAGTGCTCAATGATGAAAATATATCCTCAAGGCATTTATTTGCTAAAAGCTAGTGACACTTAGCTGCATTCATAGAAAGGTTAAATGCATTCTCATGTTAGATTAATTGCACATGTATTTTTTCCCAAGGGTTTCATTTCGCATCAAAAAGGGGGTACATAACATCATCGACAGGGTTAAATCAGCAAGGACAACATCACTTCAATATCATCTTTTCTACAATAAAAACTTGAGATTATACTTTTTGCATTCATTCCATATCATTAATCATTACATAGATATATTATCAAGGAAAAGAAGGAAATAATCATTTACATGTGCATACATACAGATTGCATACATGAGAAATAACATATCAAAACTGCATCCATACATGAAGAAAGAAATGCATCCATCTATCTATATCATACATAAGATACGTTGCATCCATAGACACATCCATCTAAAAACAAATGCATTAGATAAACACATATAGCAGCATCTAAAGGAAATCTCATATATCATCAAGTAAAAGCAGGAAAGATCATAAATGTCCTCATATCACACGTCTACTCACAACTCAATGCATCAAGTATAATAATGATATCATAAATCAACTCTATAATCGCCCATCAACAGGGGCATCAATGTCAAATAAGTATCAAAGTACAACTGGAAAGGTGACACCAAGGTCACAAGACTATGGTACAACATCAAGTATCTTAGCATCAGTACACAAATGATCAATAAGAGCACTCATAGCTCAACTCTCATCACCACTGGGAGGAGGTCCTGGAGGAGGCTGTGGAGGAGGCTGTGATGGAGGCTGCTGAGGTGGCTGAGGAGGCGTCTGACCAACCATAGCAACAAGGAGAGGAACCAATGGAGCCAAACCTGATACTAACTGCTGAATCATAGAAGACATCTATGATACCTCTGTCCGTAATGCTCCCACATCTGCTCGTAGCTGGGTAGTACTAGAACTCTCCCCAACCTCATAGGTACTCTGAGGATCACCTGTATCTATAAGAGCTTTTCCCCGATCACGGGAAAAAGCTGCTGGCATCTGCTGTGCACCTGTATCCTGACCATCCATGGTAGCCTGCTGTAATCCTGCTCCCGTATCCTGTCCTGCAACTGGATCCTGCCTAGCAGCCCTCACATGATCCTAACGATCTATCCTCTGTCTTTGTGCTACTGCAGGATGAGAAGGAGGAGGAGGTGGTACCTGTATCTGTACATCTCTCACTCGTCCTCTGAGTCTAATCACCACCCTACCTCGTGGTCTACCTTTGCGTCTCCTCCCACCACCGACATCATCACCATCATCATCTCGCCCAGGCACTGGCTCTGCAGGGTCTGTAAATCGAGGCATAGGATGCTCCATCAACCAAGCTAGATACTCCTGAGTAACTCCGGGATCTCTAATGTGTAACCTCATATCCCAATCCATATAACCCAGCAGTGATATCTGCTCAATAGCATCATCGTATGAAGGCATGTGACCCCAAGTAGCCTGCTCTGCACTAGAACGAGCATATACTGCAGATCCCTGAGGCATAGGCTGAATCTGCCCAAACTGCCGTAGCACTCTACCTGCCAAGAATCTCTCAAGAACAGAGTCGATCCTGCCGATCATCCATCGAGGAGAAAACATATACGGTAACTCCAAGCTATCCTCTCTCCAATCCTCGACCTCGACATATGGTCTCCAATAGACCTCATCCATGTCATCAATCTGACGCCGCCAATACTCCAAATGACCCAAGTGATGCTGTGTCACCATACCAGTATACTGCCATGCAAAAGGATATCCTAAAGGTCAATCTCGATCTGATATAGGACGACTGACCGGTAAGGGCTCCCATATCCACAGCTGCAAAATATGAATCCCAACAGATAACGAAGCTGATCTCCTATAAACCACCTCATGAAGATCGTGATAAAGCTGTGCCAGCACACAAGATCCCCAGTCAAAGTGTCGAGGCTGATGTAGCAAATCCTCGATAATCCTGCCCCATCCCACTGAAAATCCGCGACCTCGCCGATCAGGTAATAATACACCACCAATGATAGCACCTAATAACGCTGGTAAAATAGGAAATGAGGCAAACTAAGGCCATAAGATGCAATCATCACCTATAGACGGATCTCCGAATACTCGTCGACAATACGTCCCATCATAGACTGCATCATAATATGCTATCTCTCCATGAGTCGGGATCCGTAGCAATCTATAAACATCCTCAGGTGTAATCGTCATCTCGCCCTGTGGTAGCCAAAACGTGTTTGTCTCAGAGTGCCAACGCTCTGCGACAGCGGTAATCAAACCTCGGTTCATCTGGAACCGAGGAAGCTCTAATACACATAGTAAACCGCAGCGCCTAATCACTCACCTCTCGGCGTCAGTCAACTGCTCCCTAAGCTCCATCACCCAGTGTGGTACAGTCCGGAGGTACAGAACAGGGACATCCTCCTATTTAATCAAAATAATGGAATCACATGAGTAACTTACTATCAGGAAATCAAACAATCAATCATAGTCATCAATTCAAATATACCTATCAGACCTATCAATCCTAAATCTAAGCATTGAGGAAGGATGATCCTAGTTTTATGTCTCTAAGCATTTGAGCATAAAATGAATGGATGATTAGATTCATGACCTATCATTCGTGATGAAGATTGATTAACCTTATCCTTCGATATTATAGTTACCTATGTCCTAATTTGTTGTTGAAATCAAACAAGGGGAACACCCTAACTAAACATTCGATTGAATTCATTGATGTGATCAATATCAATCAAGTTGACGCAATCGAGCAATCAGACGTTCTAGAAAAGTCTCAAATAACATAAAAAAAAAATTTCACTTACGCGACTTTTCTTTCTGGTGTCATTTCTTTTACCAGAGGCGACATCTATTTCTACATACGCGTGATTTTAATCATCCGCGTGACTTATTTTCACGGAAGCGGTATAAGATTTTCCGCAGGCGACATTTTATTATTCAAGATTGCCACGCGATACACAATTAAAATGCTTCAAACCCTAAGCGATATTAAATTATCCGCAGGCGATAAAGGATTTTCTAAATGCGTGAGCAAACCTAAGGAAGGCGATATCAAATTTACCAAAGGCGACATTTTAAATTTTCAGGCGAAATTAAAAAGCACGGAGGCGACATTTCTTTTCACAAACGCAGAATCAAAATTTTAAAATGCATTAAATGAGGTCATAAATGCAACTTTCAAAACATGAGAAAAATTTGAATGACATACCGGAGGACCATCGGTCGCTCTTCGACTGAACCGGCGCGCTCTCTCAAACCGATGCTCGCGATGTGGGACCACCATTGTCTCAAAAAGGCTAAAATCAGAGCTCAAATCTCAAGAGGGAATGGTGCAAATGAATAGTAAAATGAGGGGTTTTACCCTATTTAAGGTAAAATTGGTCCTAATAAACACTTAAAAATGCACTTTGGACCTATTATATGACATTTTCATTAGCCGGGGCATGAATAAAACTTGATTGTTTCTTTCAAACGGTATCAGAAATCAAAACATATTCCAACTACTCAAAATCATTTAAATCAAGGGATTAATATGTTTTATTTCTGAGGGGGCATCAGAGTACTAAATTGGCATCACATCAAAAACATTTATCAGTGGGGCATATCATATCAGTATCATATCAGGAGGCAAATCAGTATCAGATCAGTTTACTATATCATATCAAACCTATCAACATATCAGCAATCAACCCAGGACCTTTATCAGTGAACCCAGGACCTTTATTAGTAAACCCAGGACCTATCATCAAATCAGGACCCATATCATATCAAAGGCATCAGAATCATATCAACACCATCATCAAAGGCACATCATCGTCATCAAGAAGTATATCAATCAGAATGATCAGAGGCATATCAGAACCAGGACCTGAATCAGATCATCATGCTAAGGGAATCTTTGAATCGGTGTTCTTCGCACATCGACTCAAAGAGGGGAATTTGTAGACATGGAAAATTGGCAAAGGCTTAAATCAATCAAAAGGTGCATCAAATCATCAAAATAGCATGAAAAATCAATAAATGGAACAAAGGCAATTCAAATCAAAGGAAAATTCAATTAAATGATTAAATGATTAAATAAAGCTTGAAAAGGGGAAAAACACTAAGAAATTGATTAAATTCAATTAATGACATAGTTGTTGAAATGAAAAATCAAAATGAACCTCTTACCCTTCATGGCTAAATTTAATTGCTTTAATTAATTAATAAATCATAAATTCCCTCAACAAAGCAAAAAGGAGACAAAATGGACACAAATCACTCACTTTTGTTGAAATGGTCCAGCCTTTTGAAACCATTTAAATGTTTGTCCCCCCATTTATGGACAAAGCAAAGCCAATTGACCTTACCCAAGCATAACCATGGTTATCTCACTCTACCCCCTACCCTTGGGAAAATCTTATAAATAGAAGGCATTTTGAGGCATTATTGATCCACTCCATATCTTTGAATTGCAGTAAAGCTCTTGCAATTTGCATCCACATCACTCACTTAGCATTTTCATTGATAATTAGCTTCAATTGTTGATCATTTTGTACATTTTCTTATCAAATAGAGCTAGAATTTGATAATTAGATCTAGTTTGCATATCATTCTTAGTTCAATTCTCATAATTAGAGTGTCACTAGTGAGGATTTGCAGCTGAGAGCCTCATTTACCACTTCAATTTAGAGAACCATGAGATATTTAGATTAATTTGTGCATTATTTAGATTAGTTTTCTTTGAATAGTGTAAATTCTCTTTAAATCTTGTTATTTCATGAAGGTGTAAATCACTCACACACAAAAAACAAGGTCAAAAAAGATATATTTGTGATGTTTGACATGTACTTAGGTTGCCACATAATTTGTTAAGGGTAGGACAACTTGTTGAGAAGAAATATTCTATAATATTTGAAAATATTAAATGTGTCATCTATGAAAAGAACAAAGATAATCAAATGGTAGAAAAGGTTGGCATGTTGCACAATAGGATCTTCCCATAGAGGCTTGCATATAGTTAAACTCATGCCCTTAGAACTTGATGGAAATTGTCATTGATGTCAAAGTCCAGGACATGGGTAGATACAATATATGTTCACTTTACCTATATTCATTAGACATAATTATATGATATATCTGAGATATATGATATATATGTGAAGTCATCATTGATATATATATTCCAGCATGTAGCTATGACATTGGTGATTGAACACATTTGCCAGGCTAGTAATAAGAATACACTCCATTTCTAAGGCTTTATTGATGGAAAAGATAAAAAGAAATATTTGTTTTCTGGACTTGGAGAAAGGACTTTAGCATGAAGACAAATTTATTAACTGCTCCTCCATAACTATCCACTTAACAATATGGGAGGTGGAAATACTTAAATATTGGTGCCATTGATTCAATGGACATTTGTAATATCGTTATCTAAGGTTTTGAAGACTATCTAATATGTATCGACTATTACAGGTGCTCCTAAGGAATGATGTAATTGTAGCATGGAAATCCAATCTCACTATTGATAGTTCTGTGTCATAAGGATAGCTGCCTTAAGTGAAGAAAGAATGTGAATAAAAATAGAAGAGCAGCTGTATTAAGAAGAAAGAAAAGAATTAAATATTCAGACTTTGATTATAATTTTGTGAGAATGTATAATTGACAGAATATGTGTGAGTGGTATTATAAAATATATCTTATGAACAGAGATATATGAAGAATTACATAAAATATTAAGAGCAGATTTTAAAGGTTAAAATGAGTAAATATGAAAGAATAAAAGAACAGATTTGAAAAGGCTAAAGGCAGAATTATATGAAGAAATCAAAGACAGTAAAAGGCAGATTTGTCAAGGAGTAAAATACAAGACGAAAGGTATAAGAATTGAAGAGATTATAATGTCCATCATCAATTGAAGATAGCAATATTGGCAAGGTGGAAGAAAGTTTTGTATACAACGAGTTGGTGCTCAGAATCAGTCAGGGGGAGTTGGTGCTTCCAGTAGGTTGGTGCCTGCGAAGTGTGGGAGTTGGAGCTTCCAGTAAGTCGGTGCCTGCAAAGTGTGGGAGTTGGTGCTTCCAGTGAGTTGGTGCTCATAAATTTAGAGGTTGGAGCCTCTAGTAGGTTGGTGCCTACAAAACATTGTAAAAGAACAATATTATATAAAAGCAAATTATTTTGTGGTTTTCTCCCATATTGGGTTTCCACGTAAAATTTGTGTTCATGTGCATAATTGTTTGTTTGAGAATTTAAAGTTATCTTTGAATAAAGTTTTTAAAGTTAAAATTGTTATTATACTGATTCACCCCCCCTCTCAGTATAATCGTGTGCTCTTCAATTGGTATCAGAGCAGGTTCCTTCTATATAGCCTAACAGCTTGAAGGTAGATCTAAAGAGCACAAATGGCTGAAAGTTTTCAAAACAAGGCACCAAATTTTGATGGGACAAATTATGCATTTTGGAGTATAAAGATGGAAGCATATTTAAATGCTATTGGATTCGATGTGTGGCAATCAGTACTAGATGGTTATACAATACCAGCAAACCCACCAACCGATGCAGCCGGAAAAAGGAAAAGTGAGAATAATGCCAAAGCAAAACATGCTATTCTATGTAATCTAGCCGACTCGGAGTTCACTAAAGTTATGCATTGTAAATCTGCAAAGGATATATGGGATAAGTTGAAAAATATATATGAAGGGACTGACAATGTAAAGAAGGCAAAACTTCAAACTCACCGAAGCACATTCGAAAGCCTAAAAATGAAGGAAGATGAAGACATAGCCTCCTTTCTCTCTCGTGTTGATGAAGTAGTCAATGCAATAAAAGCCCTTGGTGAAGAAGTAGAAGAACAGCTTGTGGTTGAAAAGATCTTGAGATCTCTACCCATTAGATTCGATTCTAAGGTGTCAGCAATCGAAGAAAGAAAAGATCTGGATAGTCTTACTAAAGATGAGTTACATGGAATTCTTACCGCTTATGAAATGAGGATTGGAGGCAAGGAACCTAAGATGGAAATATCATTCAAAGCATCTAAAAAGGGTAAGAACAAAAAACAAATTTCAAGTGAAAGTTCAAGCAGTGAAACTGATGAAGCCGAAGCCCATTTCTTAAGAAAATTAAAAAGGGGAAATGGAAAATATAAAGGAAAGTTTCCTTTCAAATGTTTCAATTGTGGAAAGATAGGACACTATGCCTCAAAATGTCCTCAAAATGATGATGACTCAAGTGAAGATGAAAAGCAAGCACACACAAAGAAAAAATGGAAGAATAACAATAAGAAATATCAAAACAAAAACAAAATGAGTTTTTATTCCAAAAAGGATAGCTCTTCAGATGAAAGCAGCGAGGAATGCCCAAGTGATGAGGAGGATGAGATTCTATTTATGGCTGAAGCAGACACAAGTGATAGTTATGAAGAAGAGGAAGATGAATCATGTAATGAGGAAGAGGATGTTGATCTTAAAGAAGAACTTCATTATGCATATAAACAAAATGAAAGACTAAAAAGAAAACTTGTAAAACTCAAAGAAGAAGCTACGAAAGCAGTAGAAGAATCAGAACAAACAATTGAAGATTTGAAGAATCAATTAGAAGAAACCAAACAAGCTGAAATTGATCTAAAATTAGAAATTGGGAAATTAAAAAGAGAATTGGAGGAAAGCACTATCAAACTACGCAATAGTCTCAAATTTGAAAAGAGTTCAGAAATCCTAGATGATATCATTGATAGTCAAAAGCCTTCTTCCAGCAAAACCGGGGTTGGTTATGAAGGAAACTCAAATAGTAACAATACATTCAAAGGCTTCATAAAAGAAGGAAGCAACACAGTCATAAATGAACCATCACAAGAAGACAAGCTTAAAGAAAGGAACTACAAGAAGAATGAAGAGAATGATGTTCATAAATCTCGTTATAACTTTCATGGATATTGCTACTCTTGCAATCAGTTTGGTCACAAAGCACTAGATTATAGAATGCCAAATCAAAATATGAATGATTGGAAAAGGCCATATTATAGACAGCATTTTTCTTACCTATTTAATGGATATTGTTACTCCTGTAACAAATTTGGTCATAAAGCTCTAAATTGCAGAAGCAAAGAGAGGAATATTCAAAATCCTTTTGCTCCATTGGTTAATTTTGATATTCTATGTTCAAAGTGTAACAATTTTGGACATGCAGCCCACAAATGTAGAACAATCTTTCCTACAGAACAAGCAAAGAAAGAAGATCCTCCTAAAAAGATGGTTTGGAGAAAGAAAGAAAAATCGCTATAGCTTTACATGTTCAAAATAAGAAAGATGTGTGGTAGGAGAAAATTTACTAAGTATGAGTCAGGTTGTGAAATTAAAGTGGATGGACAATTAATAGCTAATGCTTGTAGGACTGCAAACAATTTGTATATGAACGATGAAAAATGTTTCTTTGTACAAGAAGATGAAAATCAGCTATGGCACAAAGGATTGCGGTACTTACATTGTCAAAATCAGAGTGGCGCAGCGGAAGCATGTGTTCAGGGGGAGCTAGTCTCTAGCCTTGGAGACCCTTTGCCATTGATGTCAAAGGGGGAGAGATTAAAGATGAAGGGAATAGCGAACTAAGGGGGAGCCTTGCACAATTATACATTTGAGAGGTTGCCATCAATGACAAAGGGGGAGATTGATGGAAATTGTCATTGATGTCAAAGTCCAAGACATGGGTAGATACAATATATGTTCACTTTACCTATATTCATTAGACATAATTATATGATATATCTGAGATATATGATATATATGTGAAGTCATCATTGATATATATATTCCAGCACGTAGCTATGACATTGGTGATTGAACACATTTGCCAGGCTAGTAATAAGAATACACTCCATTTCTAAGGCTTTATTGATGGAAAAGATAAAAAGAAATATTTGTTTTCTGGACTTGGAGAAAGGACTTTAGCATGAAGACAAATTTATTAACTGCTCCTCCATAACTATCCACTTAACAATATGGGAGGTGGAAATACTTAAATATTGGTGCCATTGATTCAATGGACATTTGTAATATCGTTATCTAAGGTTTTGAAGACTATCTAATATGTATCGACTATTACAGGTGCTCCTAAGGAATGATGTAATTGTAGCATGGAAATCCAATCTCACTATTGATAGTTCTGTGTCATAAGGATAGCTGCCTTAAGTGAAGAAAGAATGTGAATAAAAATAGAAGAGCAGCTGTATTAAGAAGAAAGAAAAGAATTAAATATTCAGACTTTGATTATAATTTTGTGAGAATGTATAATTGACAGAATATGTGTGAGTGGTATTATAAAATATATCTTATGAACAGAGATATATGAAGAATTACATAAAATATTAAGAGCAGATTTTAAAGGTTAAAATGAGTAAATATGAAAGAATAAAAGAACAGATTTGAAAAGGCTAAAGGCAGAATTATATGAAGAAATCAAAGACAGTAAAAGGCAGATTTGTCAAGGAGTAAAATACAAGACGAAAGGTATAAGAATTGAAGAGATTATAATGTCCATCATCAATTGAAGATAGCAATATTGGCAAGGTGGAAGAAAGTTTTGTATACAACGAGTTGGTGCTCAGAATCAGTCAGGGGGAGTTGGTGCTTCCAGTAGGTTGGTGCCTGCGAAGTGTGGGAGTTGGAGCTTCCAGTAAGTCGGTGCCTGCAAAGTGTGGGAGTTGGTGCTTCCAGTGAGTTGGTGCTCATAAATTTAGAGGTTGGAGCCTCTAGTAGGTTGGTGCCTACAAAACATTGTAAAAGAACAATATTATATAAAAGCAAATTATTTTGTGGTTTTCTCCCATATTGGGTTTCCACGTAAAATTTGTGTTCATGTGCATAATTGTTTGTTTGAGAATTTAAAGTTATCTTTGAATAAAGTTTTTAAAGTTAAAATTGTTATTATACTGATTCACCCCCCCTCTCAGTATAATCGTGTGCTCTTCAGAACTAATTACAAGGAACAATATAGATTATGGCACTAGATCTATGCAAAAGTATTTCATATGACTAAATTTTCTATCTCAAAAGAATATGGTGAGAGGAATACCACTTATATCTCATGATGATCAAATTTTTGAAGGATGTATTGTTGGTAAGTAGTATTGGTATTCATTTATAGGAACTAATTCGAGAGAAAAAGTACCACTTGAATCGATCCATACTGGTATTTTTGGTCCAATGAAAACATTGTCTTTGAACAAAAATAAATATTTTTAAACTTTTGTGGACAAATATAATAGAGGGACTTGGATCTATTTCATCAAAGAAAAATTAAAATCCTTTAGCAAATTTAAGCAATTTAAGTCTAGTATGGAAAAATAAATTTGTTGTCCTAGGGCATGGGGGAGGGATTCACCCCTAATGAATTTTAGAATTTTTTGTAAAAATAATTGAATTCAAAAGCAATTGGTTCCAAGTTATACACCTCAAAAAAATGAGGTTGTTGAACACAAAATATGCACCACTATATGAATGGCTAGAAGCATTCCTAAAGCTAAGAGTACCAAATATTTTTGGGGTTGAATTTGTTACTATATTTTTATATTTGTGGATGTCCAACAATAAGTGTGAAAAATAATTATTTCTTAATCTGCGATGGGGCGTCGTTTGCTATGGGGAGGCCGTCTGTTGCGAGAAGCTCTCCGCCTTCTACCTTATGACCAACTTCTTCTTCCCCGACCCACTTACTGGCCCCCCTTGCCCAACGTGAGGACCCTTCCTCTGCTCGAGATGTGCTCCTATCCCTAGTGTGGAATGCTTATTTTTCTGCGAGCGGGAAAACGGATCTTGCTTCCATCTCTATTGCAGCTGCCCTCTCTGCTATTCCTTATGTGGATCTTGCTTCTCTTCAGCCAGTGCCCTCTTATGTGGTGCTTCCTGGACCTGTGGGGTCAGTTTTCCATTATGTGTTGTCGGCTAGGGTTTTGGCAGCAAGTTCTCCTCCTGTCCGGGATCTTGGTCCAGTAGTTTCTGGAACTCAGGGGAAGTCTTTTTCTAATATTGTCTCCAAGCCTTCAATGGTGGAGAAGTGACCTAGGGTCACTATTCCAGTGTGTGGGCTCCCTTTTGGTCAGGATCTCTTCAGCGACTGAAGGGGATTTGGAGAAAAATACAAAATTTTTTCAAGAACATGGTATGATCTATCATTTTAGGGGTTTTTGGCCTAGCCTCCCCCTTTTTCACGAGTGGGTTACACGTAAATGGGAACCTTTTCTTTCTGATACGGTTCACATCTTCCCTATGGAAAAGGGTTTTTTCATCGCTAAGTTTGACCTGGCTGAGGATAGAACGAAGATTCTATGTGATAATTTTTTTTCTACTAGGAGGATGATAAATTTATGCTTATGATTAAACCCTGGCATTCGGATTTTAATCCCTCATCCGAAGTATTCAATAAAGTTCCTATATGGGTTAGACTCTTGAACCTCCCTCTTCACCTTTGGTAGGACTCCATCCTTGAGGAAGTGGGGGAGGCGTTGGGGGATTTTTTGATGTTGGATCATGATTCTTACAATATTTATCATTCCACCTTCGCTCGTATTTTAGTAGAACTTGACTTTTTGAAGGGCCTCCCAGCTAAAATAAAAATATAATCAACATTAGAATCCTGGATCCAACAACTTGACTACGAGGGTATTCCCTTCAGATGTCGTAAATGATTTAAAAGTGGCCATGTCTCCTCCCATTGTGGCTTGGAAATTAAGAAAAATAAATCTTCTCCCTCTTGGTGGAAGGGAGCTTCTTCACAAGACTATACTGTTTTGAAAAATTCTTCTTAGGCTAGTAAGAAGAATGATTTCATTATTCCTCTAGATGCCCTTTCTTTTGTGGCTACTGAGAATATTTCTGAGATTGCTTGAATTAACTCTTCCCTTTCTCCGCTAGTTACTGTTGATGATGGACCTGCTGGTGGTTTTGTGCCTCTTGGTGCTTAACCTACTTTTTCTGTTGTTGTTGGTGGGATTGGGGATGATGGTAAGGTTGGTGCTTTGGGCCCTGGCCTACTCTGGTTCGATGGTTCCTCCTGCTGATAGATCTTTGGTTGGGGTTTCTTCTAGCCTGGTGTTGGAAGAAGTTTTTGTGTTGGGTCCTGAGTTTTGGATCTTTTGTGTTGGCAGATGAAGGTTGCTAAGGTTGAAGATGGTTGGGTTACTATCAAAGGTAAAATTTCTAAAAGATCCTTCTCTTTGTTTGACATGACCCTTCGGTCCCATAAAAGGGGGACGAATGGATAGCTCCCTTTCTTAACGCAGTTGATCTCCAATGTGTTATCTTTTGTTGTTTTTTGGGAATGGTTCAATTTTGTTCTTGGTGTTGTTTGTTCCTCTTAGGCTTTGGTTGATCTATTTTGTTTTGGGAACTATTATTGCTTTATTTTAAGTTCCTTCAGTGTACAGGGTTACGGTTCCCTTCAAAAACTAATTTAACCTCAATCAAAAACAATGCGTGAAAAATATGTCACCTTATGAGTCATGTTGCTAATTAAAACTTGGTGTTGCACTATTGAGAGTTTTTGGATGTATGACTTATGCTTATATAGCTATACAAAAAAGAAAAAAAATTGATGATAAAGGTGAAAAATGCATATTCATTTGTTGTAGTAAGGAGTTAAGAGTGTTATCTTTGTATAATATAGAAATCGTTAAGTAAAGACGTTATCTTTGTTGAAAATGAATCTTGTCACTAGAATAAAATTTTGAAAATGGACATTTAACAATTATTAATTTGGAACTAGATGTTCCACCTTTTTCTCATGAACAAAGTAATAGCTTAATTCATTTTGTATCATCTTCATCAAGCTCACATCTTCTCCATCTAATTTGAGCTCTAGTCCTTCAAGGAGGGTGAAAATTATTTTGCTTTTATGAAAGCACTTCTAATCTTGAAGTTGAAAAGGAGAGAAATAGGGATCACTAGTTTAAACCATGGGAGCTTCACTTAGTGAACTTGGGTTATATAATGTGTGTTCATGGAATACTAAAGAATCCCCTTTTTGTTCAATTTTTTTTTCCTAAACTCCATTCTTATGACCCCCTCTAATACACAATCCGAATTAAAAACCCTCAATATATTGTATGAATCAATATTTTCTTTAACATTTTTTATACCCCTTTATATTTATATCTTATGTTATGATAAAGAGTTTAGAACCCAATTTTATGAAATTTTCCTTAAGTCTTTTCTTTCCCTTGTTCTTCAAAGTTACTAGGGTTTCTCAAAAAATTGGCTAAGCATTATGCTTGAATGATTTTTTCCTCAGATAATATTACCTAAGTTATTTTCATGTTGGCTTGAGATGAGCAATAATTGTCCACGTTAAGTAGCAACTTGTGTCTTTAAATTCATTTTGTATATCGAACCCCTATCCTAGGAATGTTTCTTGGTCAGTCCCCCTTTTTGTTATTAAGTTTATGAGGATCAAGAAGATGGTTATGTACTCTCTTTGGCTTTCGATAAGTTAGACATGATCATTGTGTAACAAAGGTTAGAGTCGTTGAAGAGACCTAGTGTGTTGAAGGAATGGTGTATTTGTCTCTTTCAACCCTAATGATTTTATCATGTGCAAGAAAATGTAAGTGTTGGAGACTTTTTGGCCATTGAGGAAATCCCTCTTGAATTCCTTTGATCCTCGAATAGACTTGGTGAAGGGAGAGATGTGTGATGGGCCAACATCCATCAAGGAGACCTCTATTATTGTAGCAATCAGTTTTGGGTCCCTTTGATCTCTAATGAGCATGAATTAGTCCTCAAAGTGTATGGGCCCTACTACATACTATAGGGGTCTATCAAGATCAAAGAGGTTGTCCTTGTGTGAAAAGGTCCAAGTGATTCATCGGGATTTGCTAATAATAGGTAAAGGATGAAGCTCGTGGATCCATGCTTATTGGAAGGACTATGTATATCAAATAAAATGTACCTCAGTCTCTCTGATCTCCAATGATGGGTAAAATTCTTATGTAGATCTATTTTGATAACATGGATTGGGAAGAAAAATATTTGATCTCCTCGATGCTCGATGGATTAGGAGAGAAAGTGTTAAGTGTTCTCTCGTATGGAAGAGATGGTTTCCATGTCCCTTTGATTCTCCATGAAATATGACTAGACTGGTGGGTCCCCATTCTTTTTTAAGGATTTCAACCATTGAAGAAACAAACTTTTGATCTCTTCAACCTCTAATAAAGTCATGATCATGTATAGAGGTATGAAGGATATCAAATATCAAGAAGACATTGTTCTGGTCTCTTTCATTTCTGATGGAGTTTCCCCAAAGGATGCCAAGCATTGTCAAACATTCATAGAGATCCTTTTTTGGTCTCTTCGATGCCCAATAGTGAATGATAAAACTTAAAGTGGGGTCAATGGTTAAGGACTTTGATAATTTCAACTATACAAGAGATGTTTTCTTTGTCTCCCTGATCCTTGATAAAGTGTGCTAGATAGATGAGTGATCTAAGGTGGTTGATGACATAGATGGTACACATGTCGAGGAGACCCTAGTACATCACAGAGATGAAATTGTAGTCTTTTCAGGCTTCAATTTCAACAAAGTGGAGGTATTATATTGAGGTAATAAATGCAAAATATGTCGATGATGACCAATTTTTAGATCAACGATTGAGATTCAAAGGCACATAATAGCTCTGTTGATAGTGATCAATGTGGGTTGAAATGTTATGAGCTTAATTGAAGTCATATCCACCTTCACTTTGTGAAATCAATTTTTGTACATGAGGACAAGATAGTTCTCAGGAGTTGTAGAGAGGATTTTCCAAGCCACGAGAGAATGTTTGAATTGTGTCATAACCAACTAAGTGTCTAAAGCCCAAAGATTGAATCCTAAGGTGAATTCTTGAACAAGATTGGTGAAACTAAACTCTAGGTTGCAGTAGTTCATTTTATTGCAAGAATTAGAGCTCTAGGGTAGGTCATGTAAATTTCATGAGTTGTGAGATGGCCAATTCTTCCCAACCCAAGCAAAAAAGATAGAAAAGGAAGTGCAAGACCCTGTGTTGAAAACTGGGAATTAAAGTGGTTCCAAGCCTCTTAATTAGGACCTAATTGATCAAATGTCTAGGTTTTCCCAAAAAAAACCAAAGGACTATGAGTATTAACAATGGATCAGAGAAACTTGAAGACAAATAGAAGGAGATTGGGGTTAATCTAACCTCAGACAAGGGGTATGATATATTTAGTTACCATTATGTAAGGATGTACAAAAATAGGCATGCCTGTAATCCATGGAGGATGAATTTGAGGAGATTAGTAGTAGCCAATGTGTTTGTGAACATAGAATTGATGAGTGTTCTTGCAAGAAGATATGACCCCCTATCAAGAGCAATACATACTAAAATAGTATCACCTTTTGTCCTATTACAAGGGATCATATATGCAAATTCTTCTAATGAGATGGCAATATGAACCTAATATTAACTATTGGGGAACTATAAGAGGATTACAAAAAGATGTACAATGAATAAAAGAGATGGAAGTTTCCCTTGCATAAACCTTGAGATAAGAATAACTATTTGGTACCATTTGGTCTAAAGGAGGAACCATTTTTTTCAATGGCATTGTTCAATGATTATTACTAGTACACTTATAGTGGATGCCAGGTTCCCAAAATTCAAGCTCACATAAATATGTTACTAGCCCCTATGGTTCTAGTAGAAAATGTACAAATTCATGGAGCTCACCCATTTGATAATGCCCATTTTTTGGCTAAAAAGATGCATAAGGAGTTGATTGTGATAAAAAAATAGCAACAACAATGAGGCTATCATATTCAAACTCTATTCTATGCTTATACATATGGTTCTCTATGAAGGAAAAGATATGAGATTATGGAAGTAACCCCTTACAGTTCAGGCTTTTGTTATGGAAATTATCACTATGTTCAAATGTGGACTATTGTGTGGGATAATAGATGTGAAAGAAATAATTATCTTGTGTTTGAGGATTTTTTTCATGTCATTGTTCATTTGGATGGGACATCCTTATGACTATAACTTGTCACCATAAGCTCAAAGATTTTTAAGGCCCAAGGACCTCAATCCACAAGTACAGATTAATCACAATTGGGGTGATTGGTATTCCTTCAGGGATTGTGTTAGGATTAGAGTGTTTATATTTGAGGGAATCCCCTATATGTTACCCAATACTATGCCTAACAAAGTGGCTTATATTGAGATTATGTGACAAATGAATGAATTTGACAATGCACATTTAAATCTATTTTACTTGGTCATTTGTGTTTTGGTGATTTTATTGTTCATTCCAATGAGAGGTATGCCCTCATTGATAAAAAGATTAAATATTATTTCTTGGGAAATGGATATCCAAGGAGGTACTTTGACCAGAAGGCTTAATTATCAATGCTAGGACTAGCCAAAAATTGGGGGCATATCCTCATATTTACTAGGTAAGTGATGATCTGGTAAATAATTTTTCGAAGGAAAAATCAATGAGAAAAATTAACATTTACAATAAAGTTATGGAAGATAAGAAATATAAAGTAAGAAATATCTGAGGCTATCAAGGTTCCTTTATTGAAGAAGAGGATATAGGAAAAAGCTTTGATTTAATGGTGCAACATGAATTAATGTTGAGGATATCAATGTGATGGTTGGTTAGTATTGGCAATGAGGAGAGTTTGGTGTAACTTTAGAGATCTGTGGAAGTTCCTATGAATCTTTTTGAAGTGCTTACCTACTTCAATAAAGACATCGATGAGACATAATGCTTACCAACCATCAACAAGACCCTTAGAAACTTTCAAAAACTACCCAGGCTATACCAAAAATGACTCATGTCCAAGACTAACCAATCGTCATATTGGCAATAGCTCCACTGAAGATGATCTACATTTTTCCAAGACCCTTAAGGACTTTCCTAGACCATTGAAATTGTATCAAAAATTTCTCATTGGAAAGACTAGACAAATGTCACATCGATATCAACTTTATCGATGTAGGTCATCACTTCAACAAGACACTTAAGATGTTCCATAGACTTCCACAGCTATATCGATAACTATACATCTCCAAGATTGATGACCATATCATTGACATTAGCTCTATTGTTTGTGATCTATGAGACTCGACAGAACCTCATCGAAAATTGTTCAAAGCTGATCCTTCACAACAACTACTCATCGACAAGAAATTATGAAGGTCTTATCAAAATGCTACTTTTGAGGGATTCAACCAGTAAGCTTGAGGCACACATCCTCAGCAATCTTCCACTTGACGAATAGCTTATTGGATCCTCCAAAACACTCAGAGACTATTGAGAATCTTGGGCACCAAGGTCCATCAAACGGGAACACCATTTGAACTTGGTTGTGCTTATAGGATTCATCAATGCATTTGCAATATCCTTCAAAGTGTCTACCTTTTCTAGTTTTTCCAAACAAATGGCACTCTAACTATCACAATAGATAGAAATTTGCCTTGCATTAAATCCAACATCAAAACAAAATGCACTTAAGCCAAACAACCTCTTGATAGGCACAAATTGCTGCGAAATACTTTTCCATAGAAGTGTAACTATAAACCTGTAGTGTCAAGAACATAACAATGACCCACACATGGAACCTATTGGTGCCCAAAAATGATGGATTTTCTTTTGGCCAACTGACAGGTATAATGGTGATGTACCACTTATACCTCTGCAATTTTGGCTTTAATCAAGCCAAGGCTGGTAGGCCTAATTTCACTTTGAACTATCAAATTTTCTATGTCGCACAACTTTGTACATTAAAAAAAAAAAAGTTCCTCCCAAGGTGGTGAATAATCCTTGGAGGAAAACAATAAATCTCCTGATAATTTCTAATATGTAAAGCTTAAACTAAAACTAAATAACCACTAAGAATCCTAATTGTAATTCTTTGAAAAATGATTAAATTATCAACAAACTACAAAGTATGAACCAAATGACAATTTCTAAATAATGATTAGATCAGTGCCTTCTAAAAACTTGGGATATGGAGTCAGAAAAATTTTCAATCCTACGTATGATTGGAGACGGTTTTAAAAAGCTTGCTTTAATAAGACAAGACTATCATCTCAATGGCTTCCACTCAAGATATAACTCAATCCAGATTACACAGTTAGTATTATTGAATTTAACTCTGTTCAAGAGACCGACAAAAACAAAGGAAGATTTACAGATCTTTCAATTGATATTCAAACTACATATTGATTTTGAGTTATAACATTCACGGAATTTAACACAATTAAAGATTCTATAAAATAGAATATCTGAAAGACTAATTGAAAATATATAACTTATAACCACAAATAAAAAGAAATGGCACTTATCTTTATTGATGTTGAAAAACTGGTACATAAGAGTTCATAGTTGTAGTTGTTTATCAAATTATATTCTATGAAAATCTATCTTGTATTGTCTTCTCTCTTTACATTTTACATTATGTATATATATGTGTGTTTGAGTGGCTTTCACACCTCTTTAGGGTGAAAAGACACAACCTTATTACAAATTATTTTGAAAAAATAATAAACTAACTAAAAAATAACTACCTAACTTTCGGATTTGGGTCTGGTCGAAAAACCAAAACATGTCTTGGAAAGCTAAGATTTTTAATGGAAATAGGAAATTTGATTTCCCAAACTGGGTCTTTTTTAGATTTTTAAAATTCGACCATCTTCAGCCTCTGTTGGCATATCTTTGCAACAGGTCAAAATTCCAGCATTTTTTGAAGTCTTTGATCATAGAATTTTGATTGTTCTTGTCACGGAGATTCCTTCCTTAATCTCTCAACTTTTTAATTGAAAATTAATATAATATTTTCATCCCATTTCATGTACTCCATCATTAATTATTGGGGATGGAATTTAAGAGGTCATCTTTTAGGGTTTTATCACTATATAGGACCCCAAATTGTGCCCAAAATTTAGATCTCCAACAGGTTCTTTCTGAGGACGTATGCTCTTTGTGAGCATAGCGAGATTCCAATTATCTCTGGAGAAGCAAACCAAGTATCCATACTTAATCTGATGCGAAGTAAAATTGGGTGGCCCTAGGCCCCCCAAAATTGAATATTGATCTTTTCCTCTATCAAACACTTGATTTTGGTTATGCAATAACTCCCTCCTTGTTGCATTGAGTGCATCTTCCTTATGGACACTTCAAATTGTTTCATCAATGCGGTCCTTGGTATTTGACCTTTGTTTCATCTTTGAGGAATCATTAAGTGCATCATGATTTTTTCTTAATGGGGGATCTCTATGCATTAGACCAGTTATATCAAAATGAAATTTCTTTACTTGGACAACTTCTTGCTCATAATTTGCTTTGTCTTTATACTCCATATGGTGTTTCTCGTCATAAAATAGTTTTGAAGATAACTCATATTTAGGAGACATTACTGTACTTTTATCAAGAATCTGATTAAATAGGATATTTGGAAAACTTTTAGCACTATTCCTCAATACATTCTCCTCATTATGTCTGGCTGATACCATCTTATCTTCACATGTTTGATACAACTTTTGTTCATAGGATGAACTGAAAGATGTCTCACCTCTTGAATACACTTCTCCACACATATTTTGAGTTTCATCATCCTCAAAATTATCATAAGGCTTGTTATCTTCATCATGATGTCGATGGATTTGATTGCATAGAAGATTCTCTTCAAATAATGGATTCAAGAACATAGAGAACTTAGACATATATTCATCTTCTTCCTCTTCAAACAATGGATTCAAGAACATAGAGAATTTAGACACATCTTCTTCTTCTTCCTCTCTACTAAATTCATCCTTTCTAGAATCATATACTTCATTAACAAGATAGGTGTCTCTCTCATCAAGTTTATCTTCTGGTGTTTCATCAATTTTTTTATCCTTGTGAATTGGAAAAAAAATTGAGTTATTTTTGTGTATATGCCTTTGATATTCCTTATCCAACAAATCTGAAATTTGTTTTGTACCGCAAAAATCTTCTTCCTCATTCATTTTATTTATATTATCTACTTCTATTTCATAGGTCCTATTGTCACAAGAGTCAGCCACACATAAATCAATAACTAGATTTATTGTGTTCTTTTCTCTGATGTTATCCTTTATTATATAATTATGAAATACATGTTTGATTATTCGAGATGTAAGTCCTCTTGTCCTCAATTTTAAGATCACAAAATTGTGGCAACCCTACGGAATTTTCTTGTCAATTCGTAGAAGTATCCTCTATGTTTTGAACGTTTTGATAATGTGTTAATAAGAATGATTCATTATCCCTGAAAAAGCTCTTTGTAACACATGTTTCATGCGTTCTTTACATTCTTCCTTTTGTTTTTAATCTTGATTTTCCCTTGAGTCGATAGCCCTTTAAATTACGCTCGTTTCGAGCTAACTTAGACATCAAACGAAGTTCTACAACTCAAGTTATGATGAAAAAGGTGGGGTTTTTCAAGCTGACTATATATTCTTTAAAAAATCTTTAAAAAGTGGGGTTTTTGAAGTTGATTGTACGGATTTGAATTATTTTTAATATATTAAATGGATTTCAAAGTTCGTTTTCAAAGTTCAACTCATTTCAAGTTGATTTGACTATAGTTTTTAACGTTTTCATGAAATTAGCTTTAAATCTTCTAATTTCATGTTACTTTATTTAAATACTATAGTTATGTATTAAATTAATTCAAATTTAAAAGACTTAAGTATTAAAAGTGTGGTTTTTGTTCTTCACTGCATATCATCCATGTGCAAAACACTTTTAAAATCTCACTCCTAAGTTTTTTTCATATTAAATACCTTGTTTTTATCAATGACTAAATGTACATTTCATATTTTCAAACATATGCAGTTGAATCTCTAAAGAGCATATTTAATCGTTGCTAAGTGTCATTTTTATATGCGACTGCATATTTAAAATAACATTTATAATCTTCCCATGGTGTCAAATTTGAAATAAGTTACATATGTTATGCAAACTTATTTTGAAAGTATGTCTTTTCCTTATGTTTTCCCTCAATGATGTCGAATTAAAAGACTAGTGCATATGTTGAAAGATATATGTTCTAGCTTGTAAAAATAACATTTTTAATAGTCCATTTTAGGCGTCGAATCTTCAAGTCATTACATATGTTTCTAGGCTTATGTAATCTCGTTTGAAAAGTGCATCTAAACTTTCTTAGTTATGTTTTCCTCATAACCAAACTTAGGGCGTCGATTTTAGAGACCATTACATATGTGTTTATAATATGCTGAAAGACATGTGTAAGTGCTTCTAAAAATAACGTTCTTAAGCCCTAAAGCTCATGGCATCGATTTTTGGAGGAATTACATATGGTGAAAGACATGTGTAATGGCTTCTTTAAAGAACATTTTAAAACTCCCCATCTTGACGTCGAATACAAGGGGCTTTGCATACACTTAAACTAAGTGTTTCTAGCTTCTTTTAGTCAGCATTTTTTTTTGTCTATGGGAGGGCGTCGATTTTAGGAATGACCGCATATGTATATTTACAACTCAAACTTGCATTTTCAGCCTTGAGTTTTAGGCGTCGATTTTCAACAAGGAAGCATATGTGTCTTCATGTTATCAAACCGCATGTTAACTACATTTCAATGAGGCGTCGATTTTTATAAGCTTTGCATATGTTTTTCAACATTCAAATTATATATAACTTCATCAAAACAATCCGCTTGGAGCTATTCTTCCTTCAAAAATGCCTCATTGAAGAACGATTTTGATCATCTTTAATCATTTTGGCATCCAACAAACTGATTTTGGTAAGTTATCACTTATTTTTATGGATTTATTATATCATTTTTGGTTGGATTTGTGCCCTAGATGTCGTTTTTCTTTCTCATTGCATGTGCAAGAGAAATAGTCAACCAGTTGCTATTTCTTGGCATTTTTCTTCTCATTCTTCCCCACTTGGTTGTGTATGCTTATTGACTATCCAAATTTAAGGGAGAGAGACTAGGAATGTGATCTATTTATACTCTTTCTATCCATTCTTTTCTAAATCCGAAAATCAATTGGATTTATTTGAGATTTGGCTCAAGATTTTGAGAGATTCTACCTTGAGGATTGAGGTAATTTCTTCCTTACTCTTTTTCTTGTTTTTCTTCCAGAATTATTTAACTTACATGTAAAAGATTTCATTGTTGCTTTACATGTGATTAAATCTATGTCTCTTCTACTTCTATCTTCTATTCTCAAGGTGAATATGCAAGAGCTTCATCTTTCTTGCATATGCAGTCAGGATTAAAAACCCCATTCTATTAAAGAAAGAAATCAAATGCAAGTTTACACATGTGCTATTTTCCAAATCTACTTGCATAAAGTTGTTGTCCCTACCACTTTCATGTGACGTCAAACTCATAATGGTGATCAATTTAACACTTTATTATAAAATAACACCCATCCATTCACTCATTATCCATTCACTACATATCTCTTGTTGTCCCCATATGTAATTATCCATGAGAAACTCGTTGTTGAGTTCTTTTTGAGCTGAAAACCATCCATTTCCCCAAAATTAGTCATCTCCATACACCTTTTGTCATTCTCTGATGAATCCCTCTCAAGAAGATGTTCTTATTTTGTGGGATTTTTATGTCATAGCTTCTCAGTCACGTTAAGTTGCTATGTTTGAAGGGATCACACTTGCTAAGGAAAAAGAGAAAAAAAAAGATGAAATATCAGTATGACTCGTATCACAATTCTATCTCGCCTTCACAGATGATTTCATATTGTGATGAAGTTAAAGATACAAATGTTTCTCACATGAACTTTGAAGACTTTCTTCAAAGAGTAGATGTTGTGGTTACAGAGGACGTGCTTTCAATCAAACAAAGCAGCATTCATCTTGTCTCTACATTTCCATTGGCTTCCCTAGAGCTAGAGTTCGTACTTGCATGTGCGAAGAACTTTGATTCCACATCTAGAACCATCAAGGACCAAGATGGTAAGACTATCATTAGTCTTGATCCAGAGATAGTGGATAGAATCTTCCAAGTACCATGAAGTCCTGTTACTATCAATATCACCAAGTAGAAAGTTCTTGACAGATGGAATGAGGACACTCCTTCATGCACAAAGTTCATTAATGAAAACTGGCTACTCAATAAAAGGCCAAATATTGCAAGATGGCCAAAGGGAATTCGATGCACCGAATTCAAGGAGGAAATTAGTGACCTCATTACCTTATTCATCCACCTAGCAGGGTTAAAGACATCAAACATATTTGAGCCCTGGATGTACAAGTACATTTCTCTTATTGTCCAGTCGAAGAAAAAGATATTCTAGGGAGAGATGATAAGTGATATGTTGTGTGAACAACTTTCCCAAGTTGTTGATACTTGCACTTTTTACATGAATTCATATCTTGTACATATTGCTACCTCTCTTGGTTCTTTCGCTGGACTATTTACTAAAGGGGATAGGTCATTGGTTCCTGTGTGGGAGTATTTTCCTTAGCTCATGTTGAAGGCTAGCCATTCTCACTACCGTAGAGTACATGATGCTTTTTATGGGCATTTCATGTGCTTGTTCGATAAAAGTCTCCTAAACAGGCGTGTGTTAGATGAGGCATGGGTTAAGGTAAATGAATATGGCTGTTTGTTTCTTCAATTCCCTAGTTTCACTTACATGCGAGTGGGCTACTTCAAGGGTGAGCCACATACACTTCCGAGGTATCCTATAGACAAAATCATACTCATGGAGTTGGCCAAGAAACTCATGGTTGTTTAGATGCACCAAAATGCACTACATAGACTAGGTGTGGGGATTTCTTCATGAAATCCATTGAAGATTGGGGGATACTCCATAGATATAGTCCCTAAAGCCAAAAACATGGAGTATGAGCTTCAAAGGATCACCTTGAAGAAGTTCATGGCTAGGAGTCACTTCGATTGGCAAGGGTTCAATGACAAGATGAGAAGGCAATTTGTACATGTGTATAGGTTGGAGGACATATGGATTGACCTCTGCACTGAGACAGGCATATGGAGAATGGATTATCACTACCTATCCATCAAGTAGATTATTGACTTCAATCTTGCAGATATTCCTCCAGGGGTTGAAGATGATGATAATATTCTTGATCATGATTATAATCGTAATCATGTTGAGGATTTACCTATTTTGTCTCCTTCTTGGTCAGGAAAAGAGAGTGTCTCTATTTGCGATCATTTCCAGTCCATCCTTGCGAATACAAACATCTAGTTAAAAAGAAGAGGGTTGAAAAGTATCAAAGTAAGAGCAGGTAAAGATTTTGATCATAGTGGTTCAGTTGGTAAGAGATTAGAAATCAAAGGAAGAACCAAAGATGGCGCATCTTCTTCAGCAGATGATCCTGTCATTCCGGTCATATCTACTCTTCCTAATCTTACCATTAAAGAAGGCAAGGACACTAGAAGAGTTCTTGAGGTCAGAAGCATAGAACTTGAGAAGGTTCAAATTGTATCCAGTGATGATGAGATGCCTAACTCACCTAAGGTATCCTCACCTGACGTACCTCCTCCTGCAGATAATTCAGCTACTACGATGATTCCTAATTCTGCACCGGCATCAGATGAGTCTCTCGACTCACCTTTGGGTACAACTACAAATGAATTTACTATGGAGTAGGTTCCTCCTATAAATTCAATCTGGGTGACACCTGTGTTTCCTATCTCATTGGCTGCCCCTATTGTCATATAGGAAGATTCTTATCATAGTTTTGAGAGTGTGTTTGATGCATACTCTATGACCATTCCTTCTATGGTCATCTCTTCTATGACAGTGTTGGACACCACTTCAGTGTAGGTAGAGCAGTTCATATCTGAGGTTACACATGGTAGTCCTACCCCTATGGCAATTCTGACAGAGGCTCCTCCTCTTGTGGCTATAGTTGCACAAACAGACCTGGTTACTACTCTGGTCGTTACATCTACAGAAGAAACTTCTTCTTCTTTCTCTTTACCTTCTTGGCTCAGTGCCATAACACAAAAAAAAAAGAAAGAAGAGATTTCGTTGGAGGGCTTTGACTTCAAACAAGTTTCCAAGTTGAGAGCTCCAAAGAACAAAAAGGCAAAGATGGTCTCAAGGAACGTGGTGAAGGACAATGCTAAATATGCTGAGATTGTTGAGCCTTTGGTTGATAAAATCATAGAAGATGGGCAGCCCTCTGATTTTAGAATCACAAGGGTGGAGCTTGGTAAGCAGACACATTTGAGTTGCCAATAGGATGCCCAAGATGTTGTTACACAACTCACATGAAGGAATGACCAACTATGGGAGAAGAAGAATAAACTGAAGGAGAAAAATGCACACCTTCTTAAAGTCATCAACATGATGAATAATTCATAGAATGTTGCTCCCATTTCAGTTTCGCATCCTGATTTTTATAAGCATCATGAGAAGGCTAAGGCCATGGATGAACGGGGTAGCTGTTTGGAATCACAAGGTCTACAAGTGATTCAAAATGCAATGTATGTTTGTAAGCTCATTACATCCCTCGATCGACAACTCATATTCATAGATACTAATCTTGATGTTTGGAAGAGCATAAAAGAAATTAGTCTTGATGACTTATATGCCTCTGGAGTCATCTCTTCAATAGGGATGTATTGTGATTTTCTACATTTGATGGTCAATAAAGAACAAGTGCTGCAAGGGTTGAAAACGGAAAGCCATGGGGTGGTTGAATGCCTTAACAGCTATGAGAGTGTGATTAATGATGATTTTCAGCAATTGAAGTGTCAATTAGTCATGGATGAAGGAGAGCTCATTGAAGATAAAGCTATTTTGGCAATGTTCACAGAGGTTATTGAAGAGGGAAAAAATAATAATAATAATAATAATTTCATTTTCCAAAGTGCATAGGTGGAACAATTGAAAAAAAAAATTTTAAAAATCATTTCATTTATCGAGGTGTGTAGGTGGCACTTTAGAAATTTGTAGAAAGTTCTTGCATTTAATATTTGTAGCTAGGTAGTTACACCTTTTTATTTTCTTATTGGCCACAAAGGCAATGTAATTTTGTAATTGACCCACATGGTGGTGCTTAATATTAATTGGGTGGGTATTTAATATTTGTATCAAGGTAGTTGTATCTATCTTTTATCCCACATTGGTTGTATTGTAATATCTTGGGTGGGAAATGCCTATATAAAGAAGGCATAGTAGCATTCATAAGCAAGCTCTCAAGTTGTAGAAGTGCTCAAGTTGTAAGATCTCTCAAGTTGTAATGATTTTCAAGTATTAATTTATGCGTTCTAAAGTATTTTTGTCTTCTTTTTGTCTCAATGTTGTTATGTTTTTGGTTATGAGTTGGTAAGGGTGGTGTGGCCCTTCATCAGTTATTCGCTTACAATTAGAGGCGGGTAATTTTGACTATGGTATGATTGATATGCTAATCAGCTATAAAGCTTCTTTGGATCACTTGCAAAGTCAGTTGATTGAGTATAAAAGAGCTATTGCTAAAAGTACAAACTTAATGCAAAGAGTGACAATTATTGCACAACATGCAGGAGCTCCAGATGAAGCAGTTGTTAATGATACTTTGCAAAAGTTTTCAGACTTTGTAAATACTTTTGTAAAGTCATGATTGTCTTTAGTGCTTTATGTTTTAAGTTGAATAGATATGATAGATTGCATAATGTGAAACTTTTTTGTAAATATAGGATAACATGTACCTATATAATCACTTCATGTAATTGAGTTGCACGTGCATTAGGCATGCAACTTTGAATAAGTCATAAGTTTTCTAAGTAGTTAGTTGAATAAGTCAAAGTGGTTAAGGGTTTCCCCTTCCCTGTCCACTTTTCTCTCTTCTATTTTCCTATATAAAGAAGAGAGTTCTTTGTAAATATTTTTATCTTTTGTTGAAGCAAGCAAGGCTATACTTGAGAACTTGGGTGATGAAAACTTTTTGTTTCATTGTATGAGTTATCAAAAGTGAATAAAAGTGACAAGATTCTTCAGACTTTGTGTTGTAGATCTTGAGATTGAATGGTGTTTTCTTACGTTGCATTGTTCAATCTTTCTTAAATTCATTTATAAACTAAACTTGCATACATCATTGGAGGTTTCAATCATCTTTTGAGAGACTTTGAGCTATAGAAGGAGAATTGTTATAGTAGTAGTGGTTGCAAATATTGAGAGTTGAAGACTTTGAGCTTCAAGTCTGAGTATTTTTCTTTAAATTTTAGAATCATTAGTGAGAGACTTTGAGCCTCACTATTGATTCTTGCTATCTCAAAATAGGATTAATCACAAGAGACTTTGGGCCCTTGTTCTTAATTCACCAAATTTATTAGTAACTGCTGCCTTAAGAGTTGTTCTTACGTCAATTGCTAAGTCACTGGTATTATTGTAGCAGTAGTTAATCTTTGTAGAGTTAATAAGTTGTGTTTATCTGTAGATCTTTTCTTGAAAAAAGAAGAAAAGATTAGACGTATCATCCTTATTTCATTCTAGTTGAAATCCTACTGAAGCCACCTATGGTAAGAAGGGATCCTCCCCTATTGTTGAGAGGAGAGATTTATCTCATTATACCATTGTCTAAAGTTACAATTTTGTAAGGTGTAGTCTTAGTGACTTACAAAATTTTTAGCCAAAAGTTTTTGGCGACTCCGCTGGGGATATCGAACACATTTGAAAGTCTCACGCTTTCGTTTGAAGTTTTTATACTTTCCATTGTTTGTTCTAAATCTAGTTTTTCACACTGGAGGGCTATCATGTATATGAACGTCATTCCAAAGGAGAAGACTCTAAAGGTGCTACTTTAAGTTGGTCTCAAAAGGTTAAGCTTGATTTCCTTATCAAGAAAACTACTCTTGTACAAACTACCAGTTATCCACCTTCCAGAAAAAGGAGTCATGTTCCAAGTGAGACTTCACTTTTCTTCCAAAAACCACTAGTTCCATTCACTTTTCCAAAGATGGCTGCTACGGGTCCATGGGGAACGGCTTTTGGTCCTTTGAATCTTACTACTCAAATACATCCATTACCACAAGGATCATGAAAGAATTTTCTCAAATTCTATGGTGATGGAAAACAACATCTTGATGAGCATATCAAAGCATTTTACATTGCATGTGGAGTTCTTGGTGTGGAATATCAAGATGTCTTTGTAAGGCTTTTCATTGAAACCTTGCAAGGGATTGCTGCAGATTGGTTTTATAATTTGGCTACGGGATCAATCACTGATTGGGATTCTCTAAAGACCAAATTTGAAGAGTGTTTCAAACCTGCAAAAGATGATCGTGTGCTGCTTGCTCAGCTCACTCAAATGAAGAAAGATGCTCAAGAGGGAATGTGAGAATTCATTGCAAAATTCAATAAGTTGGCTAATCATATTCCAGCTCCATCTCAACCTATGGCTGAGAACCTCAAATGTTTCTTCATTAACACCCAACTTCCAGAGGTTAGTTTCTTGTTGCAGAGAGCTATTCCTACCAGCTTAGCAAATGCTCAAGTTCTGGCAACTGAAATCGAAGATGATCTTATCAGGGCTGGTAAGATTTGAAGAGATCGTTCCAAGGGAAATACCAATGATTCTTCTTCTTCAGGAAGTACAGATCCAATGGTACAAAAATTAGCAAATGAGTTGCTTGCTCTGAAAAATAAAATTTCTCAAAATTCCTTCAATGCTCCATACAAGGCTATTCCTCGAAGAACATTTCCAAATGCTGCTAACAGTTATGTAGCAAAGAATCAAGCTAAGCTTCCTCCTCCTCCAGAGAGGCTTGCGCTTGAAGCTCCTCCTATTAATCAAACTACAGGATACTTTGAGCATGATCAAACTAGTGCTTTACCATATGATTATCAAATGAAGGATAATGCTACCCTATACAATGAAAGTGATGGAGTAGCTAGCGACTCTAACATCGGGTATGTCTATTATGAAGATCAAGACTTGGAAGAGAGCTTTGGTCATGCTTCCACAGTTATGACACGTTCCCAGACACAGCTAACTAGACAAAAGGATGAAGCTACTAAAGCAAATGTTGATATACAAACACCTGTCATGTTTTCCAAAAGAGGAACACCGCTACCTACTTTGCCTAAAGATGCAGCAAAAGACCAAGTACAACTAATGCTCCTAGTATTTCTTCTAGTATATCGAAACCCAATATGTCTAATCCAAAACCTCAAGTTGAAGCTTTTTCATCTTCTCTAGCCAGTTCTTTTCAAGCATTTGATATTATAGATCATGCTAAGAAGACAAAGATTCAAATGTCTGAGGTTGAATACTTACAAACCTATTCAAATCAACTTGAAAGATTGAATAAGTTTGTCAAGGAATCACAACCTTCTCAAGCTCAGGTTGCCCCGGAACTTAAAAATTTGTCCAATAACTTAGTTACCATCCCCTCATCTGTCTCAGGAAAATAAGAACCTTTCTATATTTCCCTGCTTATCAATGGCTTTAAGTTGAGTAATTATGTTATTGATTTTGGAGCGTCTGATAATGTTATGCTGGATAAAGTAGTTGAAGCCTTAGGTCTTACCTTAACAAAGACTTTTGGAAATTGTTACTCCATGGAGAATAAACAAGTGCCTCTTCGAGGACAAATTAAAGATGCCTAGTTTGCATTTGCATATTTCCCTAAAAAGAAAATCAAGATGACTATTTTAGTTGTTGATGTTCCTGCTTCCTATGGTATGTTTCTTGGTCGGAACTTCTGTGAGAACTTGGGTGATGAAAACTTTGTGTTTCATTGTATGAGTTATCAAAATTGAATAAAAGTGACAAGATTCTTCAAACTTTGTATTGTAGATCTTGAGATTGAATGGTGTTTTCTTACGTTGCATTGTCCAATCTTTTTTAAATTCATTTCTAAGCTAAACTTGCATACATCATTGGACGTTTCAATTTATCTTTTGAGAGACTTTGAGCTACAGAAGGAGAATTGTTATAGTAGTAGTGGCTGCAAATATTGAGAGTTGAAGACTTTGAGCTTCAAGTCTGAGTATTTTTCTTTAAATTTCAGAATCATTAGTGAGAGACTTTGAGCCTCACTATTGATTCTCGTTGTCTCAAAATAGGATTACTCATGAGAGACTTTGGGCCCTTGTTCTTAATTCATCAAATTTATTAGTAACTATTGCCTTAGGAGTTGTTATTATGTCAATTGCTAAGTCACTGGTATTATCGTAGCAATAGGTAATCTTTGTAGAGTTAATAAGTTGTGTTTATCTGTAGATCTTTTCTTGAAAAAAGAAGAAAAGATTAGAAGTATCATCCTTATTTCATTCTAGTTGAAATCCTATTGAAGCCACCTACGATAAGAAGGGAACCTCTCCTATTGCTGAGAGGAGAGATTTATCTCATTATACCATTGTCTAAAGTTACAATTTTGTAAGGTGGTCTTAGCGACTTACAAAAATTTTAGCCAACAAGTCCATAGCTGGACTTATTATTTTCTTCATCTGGATCTGGAACTTCATTAGAGCTTTGTACTCCTATAGATTTCACACATCTATCACCTTCTTGTATTTCAATATTTAAAAATTCATCCAAGGAGACATACAAGGCTCTACTTCCCAGATGTATTGTTAATCCTCTTCCTGTTCATAACATGTGTTATTTCCTTCACTTGCATAATGGAATTCATATAGAAACCATTGTTCAAATTCTTTCCAAGATGAAATACTTTGTGTAGGTAATGATTCATATGCCTCTCTTGCATTATTTTTAATGACCATGCAAAAAAATTCATGGCATCATCTTATGTATCAACCTCATAATCATCAAGGAACATATGAAAAGTATCCAAATGATCAAGAGCTGATTCATCATAATCTCCATAAAATTCAAGCACCCTATATGAAAGATTTGTATACTTCATTATTACTACATTGAAACCTTCTAAGATCCAAAGGCTTGATGTCCACTAGAACTAGGAATCTCTTCAAAAAAATTTGAAGCATTCTTTAATAAAATTTATTCTTCTATCTAAGGGAGGAATTTTCATCTCCCTCTGGGTTCTTAATTCCTAGTGGAATCACTTTTTGAAAATCTTTGTACGGAGTCGCCACCTCAAGTGTCTTGAGGAAAATATTTTTTCTTGCCTATCCTAAGCAAAAATCCAAAAAACTTTATATAGAGTCGCCACCTTCTTCATAAGAAGGATAAAATCATAAAACTGATTTTGAGTTCTATCTCTAGTAGAGTTTGACTCTTTGATCACCAAAAATTCTGAATAATGTTGTCACAACAAGTCCCCAATAGAGTCTCTTCTAAGGGTCTAATGTTGGATAATAAAAACATCTTCATGATTCTCTTCTAGATCCTAAATTGTGTTCTTTAAATTAATAACATGTTGCTCAGTAGATTCAATCCCATTACCAAAATTTTTTGGAATAGCCATTCTTAGATCATTAGAAATCAGATTTCGATATCCTCTTATCCCATCAAAATCAAGTTGTCTATACCTTTCTATTACCATGGGAGCTCTCATTCTTTGGCCTGCATTGTGATAATTCCTATTTTGCCCTTGTGTATTTTGGTGATTTTCTCTCTGGTGATTTTGAGCATCATTATAATGATTTCCCTCATTTTGATGTCTTCGGTCATAGTTCCCTCCATTATTTGGTTGTCTTTGTGGATCACCTCTTTCATTGTTATTGTTGTTTCTTGACCATCTTTCTCTATTTCCTTGCTCAAATAATGGATTATTATGATTGTTGTTGAAAATCAGATCTGCACCCTTTTTATACAGAGGATTATACTTTGGCACCCCCTCCCCTTTTGATGTAAACTTTTCTTTTAATTCTTTTCTATTAGTCTTATTATTAGGTGATAAATTTAGTTCATCTCTATTTATCCCTAATATATTCAACCTTTCGTTAGGGAACCTTTTCAAAGCTTTAGCTATCTTGCGATTCTTATCACCATATTCATAGAACTTACTCAACATTTTAAATAGTGCTTCATCTTCTTCTTCATACTCCTCTACTTCCTCTTCTACATCTATTTTTGGAGTGTGATCTTCACTATCTTGATAACCAAAGAGGTTTCTATTATCCTCAAAACTATTTGTACTTTCAAGATAGTTTTCTTCACTATAATTAGTGTTCTCTCTATCAGGAAACCTCTTATATCCGATGAAATTCATATCAGACATATTTTTAACCTTGCTGAGATTCCTCTTAGGACTTAATTCCATGTGAATGTTTCCCTTTTTATACAAGGATCTTCTTCCGTTCATAGAAACTTTAACACAACAAAATGAAATGCCAAAACACAACTGAATCAAATTTGTAGAGTCGCCACCCTTTTGATAAAAGGAAAAATGAGAAATATTTCTTTGGATTCTATCCCAGCAGAGTATATGCCAAAAATTCTGATTTTAAAATCTTTTGTATATATGAATTTGAAACAAAATCAGAACTTTAATAGAAATTAGAAAACTTTATTGTAAGGAATTTTTTTTTTTAAAAAAAATTAATTATATTATTAACATCAACTTCTATGCAGAATTAGAAACTTTCAAAATTTAAATAACATCAACATTTAAATGCTTAAATAAAAAGGAAAAGAATTAAATGTTGAACTAAGATATCAATTCTAAACAAAATCTGAATTATTAAAACTCGCCACAATGTTTTAAATAAATAAATCTCTATGCTGGCCTAAAATAAAAAACTTATAAAGTTTATTTGCAACTCGTCCTCAGTAGAGTCATCAATCTATTGGTTCCCAAAACCGCACATTGGAATCCTACGAGTCTTGCCAACTTGATGTCGGGATATCCAACCAGCTATAACCAACTTGATGGAACTGAATAGTGTAATCTGAGTTCCCTACACTTTTGGCTCTGCAAAGCCCAGGAAGGTGTACCTGATCCTGAACAAAACACTCAAACCCAGGATACTTGTAGCAAAGTGGTTAAAACATTAATGCAATGAAAGAATCCTAAATGGCAAGATGACAGGAGACTTTCATTTTTGCACAATGATATTGAAATCGCTAAAATAACACCAATTCTTGTGACTTTAGAGATAACTATATAAAATAATGCTTCAAACTTGTGAGTTCTGTATTGCAAACAAAGATAAACGATTATATGAATATATGAATAATTTAGAGTAAAAAAGTAATTGTAAACTTCAAAGATAAATGAATATAATATTTCTTCAAAGGCAGGATATAAAATAATTGCCAGCATATAAATTATGAGTTAAGAGTAATATAAAGACCAGTGCCTAATTACATGGGCAAACAGAGTCAATATTATAAGTTTATCACGTACAACTTTATAAAATTTATGCAATTAAAACTATAAAAAGATTAATAATCCAGACGTGATGGATCAATTATACAAATGCAATTTTAAACTAATCTAGGATGCACTTTAACTCCTGTAATGCGAAGGCAAACTAGATATAAATATGGAAACAATTAAATATTTCACAATATTTATATTTATCAAGTTTAAAATGTAATAATGATCCAATCCACTTATTAGAATATTAAAATATTTATAGAAATTAGAAATATTTATAAAGGACAAAACTTAATATAAATAATTGAAAACTCCAGTTCTCATAAATAAAATAGATATGCTTACAGATTATGCCGAAAATAAAATTGCATTAGAGACACTCCTTATGGATGATCTATCAAATGCAGTTTGACTCCAAAATCATATAAATATAATTACTCTATAATCCAGAATTCACGAGCTTAGTTCAAAATTTTATTCCTTTGCCAATGAAAGAAAATAATATATATCAAAATGTAATATTGGCTAGTTTTTAAATGGGTTGTGTTGGTGTCTTTCTGTTTGATTTTGGACCCTATATTTATATAAAATTTAAAGGATGTCAGTTGCTTTCCCAAGCATTGCACCTTTTCATAACAATTAACCAATATTTGTTAATTTGAAATATAACTTCACTTTAGAAACTGTATAGAATAATTTGTAATTATCATATAACTGTATATCTCTATAGTTTTGTTGACTATTAGTGACTCGCACTTAGTCATTATCTAGGCAATGATGGTTGGTCATCACTGTCACCGAGTCATTACGTATAGGCTGAGTTATGTAATGTATACTTATCGAGCAGTAGTACTGCCAAGTAAATCAATGGTCACTATGTATTTTTGTATTAGCTAAGTTAAGTTTTTGCTAAGCTATGTAAGCAATGATTACCGAGTGACAGAGATATCAGCATATGCCTAGTACAGTGAATGCCAAGTATCAGGAACTTCATTTTCTGAGTTAGCCAGAATTGACATATGAGTTTGTTATGGCACAATGATCTATTGGAGATTTGTCAGCAAACCAGTACTGACTGTATGTTTGTCATTGATGACAACATATGGAAAGTAGCATGTGTGAAAGTCTTATGCAACAAGCCTTCAGTATATAAAGCATGGACATGATATCAGCATGATATCATGGGTGCAAAGGTTAATTGTTAGTACAGACAGTTATATAGCAACTTGTGTCATTAGTGTTCCTGACAAAGTAACAGGCAGTGTTTTGTGTATGGTTGTTCGTACAGTCATCATGGAGTCTTGCACACTTGGATATATGTTGAAGACATGTCAATGATGTTAAGTTCATGGACGCATGGTCTGATGATAAACACAAGTAAAGTTATGCAGTCGTTATTCACCAGTAGTAGTTTCCTGTGTTTGTTCAGAAGAGCCGACAGGGATTTTATTGGTTCTTGAGTTGCGCCTATCTTTAGGGTATGCACCCTTGGAGTTAAGCTTAGAGTTGAGTTATTGATGTTTAGTTAAGAGCGCATGAGTTAATTCAGCTTGTGGAGAAAGATCCAGTTATTTTGTTAGAGCCAACAGTGTGTAGCGTGCATCTACATTTATCTTATTAAGACATGTCCCATAATATGTTGTGTGCATAGTAGAGCCGACAAGATGTTTGTTAGAATTTGTTATGGTTTCTCTATTATGATTTCAAGGTGGTTATAACAAGCTGACTTGATTATATCATTTAGAGGAAAGATATTTATAGGTAGTCATTTGTGATTATTTTAGTGTGGTTCATGGTTGATTAAGCAGAGCAGAACAGAGTGTGTGAAGTGTTGAGCCATTAGAAGAAGGTCTATGTGACCAAGTAGAGTATTTGTGCTATTCATTGGAACTGATCAAGATAGTAGGTCAAAGTGCAATTCACCAAAATCCATATATAGTGTGTATTTTTTATTCAAAAGGTTGTAGCCTTCGCCCCTTTGAGCAGTGAGCTCTCGGACAGTGCATCCTCTCCCCTAACAGGGACAATTGTAAAAGACTCCTAACAGGGTCTGACCCTTGACCAGGTCTATTGTACTTAATATATTGTAAAGCTACTCCTAACAGGGTAAAGGATCTTCTAGCAAGGATCATTATACACTAGTATAGAATATTAGTAGGTATCAAGTCCCATTGGGGTTTTTACCTATTTGGGTTTCCCTATAACCAAAATATTGGTGTTGTGTTCATGTGTTCTTTTATTATGTTTATGTTTTATATTTAAGTATACTTAATTGGATAAAGAATTGAAACTTGTAGATAATTGATTCACCCCCCCCCCCCTCTCAGTCATCTCTTGGGACTATTCCTAACAATTGGTATCAGAGCCAAGTGCCAAGGAGAGAAATTTTAACATCTTGAGGTTGATCAAATGGCATACTTCAGGAAAGAGAGTCCTAAGTTTGATGGAGAGAATTATCTTGATTGGAAAAATAAGATGGTGACTCATCTTCAGTGCATTGGTTTTGAATTTTTTAATGTAACTATCAAAGCAGCCAAGATCCCTACCCTAGAAGACCTTGGATAGGATGATGCTACTAAAACACAAAAGAAATTGTTTCATCAGATGCTATTGCCAAAGAAGCCCTTATCAGCGCTCTTTCTGATAGTGAGTTTTCAGAGATAAAAAAGGTAGACACCGCCCACAAGATATGGAAGTACCTAGCAGACATATTTGAAGGAGACAAACAAGCAAAGGATGCACGCAGAAAAACTTGGAAGAAAAGATACAATGCATTAGAGATGCTGCCTAAAGAAAACATCAGAGCTCATAATCAAAGGATTAATGAAGCAGTTGTTGGAATCAGAAACAATGGTGGAGAGATCTCAGAGGAAGACATTATGGACAAGTTGATGACTACTCTCACTCCAGAATATGAAAGCAAGATCAACATCCTTGATGAGACCATGCAACTTACATCTAATTTCAAGAGAGAGACCTTGATCAACAAAATCTCAGCTTTTGAGATTTCAAGATTGAAGACTGAACCTAAAAGTGAGACAGCCTTCAAAGCAACAATTCATGGTAATAAATCTGCAAACACTTCTGGTAATTTTGATGATGATGATGAAGAGAAAACTTTAGATGATTTTATTGCTATGATTGCCAAAAGAGAAAAGAAAGGAAAAGGAAAATATAAAGATCAATTGTCATTTAAGTTCTTTTCATGTAATAAGATAGGTCACTTTGCATCTAAGTGTCCTACTAGAGCTAGAAAGTTCAAAAAGGATTACAAGCCTAAGTACTCTAAGGAATGTTACTTTTCTGGAGATGGAGTCTCAAATGAAGAATCAGGTGAAGAAGAAATTGGATTCATTGCTATTGTATACAAAATGAATAATAAGATAGAAAATAAAGATGTGAAAGAGAAACAAGAGCTTGCATTGATTTTCCAAGCAGATATAAGGACAAACTAGATTATAGACACTGGTTGTTCACATCACATGGCAGGTGATAAAGGCAGATTTGTTCATCTAGACAAATACAATGGAGGTATGGTCAGATTTGGAGACAACACTCCTAAACCAATAGTTGGTAGAGGAACCATCACCTTGGATGGTAAGAACAGTATTGATGATGTTCTCTATGTTGATGGTTTGAAACATAACCTTCTCAGTGTTGGATAGTTACTTGGAAAAGGATATCAGTTGGAGTTCAAAGATGACAAATGCATCATTAACAACAAAGATGGGGTTATCATTGCATCAGGCTCAAAGACAAGAGGTAATGTTTTTCAACTCAATTCAGAAGCAAGTTTTTTTGTTGCTAAAGTTGATGACAGTTGGTTGTGGCATAAAAGACTATGTCATATCAATTTTGATAACATAGTAAAGATAAGAAATGTTAAGGCAATAAGAGATCTACCTAGCATAGAAAAGCTAGTTGATACTATATGCAGGGAATGTGTGATGGGAAATCATGTGAGGAATTCATTCAAGAGCAAGCACAATTCAGCAGAGAACAAGTTGGATCTGATTCATACAAACCTATGTGGTCCAACTCAAACAAGATCATACTATGGTGAAAGATATTTCATTTTGTTTGTTGATGATTATACTAGGATGATGTGGGTTGCGTTCTTGAAAGATAAGTTAGAAGCATTTGATAAGTTCAAAATATTCAAAGCTAAGATTGAGAATGAATCTGGATTAAAGATAAAATGTTTAAGATCAGATAGAGGAGGAGAATTCACCTCAAACAGATTTTATGAGTACTATGAAGAACATGGCATAAAGAGACAATTAAGTGCACCTAGAACACCTCAGTAGAATGGAATTGCAGAGAGAAGGAATATGATCATTCTTGATATAGTGCGCACCATCATGATAGAAGGAAAAGTTGCACACACCTATTAGAGAGATGTGGTCAATACAGTAGTCTACACCATCAATAGAATTCAGTTAAGGCCTGGCACTAACAAAACACCATATGAGCTATGGTTTGGTAATGTTCCCACAGTAAAATATTTTAGAATCTTTGGAAGCAAGTGCTACATCAAAAGGGATGAAGCAGTAGGCAAGTTTGATGCAAGAAGTGATGAATGTATTTTCCTTGGTTACTCTACTAAAAGTAAAGCTTATAGATGTTTCAATTTAAGATTGAAAAAGATCATTGAAAGTGCTCATGTTAAGATTGATGAAAATTTTAAGGTTCAAGAAAGATATCATGATTACTCACCCATGATTGAAGAAGAACCCAGACCCTCTACTAGTGAAACAGTTATTGAAGAAATGTTTGATAGCATTGATGTGTTATTCAATGACCCTGAAACAAGTGAAGAAGAAACTCCTAAGGTTGATGAGTTTGCATCAACTAAAGCTCCAAAGTTTACATCTAGAAATCATTCTAAGAAAGACATCATTGGAGATCAGAGCAGTAAAGTCTTAACAAGATCACAAGAAAAGAACTCAGCTAGCAGTGATGAGGTATGTTTACTATCTCAGATTGAACCTTTAAGTGTTGAAGATGCTTGTAATGATTCAGATTGGCATGATGCTAAGAAAGAAGAACTTGATCAGATTATTAAGAATGACACTTGGGAAATGATCCCAAGACCTAGTGATAAGAATGTGATTGGTACGAAATGGATATTCAGAAATAAGATGAATGAAGATGGTACAGTAGTAAGAAACAAGGCAAGATTAGTATGTAAAGGATATGTGCAAAGAGAAGGCATTGATTATTCAAACACATTTGCCCCTGTGAGAAGATTAGAAGCTATTAAGTTATTTCTAGCTTATGCTATAGTTAAAAACTTCAAAGTTTATCAGATGGATGTCAAGTCAGCATTTCTGAATGGAGATTTGAAAGAAGAAGTATACATTGAGAAACCAGAAGGATTCACCTTATCAAACAGACCTGATATGGTATGCAGACTAAAGAAGGCCCTCTGTGGACTTAAGCAAGCCCCTAGAGCATGGTATGAGAGACTAGATGGATACTTAACAAAGATTGGATTCAAGAAAAGAGCAGTAGATTGTAATCTATTCATTAGAGAGACATCTGAAGGATTGTTACTTGTAGCTATATTTGTTGATGACATTATCTTTGGAGGCAATGACAAACTTAGTGCTGAATTTGCTAAGGAGATGTAGAATGAATTTGAGATGAGTATGATTGGTCCTATCAAGTACTTTTTGGGATTGAATGTGCAGCAGACAGAGAAAGGTATTTTCATTAATCAGTCCAAGTATGTGAAGGAAATATTAAATAAATTCAAAATGGATGATTGCAAGCCAGTAGGGACACCTATAATTACTAGATGCAAGCTTACAAAGGAAGATCACTCACCAGCCATTGATACAACATTGTATAAATCTATGATTGGCAAACTGATTTATCTTACTCAGACTAGAGCTGATATTTCAAATGCAGTTGGCATAGTTGGAAGATTTGTAGTAGAGCCTAAGCAAAGTCACCTCATGTCAGTAAAGAGGATATTTAGATACTTACAAGGCACTATAAACTATGGTCTATGGTATCCTAATCCAAAAAATGTTGAGCTTCATGTGTACACTGATGCAGATTGGGCAGGATGTGTTGATGATAGGAAAAGTACATCAGGTGGAGCAGTGTTTCTTGGTAATAGACTAGTCACTTGGACAAGCAAGAAACAAAATTGTATTTCTTAGTCAATAGCAAAAGTGGAGTATGTTTCAGTAGCCTTGAATTATTCTACAATTGTTTGGATCAAGCAGATGATAAAAGATTTTGGAATTCAGATTGATTATTCTATTTTTATTCACTGTGATAACACTAGCACTATCAATATGTCAAAGAACCCTGTGATGCATGCAAAGACAAAGCACATTGAGATCAAGTATCACTTCCTAAGAGAGAAAGTGGCAAAGAAAGAAGTCAAGCTGGACTATGTGAATACTAAAGATCAATTGGTAGACATATTCACAAAGCCCTTGCCTAAGGATACTTTTGAGTATCTCGGGGAGAAGTTGGGAGTAATTCCCTTCCCCGATTCTGCTTAGAAGAAAGAAGGAAAGGCATCAGTCCTCAAGGACTGATGGAAGGTTGACTACTCTACCTCAGGAGTAGTACCGATGCTTAAAATGAATGGTGCCCTTTTCCATTGATGTCAAAGAGAGAGTAGTATACAGAGTCATGAGAAATAGGAGTAATATACTTAGGGGGAGCAATATTCAATTGTGACAGTAGTTGTGTTGAGGAAATGGAGAATATTGAAAAATATTGCAGCAAATGAAGGATTCATCTTTGGGGGAGTTTTGAAGAGGAAATGAAGAATGTTATAAAAGAAATGGTCATTTGGGTTGGTGGTGGTTTTTCATCCCACATGTTGTCATCAATGCCAAAGGGGGAGATTGTTGGAGATTTACCAGCAGGCCAGTACTGACTGTATGTTTTTTTATTGATGACAACATATGGAAAGTAGCATGCGTGAAAGTCTTATGCAATAAGCCTTCAGTATATGAAGCATGGAAATGATATCAGCATGATATCATGGGCGTAGAGGTTAACTATTAGTACAGATAGTTTTATAGTAGCTTGTGTTAGCAGTGTTCCTAATAGAGTAATAGGCAGTGTTTTATGTATGATTGTCCGTACAGTCATCATGGAGTCTTGCATGCTTGGATATATGTTGAAGACATTTCAGTGATGTTAAGTTCATGGGCGCATGGTCTGATGATGAACGTAAGTAAAGTTATGCAGTCGCTATTCACCAGTAGCAGTTTCTTGTATTTGTTCAGAAGAGCCGACGGGGATTTTATTCGTTCTTAAGTTGCACCTATCTTTAGGGTATGCACCCTTGGAGTTAAGCTTAGAGATGAGTTATTGATGTTCGTGTAGACACCTAAAAATCCTTTAGAAAATAAAGTATTTTTATTTTCTTACAAATCTCTGATGACATCATCATTTGTTAATTAATTAATTATTTAATTTATTTATTTATTTTTATATCATTAAATCCCTTTACCTTAATTAAAAATATTTAATTAAGAAATCCCTCCCAAAAATGTTTAAATCTTATTTAAACATTATCTCCTTATTTATTAATTATTTAATTAATAAATTGACCAAAAATCCTAAAATAAATAATTTATTTATTTTTTGCCCAAAACTTGGCCAATATCCTTAAGACCACTAATCTCTTCTAGAATCTTCTAATCCTTCTTTAATTTCTATTAAAGACTAATCCCATCATTTTCTAACCCTAATCCCAACTCAAAATATTTAATTAAGATTAAATATTTAATCCTCATATTTATTAAATTCATTTTTAATAAATATTCTCAAACCTAAACCATGGAAATAAATAAATCTTTATTTATTTCCTAAAATCCATATTTATCCTAAGGAAGTTCTAGACTCTTCTAGAAAGTCTTTATCCTTGTCCCCCTAATCCTAATCCTAATCTTAATCCCCCCTAACCTTGTCACATTCCCTAAACAAGGTTAGCCAACTCCTAAGCTTAACCCAAAGTCAACAAACTTCTAGAAACTTCTCTTACATGCATTAAATGCATTTAAAGCCTCCTTATCCCTCTTACATGCATTTATGATGCATTTAAGAAGCCTCTCACCCCTTTCTTACACCCTTTGAGCTTAGGCACATTTTCCAAATTGTGCACATCCCTCCCATCTTTCAACCCAATGCCCTTGTGACACTTGTCACAAGGAGGTCGCACTGAACTAGCACAATCCATGTGCTCCCCTTTGAATGAATCTTGGCCTCTCTTAAGGATTTTGATCCTAGCCACTCATTCCTCCTTCCCAAAAGCCTATAAGTACTCCTCATTTCTAAGAGCAAAATACCCATTCACCTTTTATTTCAAGCAATGTTATAATGCTAGAATAGCTCTAAATCATTTAGCTTTCATACTAATTGTTAGTTTTAATCATTTTCAAGAATTTTTAGCTCACATATTAGCATAGAACTAATGGATTAACTTAGTTTAATTCTTGTTTATGCATCATTCTCACATCTATTTTGGGTTCTAAAATCTACTTAATCATACTAGTTGCATAAATCTTGATTTCTTGAAGCCTTAGGGGCAATTTTGGGTGTTCTACCCAATATTGTGCCATTTTTGGGGTGTTCATGAATCTCAATCCATCTTAGCATGCATTAGAATATGCTCCAAGTGCTTAGAGAGCACACCCACATCCCCTAAGCAAGAGCAAATCAAACAGTGCTTGGGTGCACCTGTTTAAGCTCTATCTGAGGTGGCTTAGCTTAGATGTTTTTGTTTTGACTTGATATAATGTTAGATTAAAACCTAATGTTTGTTTGTCTTAGCCTTTCAAAACAGATACAGATAGCCTTGCTCACATTTTGGCACGCCTGGTGGGACCCACTTCATGGGTTCTTTGCAAACATTCTGATGGATTTTGGAGTGTTTTCAGATTTTTCAAGCTTATAGGTGGACGGAGCACTTCAAATTCTTCTTCCTCTTTTTATCTTTATTCTTCTTCTATTCCTTCTACTTCTTCTTCTTCTTCTTGTGGGATCTTGGCCATTTTTTCTCAAAAAAATCCATAAGGAAGCAAAATCATACACACCTTGTTTTAATGCTTAAAATGAACCCCCAAATCATTCTTGAATGTGTTAAGGACTAAAATTTGCAAAATTTGTTCTAACAAACAAGAAAAATCAATCAAAACATTTGCATCCTTGCAACATCAAGGTTTTAGATGCATTCATGCAAAAATTAGAAATATTTTAAGTTTTGGGTACTTTAAAAAAAGAAAAAGAAAAAGGAGAACCTCAAATTTGCATCTCATTTCTAAAAACATTCAAAATCAATCCTAAAAGTGCATGCAAAAGTTCCTAAAATCAATCCTAAAAAACTTTGTTTTTATTGAAAACTAACTTCATTTTGCAAAAATCTTGAATGCCTTCTTTTTCAAATTTCACGCATCAAAGCTAAATTAGGAACTTGTCTTTTGGAGCTAAAATATCAAAGCAAAGGTCAAAATAAATCTTGAATGAAACTAAAGGAATGAAGCTAAGTCCTAAGAGTCATTGTCATTTTGAAAATCAAACGCACTCTTGAATGCATTAAAAGGAAAAAATCTCTATTCCTTTCTTTTCAGTCCAAGAAAATGCATAATCAAATCTTGAATGCCTTAAAGGATCAAAACAAAGCACTTCAAAATTCTTAAAACAACACGTCAATCTCAATCTTGAATGATCAAAGAAAGAACTTGCAATCACTCAAATTGCTTACTTTGGGGAGAAAGAACAACTCAAAATCTAAACACTTGTGTCTTCAGAAGTTTTCATTCAAACATCACTTAATCAATTTGGGAAAAAGAACAACTTGCTTGATGTGCATCTAGGAGCTTTCATTTTCTGTAAATCCTTGTTAAAGTAAGCAACGTAGAACATTTGAACTTGGACAAGTTCACTTGTTTTACTTTTAGTGAGGCCTGTCCGAGGAGAAAAGCGCTTCCTCTCTGGAGAACGACCTCAAATCGGTATCCCCCTCGGCCAGTATATAAATAAAGTGAAGGCAAAAAGTACTCACTTATATCTCTTAATCCATGAGCGTTTTGTGCCAAATGTAAATGTCTGGGGATGGTAAATATTCCTCCCCCAGTGTTGTTGGCTAGGCTCTTAAGTGATTCATAGGCGGTCAGCATAACTGGGTATGGAGACTCCACGGAACTATTAAAAATCTGATAAAATAGAGGCTACCCTATCTACATCTGAAAGTATCAAAATCCTTGTGCAAGGATCGATTCCAAGGGGTTTACCGGGTCGCCTCAAGATTACTCACCATTTGTATTCCCTTCTAGGGGGTACCAAACTATGGGCAAGCGATTTTGATACTCACCTTCCTTAGGTAGATCTGTTTGAAGTGCTTGAAAGTCAATACTTCGTGAAAACATTGTTGGAACATACACTTTCAAAGCTTTATCAGAGTCAGTTATCCTATTTGTATCTCGCAAGGTTGCTTTGTCCCTTGTGGGGATTGCTTTTCCAAAAGTCTTGTTTATCTATCCTTTGCCATTGGAAAACATTGAATCAAGCTACCAACTTGGTACTCAAAAAAAATCTTGCAGGAATCAGATATCCAAGAAGCCTTTTGTCTCAAACCAAACTTATCAGAATTTTCCCGAGTTATGCCCAATTTGATCAAACATCTGAAAGCTAAGTTACCCAAATCCAAGGATTATCAAGAGAAGAAAGTTGCAGAAAGAAACCTTAAGAGCCATCAATCCTCTATTCAAGCAACCCAAGCAGAAGAGAAGCATCAAGAAAAGCTTGATAATATTGGCTATAACGCAAGAGTCAAACAGTTTGCCTATCGATTTCAAGTGAACCATCGCTACGTCAATCTTGAAAGAGAAGATTAGCTGGATCCATTGCATGTCCCATTCTACCTTCAGATCTCAAAATCCTATCTTGGCAGTCCTTCATCCTAGTTTCATCCTTGCATCATCATCAAATCCTTAGTTGCATTCTAGAGTCTTTAGTTGCATTCATCATCATCTTCCTAGCAGCATCATAGATCATCCATTCCAGTTGCATCTACATCATCCTTTTAGGAAGAACATTGTTTCATCATCCTTCACCATCTTTCCATTAGCAATCCACAATCAAAATCTCAAATCCTTGATCCAAATCTAGCATCCATCATCCAAAATAGAATCCACCATCCTTTGCACCAAATCCAAAGATCCAAATCCATAAGCACTTAGTGTTCAAAACCTTTTGAGTTGTTTCCATCCCTTATCCTAAATCAGATATCATCCCCTTTTTGACAGAGCATTGTCTAAAGGAAATCCAACTTGTCCTTGCATAGCCTCATCATCTTGAGCAAGAGATTGGCTTGTATTGATAAGAATCCAGTTGACTGAAGATCATTAGTCTATCCTAGGTTGGCCAAATCTTATCACCGATCCTCCATCAGGAAAAATAGTAGCTCATTGTTGACACTTAGTAATCTTCCACGAACATCCCACCAATCCTCCACCCAATCTTGACCCAAATCAGAACATCCCATCAAGCCTCCATCATCGTCAAGCTTTTTTACCAATCTGTCACCATCTTCCATCAAATCTTCCACCATCTTTGATCCATATCCAAGCATCTCACCAATCCTTGCATTATAGAAATTTCATCATCCTTAGAAGTTCCTTAAGCTTGCATCCATAATTCTTTAGAGTCTTTAGGAAATATCTTGCATCCATCTAGCATCTACATCTCCATGCCTGTCGACACAAGATCCAGATCTAGAAAAAGAAGGAACATGAATCCTTATCCAATCACCAGTTCATCTAATCCCAACATTTTTACCAGCGCGATGATAGCCTATGATCCCCAAATACAAACTGGAAATACATGGGATGATCCCAATATCCCCTTGGCTCCTTTGGCAATAGAAACATTTGTGAATAATCTAGAGAATCCACCAGTAGTTAATGCACTCATGGCCCAAAACCAGCAAAGCATGTTCACTAACTTTGCACAAGTGCATACTTCCATTCTGCCATATCTCCATCCTCACATTCCCATAAGTACTATCCAAATCCCAGCACAAGTATACTCTCCATTCATCCAACCATTCCTTGATCCAACCTTGCAAACATCTCAAGCAACCTCCACCATTCCCCTTCTTCTGCAAGGAAGCTTTGCAAGTCCTGTAACACAAGTTGTAACACCATCTGCTCCATTCCCTATCATAGGTACTTCATCATCCGCTATGGCTGCCCAAGCTCTTGCACAAATCCAACGCTTGTCCCAGAATCAATTCCCACCTCTTACACAAACTTTTGCACAAGAAGGCCAAGCAGCACCTTTCACTCCGGGAGGGATGCAATCATCCTTCCCCTTCACTTCACAAGCTTCCACATCCACACCTTTTGTGCCAGGAGGGACGCAACCGTCTTTTCCTTTCAATCCCAAAGCTTCAGCATCCACACCATCATTTCAGGGGTCAACGCAATTGTTTCCCTCTTTCACCCAGAAAACCTCTACATCATCTACTCCGGGGGTAGCGCAATTGTTCCCCTTTCAAAATCAGCAAACTTCCACATCACCTTTTTCATGGGGAACACAAGCATCCTCTTCATTCTCCCCCCAGCAAGCATCTACCCAGGCACAAGCCCAGCAAAATTCCTTCACCACATTAATGCCTTCCATGGGTTTTTCCAATCCACTATTCATATCCCAAACTCCCATTACATCTACCTTCCAGGCATCCACTGCAGCACAATTCCCACCTCACACTGGTTCTCGTTGGGGTCTCACTCAAGAAGACATGAAAGCCTTTGGGATACCAACTCACTCTCCTACATCCATGTTTGCAAACCAACAAGCCACCTTCTCACAAGCAGCACAACAGCAACCATCTCAACCTCCACCAGCTTCATCCTTCACAAGCTATCCATTCCCAACACCCAGTGCTTTTCAGCAAAGTTCCTCCCATTTCACAAGTTATCTTGCCCAGCCACCTTTTGCTTCAAGCTTCCCTACATCAGTTCCACCCTTAAGCAATGCGGGAATGCACCCAACCTATATTGGTCAACCATAGAGCCAAGTTCAGCAAGGACCATCTTATCAACAAGCTGCATCATTCCACCAACCACCCTCACAGCAACCATACTTCCAATCACAACAACAAACCCCCATCATTCCCCAATAGCAACAAGTTTCCTCCTATCAGTTACAACAGCAAATCTCCGTCATCCCACAACACCAGCAAGCAATCCTGTATCCTCCACCACAATATCCCCCTGTGCTGCATCAACAATATCCCCAACAAACATTGCTCCAAAATCCCCTCCAATCCACCTATCCCACTGGATCATCTCCATATCCCACTCCACAATACCCATCTCAAATGGGAGCACCCACTCAAACACCGATCAATGCCGAGTGGGAAGCCATGAAGAATGCTCTTAAGGAGCTTCAAACCAATACTGAGAACAAAACCTACAAGTTTGAGGAGATGTGTCCTTATCCATTTAACTAATCCATTGTCGCTATACCTTTCCCCAAGCACTTTGAGACACCTAAATTTGATAAATATCGGGGGAAAGGAGATCCAGTCAACCATATTAAAGAATTCTATATGACATGCCAAGAAGTAGCTTACAGTGATAACTATCTCTTACGCCTATTCCCCAAAAGCTTGGGAGGAACTGTTGTTGAGTGGTTCTACAAAATACCATGTGGGACTATCACAACCTTTGCTGAACTTTCTGAGAAGTTCATTGTCCACTATGCCCACAATGTTGAGAATGAGTTGACCTTGTTAGATCTTTGCAACTCAAAACAGAAAGAAGGACAAAGCCTATCAGAATACTTGCAATGATGGCAGAACCTTACCACCAGGTTATCATACCATCCACCTTAAAAGCATTTGACCAAAATTTTTATTGATAATCTGCATCCTAAGCTGTCCCACTTCATGAGGATGAATTGTCTCTAAACCTATCAAGATATCAAGAGCAAGGGGATAGGTATTGAAAAGACCCTCCTAGATGAAGGCACAATCCGACACTTTAAAAATGATTCCCAAAATAAACCCAGCAATGATAAATCCTGTTACTGGAATCGTAACAAGAACATTGTTACTAATGGAGCCACTGATACCAAGCATGTCCAATTTTTCATGGCTAGCCCTACGCCAACTCCCACATACCAATAACAACAAACACCCATCTATCAGCATCCTCCTCAAGTCCATCAGCAACCCACGCAACAATATCATTCTCAGGATAATCAACAGAATTATCAACAGCAAGCCCATCAAGCTCATCAAGGTAATCCGAATAATCAGGTCAATGTCGTTAATGTTGCTCCCAAACAACACAAGCCCAGAGCTCAGAACAATCCAATGAAGACCTTCACACTGCTAGGTGAACCTTTGGATGTTATCTTTCATCGAATGGCCAAGGCCAACCTGATCACATTTCCACCAATCCAGCCAGTTGATGATACCACTCCCAAGCCTGATTGGTACAAAGATCATGAGTACTGTGATTATCATCGTGTCAAAGGACACACTACCCTGAAGTGTATGAGACTCAAAAACTACATCCAAGATCTCATTGATTAAAAGGAGATCCAAGTAGATACACCTGCTCAAGCCTCACCAAATGCCAATTTGCAAATTTATCAGAATGTGTTCCCACAACACAATGTTGGGAACAACCAAACTAATACCAATCATTCCCAGAATTATGGCAAGGGCAAGAAAGAAAATCACACTACTGCCTACATCAATTATGATAAATTTGTTCGATGTATAACCCAAGTTGAGCCCACAGTCAATGTCATCCATGTCAGAGGAGCGGATCGTCAATGTGTTGTTACTACCCACAGAGGCCGGATCACTGTTGTTGGTGCTTGTCCAAGGCCAGTACACAATGCACACAATGCACAGTATAACCTCATAGAACATCTTGGAAACACACCAGCCCAAATATCCATCTTGGACCTTCTCTGCACTTCACCTCTCCATCAGGAGATCCTTGACCGAGCTCTCAAGAAGGACATGTCCCCATAGACATTAACACCACCCAGTTTGAGACCCTTATGGGACATCTATCTGTAGCCTGTGATTTATCCTTCAAAACATCCGACATGCCAGATGTTTCACTTGACCATACTCTCCCTCTCCGCATCACCGTCATGGTCAGAGACTTTTCCATCAAACAGGTCTTAATAGATAATGGCTCGGCCCTGAAATTGTGTACTTTGAAATTCATTCAGCAGATTGGGTTCACCTAGGCCAATATAGCACATGAAGTAATCACTATCAAAGCCTATGACAACTTGGAGCGTACCTCTGAAGGTACCATTACTTTGCCTATTTAGCTAGGCCTAGCAACACAAGATACCATTTGTCATGTTGTTGATCTTGACCTACCATTCAATATCCTCCTAGGTCGACCATGGATTCATTCCATCAAGGCTGTACCATCCACGTACCATCAGTGCATCAAATTTTTGCATCAAGGCACTGAGGTTACCATCCATGCTGATCCCTAACCCTTCGCATACTGTCGTGCAATGGAAGCATCATTCCCTCACTCCACTCATTGTCCTGGAACTGACATTGGTACTTCTATTGCCAACTCGTCCTGATCCCATTGCGATCCAGAAACCATTCTCACCTCCACCCTCTCTTCCATCAAGATCAATAACCAGGGCTGTGGTGAATATAGCCTACATGATGCATTTTCCATAGGGGCCCTCCCATGTGATCCACATACTCAAGGGCGCCCAAGTCACCAAAGCAAGCCTATTGAAGAGCATCATGAAATCAAGAGAATGGGACCCATGACTTTTGAATCCCATGGCACATTAAACAGTCAAGAAATGGATCTTGACATTAATAGGTGGTTGTACAAAGATCCCCCACCACCTGACACTCAACTCCTTGGCTACTTCAAAGATAAATACCCACAATCGCACAAGTACACTACTAAGTGTGTGTGTGAAAATTGTACCTGATCTATAGACACAACACTTCAGTAAAACATTAGAGGTTAGCAAAAATCAAACTCATGCAAAATTGAAATCTAATTTAACCAAGCGATTTACTGCCTTCTAGTAGGTGTGAGATTGATGTTCTTAGATTGTTATCGAGATCAATGACCTAGACGACACCTAAATGAAGGATTTGAATGCAAAACTGATATGAAATATGAATGCAATTTATTTATTTATTTTTTAGATATTTTCTATGCAATGATATGAAAACTTGATATGAATCTATGCTAATATGAAAATTGATCTATGATATGCTAAATGATCTAACAATGATATGAAAATGAATCTAAATGAATGTAAAAAAAAAAACAAATTGATCTCACAATAGCCTTGATTCGCAATAAGCTTTGATCCTCCAAATTCCAATTCTTCAAAATAGTTGTGCAATTCATAGATGACTTTGGCATAGTAAGCTTGCAAAATTATGAGATTTTGTGGATGCAAATTTGAGAGATGAATTATGAAGAGCTGAGCCTTTGATTTATAGAAATCCAGGGCTTTGGAGGTGCATGGGAAAAAAAACCATAAATCACTCAAATAACTCAGGTTTATTTTTGAGTTATCTGATAATAAAGATAATTTAATTCACAAAAATATGCAAAAGCTAAGTTTTAACTCAAAATAGAGTTTAGCTTTAATTGATAATTGATAGTTGTCTGCTTTTATGATTGTGCGTGTTTTATTTATGAATTAATTTAATAATAAAGTGATTTATTTCCAACTTAACTGATTTTTGAAAATAAATAATTGATTTATGGGTTAATCAATTATTTAATCAAACTTTTATTAAAAACTATATTATTAAATAATGACAACTTGCTTTAATTAATTAAATAAAAAATTAATCAATTATTCATAGGATATTGGATTTATTGTCAAAATTAAATAATACAATTAATAATAGATAGAATTAAATTTAATTACACAATTAAGTGGCAAGATATTAATTCTAATTAATTAAATATGAAAATATTCAATTAATCAAACTTAGGATAAATGTGATTTATCGTCAAATAATCATTAAATTAAAGATAATTAACATAATTAAGAATATTGCTAGGAATATTCCCTGATGTAGAATATAAGATAATCAATTATGATTAGATGATGTTTAGATGTGCCTTAGATTAGGACTTCGATGTCGATTTCATTCGAATTGTTGATATAGGAGATTAATGAACATATAGCCCATTTTGGGGGTATTACATTTTGCCCCTCTTTGAATTATTGTGCGAAGTGCAGTAGTTCGAAGATAGTCTGTGTTTGATAAAGATATGAAACTGATGTTTGAAATTGATAATTGATATGAGATAGAAGCTGATTGATATTGATTTGATATGGAGATAATAGGTCCTGAATGACCAAAGATAATGTTCACTATAATAGCAAATGAACCTATGATTGCGAAAAAGTGTCAAAACACCTGATTCCGAACCTTAGGATTGCAAAGAAGTGAGTGACCGGTTCTAGACTTGATTGTCTTAGCAAAACTAGTAGGTATCACATCTGAATCCTTCAGTTGCCGAAGAACAAGGAAAGAACACTATGATCCAATGGTTGCAAAAATTGATATAGTTTACAAGATTAGGAGAATACCAGATTGATATGGATCTTGATGAATCTGATATGCCCCAAGTGATGATAGATTTGCCTCGAGCGATGAGGTCTTTTTTGATGAATCAGTAACTAGATGTGGTTGTTGTCTTGATTACTGAGGAAAGATATGATATCAATAAAGATATGATTTCAAATTAGATTACAGACTTTGAATGATGTGCAATACCATGCCCCCTTTGGGATTAAAATTGAAATCTAACAAGAAAAGTCAGTGTTGATAGTTTAGAAGCATGTTAATTGATTTGAGAAGTGGTTAAACATGTCTGGGAACGCGTTCTACATCATTTTGGAGGTCCAAAAGACTAAGTTTGACTAGGTTTGACCATAAGTTGACCATGGTTGACCAACTTGAAATTTTGATAGTTTGATGAAAGATAATCAATTAAGTTGAATTCTAGATTTCTGTGATGATTGAAGGTCGATTATGCAAGTAGTTGACAATATGAATGATCTCAGATTTTGATTTTGATCCCGAAAAAAAGGATTCTACTTGCTATTTCATTGGAGGAACTTTCGTGTATGATTCAGCTCTTGGTAGATGTGAAGAATTGATATGAAGATTTATTTAAGCTTTGAAGTGTTTCCAAACAGTTGTGAGATCATGCAGACATGCAAAATGCAAAGAGACATGCAAAATGAAATGCAACCTAAGACCTAGGACCTAGTCACTGATCATGTGTCGATTTGTTATCATCATTGAACTTTTAGGTAACCGGATAAATCAATATAATGCCCACTAGCTATGAAACCATAGACATATGAATATCAATTTGTATGCACAAGAATCAATACAACACCCACTGGTCAACAACCATGGATATATGAATATTGATTTTATTTTCAGAATGTTGGATTAGATATAAGCACCAAGGTACAAATGTCAGGATGACCTGAATATCATGTCCATTTTGATATAGCAATTTGTATTTAACATCAAAACATAAATGTTGTGATGACTTGAATATGCCTTGCATGGCAAACACATCAAATAGTCAAGAGATCATTCTAAATCCAGTGTGAATTACCTATAGTGACCCTTTATCGTTCACATCCTTAGGTAAGATCATGTTTCACAGTAGGAGAAAGAACTCACTCAAAAAGACAATAGTTAGATCAATACTTATTTGAATCATCTGGGTATCAATGGTCGAGGTACGCATGGCCATCCAATTCAAGATAGAGGCTCTTACAGTCGGACACCATTTCAATCCAGAATTTCCAAAATTGTTAGATTTTCACATACAAGCAGAAGACAAAGAAAAGATTATGCCCCCAGTCATCACTATCTAAATCCTGTAAAGGACATCATCGAAGGGCTCGAAGGGACACAATATGAAAAAATCTCAATGCGAATCAGTAAGCATACAAGGAGATAAGAGCATGAAAAGCACAAATTGTTTTTAGTTTGCGTTTGATGTTGATTGCGTTGTTGTAGATGCAAAATCCTTTCGGGAGACAAGACTAACTGACTGACTCACATGAAGCTTCAAAACGACTTTGACTAGATATGATACATCTAAGATACATGGAGACCATAGGATATGACATTGATTGCCCCCAAGTTTGAACATTGATAGGATACAGACATTTGAGCAGATTGGTGGACAAACTGACTTATTGAAAACTGGAAATGCAAAAATAAACCAGGAGATATGTACAAACTAAAGAAAGACTAAAAGCTGGGAAAGACCAAGATTGCACTGATAGATGGAGCATTTTGAAACAAGTGGCACCCGTTTGCCGGGTTTTCACCATCTTGGCAGAAATTCTATTTTTGCTACCAAGGTGCCTGTTTCTAGGTTTTCACCAAGGCACTTTTTTTTCTTTTTCATTTTTTTTTTGTATTTTTCATTTTTCAATTTTTTTTTTGTACTTTTGATATTTTTTTATTTTTTTGTGAATCATCAAGGTGCCTATTGCTAGGTTTTCACCAAGATGTTCATTTTTTCAGGACATTTTCCAATTTTAAAGATTTTTTCAAGACATTTTACCATAGACTGAATGCCTTAGGTGTAGAATTTCTTCAGATGGAGAACGTTGATCGATTCTCAGAGCTGTTCTCCTTTAGTCATTGAGAGTTGATAGGCACCAGAGCCAAAAATAGCAATGATTACAAAGGGATCCAGCCAATTGGGTTCAAACTTCCCCTTGCATTCTCGATGGGATTGATTTTTAGGATTTTCTCTGAAGACTGGATCACCAACCTGAAATTCTCTGTGTCTGACTTTCTTGTTGTAGCCTCTAGACATTCTCTTCTGATATACTCTAAGATGATCATACGCTACTTTTTTGTGCTCATCTAGTAGTTCAAGTTCTTGCAACCTAGACACTCTGTAGTCATCATCAGATACTAGACCATGCATTTTGATTCTTAGTGATTGGATTTCAACCTTAAGAGGTAGTACCACTTCAGACCCATAAACTAAAGTGAAAGGTGTAGCCCCAATAGGTGTTCTAATACTTGTTCTATTACTTGTTCTGATACTGATTCTGATACTAGTTCTGATACTTGTTCTGATACTAGTTCTGATACATGTTCTGATACTTGGTATACTTGATAGCATCTTTTTCCATTGCAAACTCCCAAGCAAGATCATATCGTGCAGTCCCAATGTCTAGCAAGGTGGAGAACAAGAGGGATTGGCAAGCTAGTGGAAGAGATGGAAGACAAGAGAATGAAGGAGAATGAAGGGAAGAAATCATCAAGGGAAAACTCCTCAAGGGTACCCAAGCTAGGGAAAAATTGTCATGTAAAGCACATTTGGACAAGCAATGAAAGGCCAACATAGGATAGGTCACAAAAGCGTAATGCCAAAGAAGGAAAGGATGTAGTCCAAAGGAGTAGACATGTCAAGAGGCTTCATAGCACTGTGTTTTACTTTTTCTTTCTTTTTTTTAGATCAAGACCAAAGGGGAAAAGGATGGCAAAAGGCTAGAATGAATGGAGGAAAATAGACATGAAGGCTAAACAGGAAGGGAATGAAAACAAGATCATCATAAGATAGCTCAAAAAAAAAAAAGTCAAATGTTTGTGTATAGATCAACATTGTCAAGATCAAAGAGAGAAGATGAAATAGATGAAATATGTAGAAGAACTATGCATGATGCCTGATTGCCAGGTTTTCATCATGGTACTTATCCAAGGCACCACAAGGGAGTGGTTTTCTCCATAGGATGAATTTATTTCTATTTACTTTTGCTACCAAGGCGCCTGTTTCCAAGTTTTCACCAAGGCACATTTTCAATTTTATTTCATTTTATTTCTCTTTTTTTTTCTCTTTTTTGGAAGAAGGCAAGCTTTTTAGATAGTGCTCCTTGAAAGGATAAACCATGATATGCCAAGGATTCAAAATGATATGCTCAAAGATGCTGATAGGGAAAGGGAGATGGAAGAGAAAAATGGAGGATAAGGTTTTATCTAAAGCGAGTGAGGTTGGAAGATAGGAGGAATAGGAAAATGAAGAAAAAGGATAGAAGGTAGAAGGATAATGAATGGAAGGATTGTGAAAGGGTAAATGGAAAGGAAAGAAAGATCAATGTAAACACATACCTTGAAGGATGGTGAGAGGATGGAGGAATCATGAATGAAGGAATACGTGAAGGAATATGGTGAATGGATAGCAGAGGTTGTGGTTTAGGCGCATGGAATGAAAGAATGTTTTTGGAAGAAGATGAAGTGGAAGTCTTTGGAAGCTTGAATGTCAATTTCACTTTTTGCTCAACACCAGACTCTTTCAAGAGAGACTTTGGAATCCATATAGTTGTAGGCTTTTCATTTCATTTTGATGATCTAGAGAGAATATCTTTAATGATGGATTTTGGAACCCATACTTGTCTTGTAGTTTTTTTCTTAGATATCTCTTTTGACTTTATGTTTCCATGTCTATTAGAGGAGACATGGAGATCTTCTTTTTTTGATGGATTCTTGTATTGCTTCTTTTTCTTGTATTGAACATTCAAGTTACTTCCAAAAGACTTGGGACTTGTGGAAGAAAAAGGATATAACTGGTTTAGATGGGTGGGTGGATGAAAAGATTTCAAGGGTATGCTTCTATGTTGATCTTGAGGAAAGATGGGAGATGGAGGGACATAAGGACCCAAGATGGATGGCAAATTAGGAGAGTTAGGAGGGGAAAGTGAAGGGACATAAGGACACAAGATGGAAGGCAGATGTGAAGCCCTTAGTAGTGGTGGAGGAGGTCCAAGGATGGACATGGAAGATACAAAAGGATAATCAATAAGTTCATCAGCATCTATATGACAACCAAGGATATCAACATCTTTAGAGTGAGCATTAGAATTTTCAATAGAATCGTGGATATCTTGAATATGAGCACCTTCTTTGATAGGATTGTTCAAAGCTTGCAAAGACTTAGGAAGAGTAGAAAGTGGAAGCGAACATGGAGTGGTAGAATAAGAAGATGGAAGACTTTGATCTTGACAAGGATCTTTGGATAGCATAAGCACATAATTTTTCTCTTGATTGTCAATGGGCTTAACATTGGAAGTAACAACACCATTTTTGCCAACCTTAATGGAAGTATCATCTTTGGAAAGCGAAAGTGTAGTAAGGTTATTTTGATTGTCAATAAGCTCAATGGTGTAAGTAGTAGCTTGATCTTGCTTAGGAGAAGACTTAAGACATGGTTGAATGCATGAAAAAGGGGCTGTAGGATCAAAAGAACCTTGAGGCAAATAAGAGACATCATGAAAAGGAGTGGATGACATGGAGGGTTCTTGATCTTTATCTTTCTTTATGTTCTTTTCTTTATCATTTATGGAGTCCTCTTGACATGGAGCCACTTCTAAGGACAAGGATGCATGTTGGGATTGTATGGAAGACTTTGGAAGAGATGGTGGAGGACTAGCTGAAGTAGGGATTATAGCATATGAAGGCTTAGGCTCTTTAGGTTTATCATTATTGAAATTATTTGTAGCCAAGTGAAGGTTAGCTTGAGTTTCTTTAAGAGGTAGCCCTAAAGGATAACTATAGGGAACCACGTGAAAAGTATCAGAGCTTGTGTTAGATGAAGGTTCTGTGAAAGATTTGAAAGACTCAGAAGCTTTAGGAAATGTACGGGTATTGGAGGAAGTAGGGGATGGACGGGAACCATCACAAGACAAAGGTTCAACATTAACATGATCTTGCTTGAGAGTGTAATCTTTATTTTCAGGCTGAGAGTTCTTAGAGGAGAGATCCTTATAGTATTGACATTTCAAATCAGCACGGTACATTTTATATTCCTCAACAGAAGTAGATGTATCATCTAGATATTGTCCACAAAAGCCATCAAAATCTCTTTCAAAATTAGAATCATATGGATCACCATCACGATCTATCCAATGTGACATCCCATTTCCAGTAAATAGGAACACACGATGAGGAGGACTCTTAGGAACAGAGGTGTCATAGGTATCATTATATTGTCTGTCATCATAGTCATCATAGTCTCCAAAGCTGGATGTGTCACTCTCCATGGAAGAGGTATCATAAGGGTTATCATGTTACTCAAATTCTATCCAGGGGCATGGTGTCATGTACAAGTCTTTATCAAATGGAAAAGAGTATAGAGATTCCATGGAGAACTCTTTAGGTTCATTTTCTTTCTTAAGATTGTTAAGTTCAACTTGCATAGCTTGCAGTTGCTTCATCATAGTGGTGATTAAAATTTCTTCCTCATGTGTACTGATTCTTTGAGACATGTATACTGATTTTCAATGGCTACTGCTCTGTTCTTGACACAATGATTTGTTCGACAGATTCTGGAAATAGGCTGAAAAAGCTAAATATCTGGCAATTTTGACAATTTTTTGACAACTTTCAAAAATTTCCCAAATGACACTCTGCAGACTCGTATGATAGTGGGTATGCTATGAAACGACAATTGCAAGACTCGTACGATAGTTGCAAGATTTTGACTTTGAGAATTTGCTGGCATGGAAACTCATACGACACTAGGTACTCAATCATACGACAGATGGGTTGTAATGAAACGACACTTGGAAAAAATTGTATGACTTTTGACTTCCTGAAATGATTTTTGACTCCAGAAAGGATTTTACATTAATTTTTGTAAAATTTTGAGTTTGCAGATTCAGATTGTTTGCAAATTTCAATGTCCAGATTTGAGGATTGTAACAGATTTGTTCATTTTCAGTAACCAGATAGATAAATAAGCACGCAAAATAACAAGCAAGTGATTTCAAGCATGTCTGAAAATAATGAACAAGGGCAAAAGCAACCTTGCGCATGAACAATCAAGTGACTTATTTGTTCTAATCCTTAGAAGCGTTAATTGTGTATGTTCCAAAAATGTTTTGTAAGAACGCACATATACCCTAGAAAATAAAAATTTGGCCTCGATAGGGTTTTTTTAATAATGGTTTGACTCTGTAACTTTTATGATCCAAAGGGGTGAACTCCAATCCCGGTGCACCAGGGTTTTGACACAGTCTGAGAACTTAATCTTCAAGAGCTGCTAGGGAGATCTGAAAACCCAACAATAAACCATACCCATGGAGATTTCTTCCCCAAGGACATTTATATAGTGGCTGTCACTACCACGGTGAAAATGGCTATTACCGCTTGAGGTTCCGTCAACACAGTTTTCCCTATGAAGGGATTGTCCACTACGGTTAACCCTCTCTAAAGGTGACTCACAGTATGATACCACAAGGGGACTTGGCTCCAAATCCAAGGTTTTGATGTCTCTTCACTTTTAACCCAAACAAAGCAAGTAGATTAATTTGACACGCTAAGACAAAGTTTGTCTCACCAAGGTCTATGATATCAACCCCACATGATCTATCAACCTCTCTAGGGAGAGAATGTATCGATCAATAAGAGAAGGTGCACTAACCAATTTTGATTGACCAAAGCTCGTGATGTCAACCCCACATGATCTATCAACCTCTCTTGGGAGAGAATGTATCGATCAATAAGAGAAGACGCACTAACCAAGTTGAATGTGAAACGCACTAAGTATCCTCCCTACCTACAAGGATTTTGTCATCAAGAAGGATTTTGTTGGGAATCCAATCTCTCAAGAATCACGAATAGTGTTCATAGGGCCTAATTACTATGTGAGCACAGATGTATGTTTCCAAAAGCAAATCTATCGAAAGTACCCAAAAAGTAGAAAGAGGAACACTTAACGCTTAAAGTGAATATGAGATGAGTCCATAAGGTGGAACACTTAACACCTCACACAAGCTGAAAATGAGTCCCCAACTTAGAAAACAAGTGAGTTCCTAAAAGCACAAAAGGGTTTCCAAGTGGAACACTTAACGCTTCTATCCTGTTGACCCCTCCCCTTTATGGCACTGAGATTGCAACCACGGGGTGGAATGAGGGGCCAGCGGATTAGCAAGTCCAATAACCCAAGATAGCAATCAAGATCAATCACAAGTAATCTAAGACTGCCAATAAATACCTAAGGTGTCACAACCTAGTATCAATTATGCAAGTGTGTAGAAATAGATAAAAGCATGAAAAAAAATGCACACAAGCCAGACACATAAGAGATTTATATTAAGATCCAAATTGAAATATTATCATCTTGAGAAGAATACCTTAGGTCCAACGCTCTGCAATCCAAAATTTAGCACATGTCTAAAAGTACAAAATCAAGACAAATCAATAGCAAACTGTAAGTGTTAGAAATCAATAATCTGAAAGTACAAATATGCAAATTCTGTGCCTCTGTAGCAAAATCTCGCGCGAGGCAGGATGTGGTCCCGTGTGAGGAAACACTATTTTCCACGATGAAGGATATAATCTCGCACGAGGAAACACTATTTTGTGCAAAAAAGGATGAAATCTTGCGCAAGTCAGGATGCAGTCCCGTGCAAGGAAGTATAGTCTCGTGCGAGAAAGTGATTTTTCGTGCACAAAATGATGATACCAATGAAATTTCGTGTGACACAGAAAGAAATCTCACGCGACACCATGAAATCTCATGCAAGAATTCGTACAGAGATGTACGGAAGTACGGATAGAATATACCAGGACCCTTGAAACCCTTAGCCTCAAAAGATAGAAAATTGATAGAAATGAAGGGAAACCTGTTTCAGGGCCCCACGGTGGGCGCGAGAAATGTGTGTGTGAAAATTGTACCTGATCTATAAACACAACACTTCAGTAAAACATTAGAGGTTAGAAAAAATCAAAATTGTGCAAAATTGAAATCTAATTTAACCAAGGGATTTACTACCTTCTAGTAGGTGTGAGATTGATGTTCTCAGATTGTTATTGAGATCAGTGACCTAGACGACACCTAAATGAAGGATTTGAATGCAAAACTGATATGAAATATGAATGCAATTAATCTATTTTTTTTTTAGATATTTTCTATGCAATGATATGAAAACTTGATATGAATCTATGCTAATATGAAAATTGATCTATGATATGCTAAATGATCTAACAATGATATGAAAATGAATCTAAATGAACGTAAAAAAAAAAACAAATTGATCTCACAATAGCCTTGATTCGCAATAAGCTTTGATCCTCCAAATTCTAATTCTTCAAAATAGTTGTGCAATTTGTAGATGACTTTGGCAAAGTAAGCTTGCAAAATTATGAGATTCTGTGGATGCAAATTTGAGAGATGAATTATGAAGAGCTGAGCTTTTGATTTATAGAAATCCAGAGCTTTGGAGGTGCATGGGAAAAAAAGCCATAAATCACTCAAATAACTCAGGTTTATTTTTGAGTTATCTGATAATAAAGATAATTTAATTCACAAAAACATGCAAAAGCTAAGTTTTAACTCAAAGTAGAGTTTAGCTTTAATTGATAATTGATAGTTGTCTGCTTTTATGATTGTGCATGTTTTATTTATGAATTAATTTAATAATAAAGTGATTTATTTCCAACTTAACTGATTTTTGAAAATAAATAATTAATTTATGGGTTAATCAATTATTTAATCAAACTTTTATTAAAAACTATATTATTAAATAATGACAATTTGCTTTAATTAATTAAACAAAAATTTAATCAATCATTCATAGGATATTGGATTTATTGTCAAAATTAAATAATACAATTAATAATAGATAGAATTAAATTTAATTACACAATTAAGTGGCAAGATATTAAATCTAATTAATTAAATATGAAAATATTCAATTAATCAAACTTAGGATAAATGTGATTTATCGACAAATAATCATTAAATTAAAGATAATTAACATAATTAGGAATATTGCTAGGAATATTCCCTGATGCAGAATATAAGATAATCAATTATGATTAGATGATGTTTAGATGTGCCTTAGATTAGGACTTCAATGTTGATTTCGTTCGAATTATTGATATAGGAGATTAATGAACATATAGCCCATTTTTAGGGTATTACACTAAGCAATGGAACTATCAAGGTGGTGGTCTAGGACCACAAGAAGGTGGAAGCAAAGACCCAATTATAGCATCCAAAAACCCACAACATCAGGGTCTTGGCTTTAATACCCCTCGCCTACATATACAAGGGCCCAATACCGCAACTGGGAGCACCAACATGACTAGCGTTCCCCTCTTGAATAGCCAGGACAACCTCATAGAAATTGAAGATATCCCTGAAGAGAAAGAAATCAGATCCTATGATGATATCTTTGTCGATGACACCCTCCTGGGGACTTCTGTCCTCCAACAACTTGCCATCAATCTCATAGAACTTCCCCTCATTCACCCTCAACTCATAGATTGGGACCAACCAAGCATTGCACACATCGATGAGTTTCAAAGCATGGAAGCACTCCTAGAATTTATGGGGGCATTAGGCCCACAATCAGTTCACAATTCAGAGTCAACTCACATCTATAAGCTTGACCCAGAAGGATACTTTGGGGAGGAGGCAAGCTTTAGCTGCAAAAGAGAAATAGAAAAAGTAAAACATGAGTCTTTATGTGAAAACCCTTCTGGGGCACATTCTGATTCCAAAATAGTAAAAATAAAGAGCGTATCTTCTAGTGAAAATTTGGCAATTCAAGCGCTAGAAGATGAAGAATTGCCTCTTCCTCCCATCCAAGATTACAGACCAGAGCAATCACCTATCATCATAGAAGAAACCAAGCCAGTCAACTTGGGTACAGAGGAATGTCCAAGGATCACCTACATTGTGGCCAACATGACAGAAGGTGAAGAAATGGCTTTGATTGCGCTCCTTGGAGAATCAATCATAAATTTTGCGTGGTCATATGCACACATGCCTGGGCTTGATCCTAATCTTGTCATCCATCATCTAGCAGTGGATCCTAATGTCAAGCCAGTAAAGCAGAAGCTGAGAAAAATGCATCCAAAAGTTGCCTTACTAGTCAAAGAAGAGCTTGAAAAAATCCTCCAAGCCAAGATTATCAGAGCTATAGATTACTCCGATTGGATCTCTAACATGGTGCTTGTCACAAAGCCTTCAGGTGACATCAGAATATGCATAGATTTTAGGGACCTAAACAAGGCATGTCCTAAAGATGATTTCCCACTACCAAATATAGACATGATTGTAGATCTTACAGCAGTTCATGAAATGCTGTCACTAATGGATGGATTTTCAAGCTACAATCAGATTCGTATAGTAGAAGCAGATCAACATAAAATAATATTCACAACTCCATGGGGTACCTTCTGCTACAACATGATGCCATTTGGGCTAAATAATGCGGGGGCCACATATCAGAGAGCGATGACAGCAATCTTCCATGACATGATCCACAAGATCTTAGAAGACTATGTGGATGATATTCTTGCAAAATCAAAGACACGCCATGAACACCTTGACATTCTTGAGAGTGTGTTTGATCACCTGCAACACTATGGGTTAAAGCTCAATCCAAAGAAATGTGTCTTTGGTGTTACATCTGGAAAGCTTCTAGGTTTCATAGTATCACGACGAGGCATAGAGATTAACCCCAAGAAGGTCAAAGCAATAAGAGAAATGCCTCCACCAAGAACACTCAAATAGCTCAAAAGCCTACAAGGAAAGCTTCAATCAGTGCATCGGTTCATTTCTCAACTAGCAGACAAGTGCCAACTTTTTACGCATCTCTTATGCAAAGACACAAGCTTCAAATGGGATCCCATATGTCAGAGAAGCTTTGATAAACTCAAGGAGTATCTAGCCAACTCTCCAATCCTAGTACCACCAGTTCCAGGATGCCCTCTCATACTCTACATCTTGACAACCACTACAGCACTGGGGGCACTCTTAGCTCAGCATGATGATGAAAACAAAGAGAGAGCCATCTACTACATCAGTCAAACTCTCGTCGGCTATGAGCTTAATTACTCACCTATGGAAAAAGCATGCCTCACAGTGGTCTTTGCCACTCAAAAGCTTAGACACTACATGCTCAGTCACATGATCAGGCTCATTTCAAAAGTAGATCCCCTCAAATATCTATTATCAAGGACAACTCTCACAGGCCGTATGGAAAAATGGGTCATGTTACTTAGCGAGTTTGATATCCAATACATAGATAAAAAAGCAATCAAAGGGCAAGTCATTACCGATCAGCTAGTAGAGGCACCAGTGGTGGATGCTTATCCCTTAATTATGGAATTCCCTGATGAACACTTATGTATGATCGAAGAACAACCCATGTGGAAGCTATACTTTGATGGCTCCTACACATTACATGGATCAGGGGCAAGAATCCTATTTGTCACACCTCAAGGTGACTACATCCCAAAGTCATTCAACTTGAGATTTTCATGTAGCAATAACATTGCAGAATATGAGGCACTCATCTCAGGTCTCAAAATAGCCATTCAGTGGAATATTACAGAACTACAAGTGTTTGGAGATTCACAGTTGATTATCAAGCAAGTCCTAGATGAATATCAGACGAAGGATGACAAGTTGCTACCCTACAAAGAACTAGTGGACAGATTGAAAGAGCATTTCCTAAATCTACAATTCACACAGGTACCCAGACTTCAGAACAAAGCAGCAGACGCAATGGCAACTATTGGATTTTTGTTAGAAATCCCTTGCGACACATCACAATATGAATTCCTAGTCGAGCAGCTACATACACCAGCTTATGAGAACACTGATGCAGAAATGGTGTGTGTCTTGGTTGGTCCTCAGTCCCCGTGGTACCACGACATCCATGCATATCTAAATAATGGTATCATATCTCCCCATCTCATCAATAACCAACACCAAAACCTTATTCGCAGAGCTTCCCGCTACACTCTTGTAGCCAACACCCTTTATTGTCGAGGGTATCACATTATCCTCTCTAGGTGTTTAGATTCAAATGAGGTCATCCTGGCTTTACAAGAGGTCCACGCTGGAATTTGCGGTGCCCACACGAGTGGCATGGTTCTAGCTAAGTAGTTGCTTCGAGTTGGGTATTATTGGCCAACCATGGAACATGATGCTTGTGAGTTTGTCAGAAAATGTTAGCCATGTTAGCAGCATGCAAATTTGATTCATGCACCAGCACAAGACTTACAGCCCATTGTGCCACCTTGGCCATTTTCATGTTGGGGCTTTGACCTTGTCAGCTTAATCACTCCCCTTTCCTCGGATGGACACAAGTACATAATAACTACCACAAAGTACTTCACCAAATGGGTTGAAACGATTCCGCTCACCCTAACTACTGGCATTCAAATATCCAAGTTCATCCTTTACCACATCATTTGTCACTTTGGCATACCATCTACCATCTTCACAAACCATGGCACACTTTTTGAAAACTAGCATGTGGATGATCTGTGTGCCAGACTCCACATCCATCACCATTTCTCTAGTCCATATTTCCCTCAAGGAAATGGCCAGGCTGAGGCAACCAACAAAACTATCTTGAAAATCCTCAAGAAGGTTGTCAATGATTCTGGTCATGACTGGCACCTCCAAATCAATCCCGCCCTTTGGGCCTACCATACTTCTTATCGCACTCCCACAGGCACCACCCCATATTCCCTTATATATGGTGTCGAAGCTGTTCTGCCAATCGAGGTTGAGCTCCCATCATTGCGAGCCTCCATGAAGAACTACACCACTGATGAAGACTATTGTGTGGCCCGTCTCACACAGCTAGACCTGTTAGATGAAAAAAGACAACAAGCATATGATCACCTAGTTGCATACCAGAATCGACTCAAAAGGAGTTATAACAAGAAGGTTCATCCTAGACAGTTCCAGGTCGGTGACATGGTCCTTAAAGAAAATCAAAAGGTCCAAGCAAACAGAGAAAAGAAAGGCAAGTTTGAGCCTACTTGGCTGGGCCCCTATGTTGTCACAGCATGCTTCGGCTCCGACGCCTATCAGCTATCTACACTAGAAGGTGAGCCTTTGAATGATCCCATCAACATCATACATCTAAAGAGGTTCTATGCCTGAACCAGATCCTACATATTCAGAAAATCCATAAAAATTGGAAAAAGCAGAAAAAATCAAAAAAAGCAAAGAAAAAGAAAAATAATCGTCCAATGGTGAAAATTTGGCAATTCAAACACCTTGGACAAGTATGTTGGTAAAAACTTGGCAGACAGGCACCATACATAGTGGACCGAGTCATTATCTATCAAACTCCCATCCCCATCCCCATCCACCATCCCCCAGCATTCCTCTTTTTTCATAATCCTCAAGCCAATCCACCCTCTCGTCTGTCCTATATCTTGCACATATCTTGTATCATATCTTGTACTATCTCCTATCTAGCACCGTCCTTCCTGTATATCCTATATAGCGAGATCTTCCTATCCCCAATCCTGAGCTTCTGTCCATATCCATTGTATATCTTTTCCTGTCCGTTGTACATATCGTCCCACCTTGTTGTACATAACCTTGTCAGTCCTGCAGTAGCATTTGATTAGATCATCTTGTCCTACCCAGCCTTGTACTTCAGCAACATCACTTGTCGACTATTCTCGATCCCAGTGATTATTCTTCAACTTCATCATTTGCCCAGCGACCAACAACACTCATTCTCTCATCAATCAGCGGGTCCTTGAGGATGTATCTTTCCTCCTGTTAGATCTAATCTTCCACCAATCACACCAGGTCTGTGTCGATGTATCCTTCCACACGTTCAGACCCATCTTCCCACCATCAATCACTCCCTCACATCAAATCTCTCTCCTTGGAAAAGGCTATCTTTTTGGAGTTCTCATTTTGGTCTTGGATTTTGTCCTTTGGATCTTGTTAATCTTTTATGGCTTCTCGTTGTTCTCTACTCAAAGTCGCCATGATTCTTTATATCATGGTGCACTGCGAATGAGGATAATCTGGGGCAAGGTCTTTTGCTCTTTTGCTTCTACCTGTGAGTCAGTCGTGTGTTTGTGGTTTCTTCTGCATCGTTTCCACCATGCCTCCTTCGGGTTTCATGTGTGATGTTGGGGCAACCCTGCATGTCTTTTTAGCGTCATTTTTATGCAACACTGGTGACAAGGCCTCATGATCCCAGTATCCTTGGCAGGTCTCTAGCATTGCTATATTAAATTAGGTTGTGCTCTCCACATTTGCACTTGGAGCTCCCCAAATCCCCTGCATTCTTGCATCATATAGATTCATCTTGCATCTCTCATGTTGCTGCATCTTGCATTTTTCATTCCATCTCATCTTGCATTCACTCATCTTTGCTCTTGGAAGCTTGGTTATTTATCTCCCCTTCTTCCTAGGTCCTTCCTTCTCTGTTTCCTTTCGAGAAAATTCCACAAAGTTTACTCCTTGCATTATTTTCTCAAGGGGGCACAACCCCTTATTCCTCTAAATTCTAGCCTTGGGCATCTTATTTTCTTGTCTTTGACATCATGCCACTTGTGGCATCGCATCAAAGAGGGGCAAAATGTAGACACCTAAAAATCTTTTAGAAAATAAAGTATTTTTATTTTCTAAAAACTTCCTGATGACATCATCATTTGTTAATTAATTATTTATTTAATTTATTTATTTATTTTTATGTCATTAAATCCCTTTACCTCAATTAAAAATATTTAATTAAGGAATCCCTCCCAAAAAAGTTTAAATCTTATTTAAACATTATCTCCTTATTTATTAATTATTTAATTAATAAATTGACCAAAAATCCTAAAATAAATTATTTATTTATTTTTTACCCAAAACTTGGCCAATTTCCTTAAAACCACTAACCTCTTCTAGAATCTTCTAATCCTTCTTTAATTTCTATTAAAGACTAATCCCATCATTTCCTAACCCTAATCTCAACTCAAAATATTTAATTAAGATTAAATATTTAATCTTCATATTTATTAAATTCATTTTTAATAAATATTCTCAAACCTAAACCATGGAAATAAATAAATCTTTATTTATTTCCTAAAATCCATATTTATCCTAAGGAAGTTCTAGACTCTTCTAGAAAGTCTTTATCCTTGTCCCCCTAATCCTAATCCTAATCCCCCCCAAACCTTGTCACATTCCCTAAACAAGGTTAGCCAACTCCTAAGCTTAACCCAAAGTCAACAAACTTCTAGAAACTTCTCTTACATGCATTAAATGCATCTAAAGCCTCCTTATCCCTCTTACATGCATTTATGATGCATTTAAGAAGCCCCTCACCCCTTTCTTACACCCTTTGACCTTAGGCACATTTCTCAAATTGTGCACATCCCTCCCATCTTTCAACCCAATACCCTTGTGACACTTGTCACAAGGAGGTGGCCCTAAACTAGCACAATCCATGTGCTCCCCTTTGAATGAATCTTGGCCTATGTTAAGGATTTTGATCCTCACCACTCATTCCTCCTTCCCAAAAGCCTATAAGTACTCCTCATTTCTAAGAGCAAAATACCCATTCCCCTTTTATTTCAAGCAATGTTATAATGCTAGAATAGCTCTAAATCATTTAGCTTTCATACTAATTGTTAGTTTTAATCATTTTCAAGAATTTTTAGCTCACATCTTAGCATAGAACTAATGGATTAACTTAGTTTAATTCTTGTTTATGCATCATTCTCACATCTATTTTGGGTTCTAAAATCTACTTAATCATACTAGTTGCATAAATCTTGATTTATTGAAGCCTTAGGGGCAATTTTGGGTGTTCTACCCAATATTGTGCCATTTTTGGGGTGTTCATGAATCTCAATCCATCTTAGCATGCATTAGAATATGCTCCAAGTGCTTAGAGAGCACACCCACATCCCCTAAGCAAGAGCAAATCAAACAGTGCTTGGGTGCACCTGTTTAAGCTCTATCTGAGGTGGCTTAGCTTAGATGTTTTTGTTTTGAATTGATATAATGTTAGATTAAAACCTAATGTTTTCTTGTCTTAGCCTTTTAAAATAGATTTAGATAGCCTTGCTCATAGTTTGGTTAAGAGTGCGTGAGTTCTCAGTCAACAGCAGAAGCGGAGTATGTTGCAGCAAACTTGAATTGTTCTATAATTGTTTGGATCAAGTAGATAAAAGATTTTGGAATTCAGATTGATTATCCTATTGTTATTCACTGTGATAACACTAGCACTATCAATATGTCAAAGAACCCTATGATGCATACAAAGACAAAGCACATTGAGATCAAGTATCACTTCCTAAGAGAGAAAGTGGCAAAGAAAAAATCAAGCTAGACTATGTGAATACTAAAGATCAGTTGGCAGACATATTCACAAAGCCCTTACCTAAGGATACTTTTGAGTATCTCAGGGAGAAGTTGGGAGTAATTTCCTTCCTTGATCCTGCTTAGAAGACAGAAGGAAAGGCATCAATCCTCAAGGACTGATGGACGGTTGACTACTCTACCTCAGGAGTAGTACCAGTGCTTAAAATGAATGGCGCCCTTTGCCATTGATATCAAAGGGGGAGTAGTATACAAAGTCATGAAAAATAGAAGGATTAATATACTTAGGGGGAGCAATATTCAGTTGTGACAACAGTTCTATTGAGGAAATGGAGAATGTTGGAAAATATTGCAGCAGATGAAGGATTCATCTTTGGGGGAGTTTTGAAGAGGAAATGGAGAATGTTATAAAAGAAATGTTCATTGGGTTGGTGGTAGTTTTTCATTCCACATGTTGCCATCGATGCCAAAGGAGGAGATTGTTGGAGATTTACCAGTAGGCCAATACTGACTGTATGTTTTTCATTGATGACAACATGTGGAAAGTAGCATGCGTGAAAGTCTTATGTAGTAAGCCTTCAGTATATGAAGCATGGACATGATATCAACATGATATCATAGGCGTAGAGGTTAACTATTAGTATAAATAGTTATATAGCAGCTTGTGCCAGCAGTGTTCCTAACATAGTAACAAGCAGTGTTCTGTGTATGGTTGTCTGTATAGTCATCATGGAGTCTTGCGCTCTTGGATATATGTTGAAGACATGTCAGTGATGTTAAGTTCATGGATTCATGGTCTGATGATGAACGCAAGTAAAGTTATGCAGTCACTATTCACCAGTAGCAATTTCTTGTGTTTGTTCAGAAGAGCCGACGGGGATTTTATTGGTTCTTGAGTTTTTCCTATCTTTAGGGTATGTGCCCTTGGATTTAAGCTTAGAGATGAGTTATTGATGTTTTGTTAAGAGTGCATGAGTTAATTCAGCTTGTGGAGAAAGATCTAGTTGTTTTGTTAGAGCTGACAGTGTGTAGCATGCATCTACATTTATCTTATTAAGACAAGTCCCAAAATATGTTGCGTGCATAGTAGAGCTGACAAGATGTTTGTTAGAATTTTTTATGGTTTCTCTATTATGATTTCAAGGTGGTTCTAACAGGCCGACTTGATTATATCATTTAGAGGAAAGATATTTATAGGTAGTCATTTGTGATTGCTTGAGTGTGGTTCATGGTTGATTAAGAAAAGAAGAGCAGAGTGTGCGAAGTGTTGAGCCATCAGAAAAAGGTCTATGTGACCAAGTAGAGTATTTGTGCTATTCATTGGAACTGATCAAGATAGCAGGTCAAATCGTAGTTCACCAAGATCCAGATATAGTGTGTATCTATTATTCATAAGGTTGTGGCCTTCACCCCTTTGAGTAGTGAGTGCTCGAATAGTGCATCCTCTCCCCTAACAGGGACAATTGTAAAAGACTCCTAATAGGGTCTGACCCTTGACCAGGTCTACTATACTTAATATATTGTAAAGCTACCCCTAACAGGGTAAAGGATCTTCTAGCAAGGATCATTATACACTAGTACAAAATATTAGTGGGTATCAATTCCCACTGGGGTTTTTACCTATTTGGGTTTCCTCGTAACCAAAATATTGGTGTTGTGTTCATGTGTTCTTTCATTGTGTTTATGCTTTATGTTTAAGTATACTTAATTGGAGGATTCACCCCCCCCCCCTCAGTTATCTCTTGGGACTATTCCTAACATGATCGAGGTAAATCATTTTGGCCGACATTCATGTTTTGTATTTTGTTTGTTGAGGAAATTACGGAGGTAATTATGCACCTATTTTGTAATCATTGATCCCTATGTAACACTTAGAACCAATCAAAAATTAGTAAGGCTTAAGTGGCAAAAGGAGTTAATATGAACCATAGATCTTGAATCATGAAGATGTTTAGTTGTTTATATAAGGATAAGATCTGAACCCTAAAATGAGTTGGTGAATGAGAGGATGCGAAGGGAATCAAGGAATGAGCAAAGAAACACATTCAGATCAGTGAAGCATTCAGACAAAGTTCAATGACTGAGTTAAGCAGTGAAGGACAAAATAGAGATAAACTTGATAAAAGAGATCAAAACAATACTGTAAGGAGAAGATCTGTAATATGCGTACATTGAAAACTGAAGGATCAGGTACTGAGGCATTCTAACAAGTGTATCAAGGTAAATCTCTTAACCGAGTGGTCCTAACAGACCTATAATAATCTCTTAACCAAGTGCTTACTTTGTTGTAAGTTTTAAATCCTTTAGCAAGGTAGATTGTATAAGTCTTTGAGCTCTTAACAGGGCAGACCCCTCATAGGGTAGATCATATCTTTGATCAAATTTTTTAAGCCCTAATAGACAAACTTTATACTGTAGTAGTGAAGATTTGTGGGTGTCATCCCCACCCTAGTTTTACCTTTCAAGGGTTTCTGGGTAACCAAAATTACTGAGTTATGAGTACTTTCTTGAATGATGCTTAATATATTAGTTAGTTTGATTTGATGAAGTTTTGTTGATTCTATGCAATAGTTTTATACAATGTTAAAATGGATTAGTTGGTGATATCTGATTCACCCCCCCTCTTAGTATCACATTTCCTAATTATATTTCCAACAATAACATGAGACACTTGGCGTGAATGAGACAGATGGATGTTGCAGTCTTGAAGCGTCATGTCTCTTCAAAGTAACTATTTGATAACACCACAAAGCTACGAATTTTTCCAAAACATATAACTGATAAATTTATAACATAATCCCAAACCGCCTCATGCCGTTGAAAGTGAATCATGCTATTTGGGATGTTCAGCTTAATGATGATTATTTCTTTAACAATCCATCACTCCTTCATTTTGACCGGATACATATTCTTTTGTTCCATATAGACACTTCACTACACACGTCCTGAATATTTTAAGACATTCATCCATACTATGAAAAGTCTAATACAATTCAAATCATTAACGGTGCTTCTAGGAATTTAGTTGTTGTCGCCTATGCTCCAGTTTGGTGCCTGATACTTAGCCATCGAAGAAAACTATTTCAATACACTCCTCCTCTCTTGGCGGCAATATAGATGAAATGGTCCTGACATTATCATCCACTTGCTATGTATGATGTGCGAGCATATTGGGATAGTCTAGCTGAAGAAGATGGTTGCGCAGTCAATACAAGGCACCTATAGATAATAGTTGCCAAGATGGGTCTAGTCTCCAATGATTGCATATCCTCTATACTCTCGATCTTTAGTATGCTTATTAGAACTTGTTGATACCGCACATACTCCTAGACAAAAGATTAAGAGATGAATTCCTATTATCGTTATCTATAGGATGAAAACCAAAATAAGTCAATATTGAACAGCTTGAATATTAAAATATGGTGACACTTTATGAAGATAATACTCTATACAGAATAAGGAAACTCGTCTACAATATTTATAAAATGCGTGAGTACACATGATGCATACCATATGCAGATATGCTAATAATCAGGCTTATTAGTGACAAATGTTAAAAGGAAAAATGATAGAAGATAGTCCAATGGAGGCTTTAATTTGCAAAAAACCAAGGCTCCATCAGTGGCTCTTATTGGGGACATATGCCCCTTATGGACATAATGAGTATCCTATTTATCTCTGGATGAAGAAGACCTACAAAAAGATAAAATAGAACAACAATTAATCCATGAAATCATATCCAAAAGAAATGTTAAAAATATGTAAAGGAAAATAAAAAAGGAAAGAAAACCCCCTGAATATTTTTATGAGAAGAATGGCTTTAAATATTGTCCATGGACTGGGAAGTCCTGCACTCATCCATTAGTGTCCTGCAAAAAATAAGAAAGCTCTCCTGCCTTTCTCAAAACAATGAATGGTCCTAACCACAAGGCCTCAAATTTACCATGCTTACCTTTATCTTGACTTTTTGCATTCCATTTTAAAACCCAGTCATCTACCTTGAAAGATATATTTAGATCTCTTTTATCGTGTAGAGATTTAACTTGCTTTTGCTTGGTGATATTCTATTCTTGAGCACATCTCCTGATTTCATCAAGCTCAACCAATGCATTCATCCTTTCTTCCATGAAGTCAATATCTTCTAACTACTCTTCAGTGATGAACTTGTAAACCAAGAGCATGTTATTAAGTGGAAGCCTTGCTTCCTTGCCATAAACTAAGTTGAAAAGAGAGAAACCTGTAGATTTCTTCACTGTGATCCTGTCAGCCCATAAGGCTAAATTTAATTTTGAATCCCAACCACACTTGTTATTATCCAAAATGCTTCTGATAATCTTCAAAATATTCTTATTTCTGGACTCAGCTTGTCCGTTTCACTGGGGGTGATAAGGAGATGAATAGGACACAGTTATACCATATTTCCCATAGAAATCAGAAAACTTCTTTGATCTGAAACACATACAGTTATCTGCAATAATTTTTTTGGGACTCCAAACCTGGTTATAATATTTTCCATCAAGAACTTAGTCACAACCTTTCTTGTGAATTGCCTAGTAGGTATGGCCTCCACTCATTTCATGAAGTAATCTGTAGCCACTAAGATCCAACTATGTCCTCCACTTGACATATCGTTGACCTCTCCAATGAAATCAATTCCCCACATTTGAAAAAGTTCTTCTGTTTGCAAAGTCCTGAGGGGAAGGGCACCATCATATTTTAGCTTCCCAAAAAATTTCTGACAAGCCTCACATTTTCTCACATAAGCATGGCAATCCTTAAAAAGTTATGGCCAATAATACCCTGCATGTAATATTTTATGTGTTGTAGTTTTTGCTGAAAAGTGACCACCACAAGATCCTTCATGTAATTCTTTAAGAACAGTTTCTACTTGATACATGTCTAAATAGAAAAGTAAAACCCCATCTCGATTCTTCCAATATAAATCACCCTAAACTAAGACATATTTTACAGCTTGAAGTTTGATATTTCTCTTTTGATTATCATTCAAACTATCACTACATTTCATATGCTTTAAAAAATAAACTGTCACTGTACCAAGGACACATTTCAATACTAAACTTGGCGTGCTCAAGATCAACCTAATTTACCTATGTCACTTCCATATTTGATTTTGTCATAAGTTTGGCTAAGCCCTATCCTCTTACCAACTTTGTGATCTAAACATCAATGTTGAACTCTTGTATCTGGTTTATCCATCTGCATCTTCTCCCAGTAGTCTCTGACTATCTGAAAATGTCTTTAACTATAGCATTTGGTACGTATGCAATCACTTCTACCCCAACTAAATATGGCCTGAATGATTTTACTGCCTTGACAAGAGCATAAGCATGTTTTTCATTAATATCATAGTTGAGTTCAGCTACTTGCAAACACTTGCTAAAGAATGCAATTGGTTTCTCATGGCCATCTTCAATCTTCTGAACCATAACTGATGCTATAGTATGATAAGATGCAAAGGAGAAAATCTGAAATGGTTTCTTGAAATCAGGGGATTTAAGAACTAGAGCCTCTTTGATAGCTTTCTTTATCACTGCAAATGTCTCTACGGCCTTGTTATTCCATGTTAACTTGGCTCTCTTCTTTAACATTTTAGCAATTGGTTTGATAATCTCTGCAAAGATGGAAACAAATCTCCTCACAAAATTGATCTGGCCAAAAAATGACTGAATGGCTTTCACTGTCTTGGGTATTTGAATACTACAAATTGTAACCACTCTTTCTAGATCAATTCTAACACCCTCCTTAAAAACAATATGCCCTAAAATTTTCCCTTCTATAACTCCAAAATGACATTTTTTAGGGTCAAGAGATATTCCATACTCAAGCGCTCTTTTAAAAAATTTCTCTAAGTGTTGACAATGGTCCTCTTTCCTTTTAGAGTAAGTTGTAAGGTCATCTTGATACACAACTAAAATGAAATCAATCAATCCATCAAAAGAAACATTCATTGCTCTCTGAAAAGTAGCCCTACATTGGTTAAACTGAAAGGCATCCTGGCATAAACATAGGTACCCCAAGGCATGGTGAAAGTTGTCTTATACTGGTCTGAATCTCTGACTTTGACCTGGTTGTATTTTGAGAATCCATCCATCATGGATAATAACTCATTTCTAGTTACCCTTTGCAAAAAAATTTCCATATTAGGTAAAGCATAGTTGTCCTTTAGAGACAACACATTAAGGTTTCTGAAATCAATGCACAATCTAATGTCACCATTTTTCTTTCTAACAGGGAAAAGATTAGAAACCCATGTTGAATGTCTAATAGGCTTGATGATCCATGCATCTCTCAGCTTAATCAATTCCTCTTGCATCTTAGGGGCTAAGGTTGGATTAATAGGCCTTTGTCTTTGTCTAAAGGGTTTTGCATTAGACTTCAAAGGTATCTCATGCTAAAATAAATCCTCTTTGTAAACCTTTAATCTATCATAACTCCAAGCAAAGACATGCCTATATTTTCTTAACAAAGAAATCAATTCAAACCTTATTTTAGAAGATAAATTTTTACCAATGAAAACATCCTTAGGAGCATTCTCAATTCCAAGATTAATTTTCTCAATATCATTTTGAACTTTACTAGATTTAATAGGTTTGAAACTTTCTTGCTCATTAAAAATCCTTTCTAGTGCAACCAAACCTTTAGGTATCTTATTCATTTTGAGCTGAACCACTTCCTTATCAAACAAGGCTTCTTTACCATCTTGGACTTCCACATGACAGTTTAAGTCTATATTATGATCCTCATAATTCTCTTCACAAGTTAAAAATCTGAGAAGATCCGTATCATCTTCAAAAATCTGCCAATTCTACACATTATCAGGTATAGAGGGTCTATTTTTCACTTCAACCTATGCAATCTCATCAAGTGGAAATTTATTTTGCCTAATGGCTAAATTAGCCATTAAATCAGCAAGGAAATTGTTTGATCTTTCTACCCACTTAATAGAAAATGCATCATATGATTCAATTAAATCTCAAACATAATTCCTATATTGTTTTAACCTTGGACTTCTTGTTGAAAATTTACCTCTAATCTGAGAGACAATCAAATCAGAATCTCCTATTACAAAAAGCATCTTAATTCCATATACTTATGCAATATTTAATCCAATAACTAATGCTTCATATTCTGAGATATTATTTGTACATTCAAAATTAAGAAGAAAGGAATATTTGAAAGTTTTACCAGATGGTGATATCAAAATGACACCAGCCCCATTACCATCTTTGCTACATGCCCCATCAAAATACATTTTCCATTTGTCTTCACAATTTTCCTACACATGTACTTCAATAGGATTAATAACCTTTAATGCGGGTTTAGAAATACTTACCTAAAAATTGTCCATGTCTAAGTGATTAAAGTTGATTATAGGATCGGGATTGAAATCCTCAACCAAGTAAGAAAATCTTGGCTCTCTCTCAATTCTTATTTCCTTCCCACCTACTAGTATGGTGGCATGGGATAAATCCAGTTGAACATGTCTTCTGACCAGATTTGACCACTGTCTAGACAACAACATACCATAATTTGCAAGAATTCCTACAATAGTAATGTCAGCTCTATATGAAACTTTCGGATAAGTAGGAAATCTAAATTTAACATCTTTTATAATACCAACAACAAGAATTGGTCTATTATCCACTGCATAACATTTTCCATAGGGTGTATCAACTTATAAACCAATTTCTTTCATTACATCAACAGACATAATATTAACTATTGCTCCTGAATCAATCATGCAATTTCTAATTAATTTATTATTAATCAACAAAGTTAAATAGAAAGGATCAACTTGATTGGGATTTTTATTCCATGTAGTTCTTAAGTACACAATAGGAGGTTCATTATTATCCTTTACATCTTTTTCATCTTTTAATTCTTCTATAGTAGATAAAATCTTCACAGTCTCCTTCCTATAATCAAGGAATTTCATTATTTACATTAGTGGAGTAGAAATTTTTACCTGAGATAATGCATGATTCATAAAAGAGTGAAAATCAAAAATTTGCTTACTAGAGTGTAACTTACATAATGGCTTGGACAACTTAGGGGGTTGCGACGTATTCATCTGTTTACCTTGATTGTTGGCTTTTCTTAATGTATCCTCCCGATGTGGAACTTTGGCAAACATCCCTACAAGAGTACTCTGATCTTCATTTGTAGTATTATACCTTCGCTGATATGTAAGCTTTGCATGTTCAAATGCTGCAACAGTATAAGTTATTTTTTCTTCGTTGGTTAACCTTCTCAAGGTAGGCATTTCTTCCTCATCTAAAAACACTTGTCCTACATGATGTTGTCGATCTATTCTTCTTGAGTATGAATCTGGAATATTTTCTCCATTGGAATAATCTTCATCATCCCCACCCTAAAAAGGATCTGCTGACAAAGTATTTATGGTGCGCTACCCTTCCATCTCGTGACTTTCTTCTTCTAGAATAGATTGTCCAACAACACATTGATCAGATGCATGAGGTAATCTACAAAATTCACACCATGGCCCATCCTCGACTATGTTGACCCTTTTTAAGGGATCAGGAGTATCCTTAACTTGATTTGGTCTTTCTAGTTTTCCATCTTTCCAATTTGTATTATAGGTCATATCCTATAATCTAGGTCTGTCATTCCTCTGAAATTGTGGCCTTTCATTCCTACTTTGCTTTAATTTTATGTCTTGTAACATATCCATAATCTCTTTTAACTCATCTTTCTTTGAGGCTTTAGGATTAGATAACTTTACATCATCCCTCTTGCTTATTTTGTCTGTCTCCTTTCTATCATTATCTATTGTTGTTGCTACTTTGAAAGCTTGTGGCAAAGAACTAGGCCTATGAGACCTTATCTCATAGTGAGTTTTACTATCAAATGCACTCAGATAAAAATCAATCAAGAAGGAATCCACTGGTCTAATATCTCTCTGGATTATGTTTAACACCTTGTTGAATCTCTTGTTGAATTCTAAGACTAGCTCATTCATATTCTTCTTTATGCTTGTTAACTCATGTGAAGCAAAATATGTATCGTTGTGGTCTCCAAATTGCTCTAAGAATCGATCGGCAAAATTACACCATCCGGTTGTAAATTTGTCAAGAAGACTCCTATACCATTTCGTTGCATCTTCTGTTAAGGATTGCACAAAAAGTTTCATAAAAACATCTTCATGATTCTCTTCTAGCTCCTCAATTGTGTTCTTCAAATTAATAACATGTTGCTCAACAGATTCAACCCCATTACAGGAAAATTTTGAAATTGTCATTCTTAGATCATTAGAAATCAGATTTGGATATCCTCTTATCCCATCAAAATCAAGTTGTATGTACCTTTCTATTACCATAGGAGCTCTCATTCTTTGGCCTGCGTTGTGATAATTCCTATTTTTCCCTTGTGTATTTTTTTGATTTGCTCTTTGGTGATTTTGAGCATTATTATAATGATTTCCCTCATTTTGATGCCTTTGGTCATAGTTCCCTCCATTATTTGGTTGTCTTTTTGGATCACCTCTTTCATTGTTATTGTTGTTTATTGACCATCTTTCTCTATTTCCTTGATCAAATAATGGATTATTATGATTGTTGTTGAAAATCAGATTTGCACCCTTTTTATGCGGAGGATTATACTTTGGAACCCCCTCCCCTTTTGGTGTAAACTTCTCTTTTGATTCTTCTCTATTAGTCTTATTATTAGGTGATACATTTAGTTCATCTCTATTTATCCCTAATTTATTCAACCTTTCATTAGGGAACCTTTTCAAAGCTTCTGGTATCTTGGGATTCTTATCACCATAGTCATAGAACTTACTCAACATTTTAAATAGTGCTTCATCTTCTTCATCATACTCCTCTACTTCCTCTTCTACATCTATTTCTAGAGTGTGATCTTCACTATCTTGAAAACCAAAGGGGTTTCTATTATCCTCAAAACTATTTGTACTTTCAAGATAGTTTTCTTCACTATAATTAGTGTTCTCTCTATCAGGAAACCTCTTATATCCGGTGAAATTCATATCAGACATATTTTTAACCTTACTGAGATTCCTCTTAAGACTTAATTCCATGTGGATGTTTCCCTTTTTATACAAGGATCTTCTTCCATTCATAGAAATTTTAACACAACAAAATGAAATGCCAAAACACAACTGAATCAAATTTGTAGAGTCGCCACCCTTTTGATAAAAAGAAAAATAAGAAATATTTCTTTGGACTCTATCCCAGCAGAGTATATGCCAAAAATTTTGATTTTAAAATCTTTTGTATATATGAATTTGAAACAAAATCAGAACTTTAATAGAAATTAGAAAACTTTATTGTATGGAAATTTTTTTTTAAAACTTTCAATTATATTATTAACATCAACTTCTATGTAGAATCAGAAACTTTCAAAATTTAAATAACATCAACATTTAAATGCTTAAATAAAAAGGAAAAGAATTAAATGTTGAACTAAGATATCAATTCTAAACAAAATCTGAATTATTAAAACTCACCACAATGTTTTAAATAAATAAATCTCTATCCTGGTCTAAAACAAAAAACATATAAAGTTTATTTGCAACTTGTCCCCAATTTATAGAAATTAGAAATATTTATAAAGGACAAAACTTAATAATAATTAAAAACTCCAATGCTCATAAATAAAATAGATATGCTTACAGATTATGCCTGAAATAAAATTGCATTAGAGACACTCCTTATGGATGATCTATCAAATGCAGTTTGACTCCAGAATCATATAAATATAATTACTCCATAATCCAGAATTCACGAGCTTAGTTCAAAATTGTATTCCTTTGCCAATGAAAGAAAATAATATATATCAAAATGTAATATTGGCCAGTTTTTAAACGGGCTGTGTTGGTGTTTTTCTATTTGATTTTCGACCCTATATTTATATAAAATTTAAAGGATGTCAATTGCTTTCCCAAGCACCACACCTTTTCATAACAATTAACCAATATTTTTTAATTTGTAATATAACTTCACTTTAGAAACCTTATTGAATAATTTATAATTATCATATAACATGAGACACTTCATGTGAATGAGGAAAATGGATGTTGCAGTCTTGAAGCATCGTGTCTCTTCAAAGTAACTATCTGATAACACCACATAGCTACGAATTTGTCCAAAACATATAACTGATAAATTTATAACATAATCCCAAACCGCCTCATGCCATTAAAAGTGAATCGTGCCACTTAGGATATTCGGCTTAATGATGATTGTTGATTTAACAATCCATCACTCCTTCATTTTAACTAGATACATATTCTTTTGTTCCATATAGACACTTCACCACACACATCCTGAATATTTTAAGACATTCATGCATATTATGAAAAGTTTGATACAATTCAAATCTTTAACGGTGCTTCCAGGAATTCAATTGTTGTCACCTATGCTCTAGTTTGGTGCCCGATACTTAGCCATCGAAGACAACTGTTTCAATACACTCCTCCTCTGTTGGCGACAATATAGATGAAATGGTCCCGACGTTATCATCCACTTGCTATGTATGATGTGCGAGCATATTGGGATAATCTGGCAGAAGAAGATGGTTGCGCAGTCAATACAAGGCACCTGTAGATAATAGTTGCCAGGATGGGTCTAGTCTCCAATGATTGCATATCCTCTATACTCTCGATCTTTAGTATGCTTATCAGAACTTGTTGATACCACACATACTCCTAGACGAATGATCAAGAGATGAATTCCTATTATTGTTATCTACAGGATGAAAACCAGAATAATTCAATATTGAATAGCCTGAATATTAAAATATGGTGACAATTTATGAAGATAATACTCTATACAGAATAAGGAAACTCATCTACAATATTTATAAAATGCGCGAGTATAGATGATGCATGCCATATGCAGATATACTAATAATTGTATGTGACTGAATGTGACCTCTAAATCAGACACAACACAACATGGTCATTATTCACTTGATAGAATTTGGGAGAGAGTATGAAGAACTCAATCCAAATTCCATGGTGAGGCGACCTGTTGCCTCCTATGTGAATGAGGTGTTTGAATACTCTCAGAACGAGAGCCAACAGCCAGGAGACCAATTCAACAATGGAGGATTTGAAAGAAAATATGAGCAAAATGAAACTAAGCTAAGAATGAATGCAATTAATCTAGAAAACTTTGAAAGAAATATGAAATGCAAATTTTCTTTTTAGATTTTGAAATAAAGATGATATTAGACTAAGAACAAGTAAGAAAATTTAATTTGAATGTGAAATGCAATTACACTAATATGAGAAATTAAACTAGATAATGCAATAAAAGAGCTTTGAAAATAATGAGATATGAGACTAAAAAATGCTATAGTAAGGATGCTCTCAAAAATTGCTCTCCCTTGAATGAGAAAAAGAGGTTCATTAAATAGAGAAGCCCGGAGAGGAATGAAGAGTTTCTTGATTTGAAACTCCTGACTCTTCATTCCCCTTTGAGACAAAAAGGTATGAATTATTTAATTAAAAGAATGAAATTTGCCACATGTGGGGAGTGACCTTTCAAGTAATTTGAATTATTAAATTCAAATAAAGAGATGTCCATTCAATTAACTAAATATTTATTAATTCCTTTTTAATGGTAATTAGCCAAAGGGGTAGATTTTAATTTAATTCAAAGTGCTTAGGACTTTAGAACTAAATTAAATTATCATAGAGGTAATTTAGCTAATTAAAGTCAAGGACTTTAGGAATTAATATTAATATTTGATTATTGCAATTTATGGTCTTTGCAATTGACATCACGTCAAATTAAGTGAGGTAGGAGAGAGAAAATTGCCTAGGGAACTAAGACTTTGGTGATGTAAAATCGAGATAATGCACCAAAATTGATGAAATTAAATAGGTGCCAATTTTGGGGTATTACATTTGCCCCTCTTTGAATTGATGTGTGAGAAGCGCATTGATTCAAAGAAGAGTCTGAAGTGGCAGATGAAAGCATGAATTTTTTGAAGTCTAAGTTAGATTGCGAAGACAACGGTTCTTGAGAGAGATGAGAATCGAGATTAGATTGCCCCAATGCCCCAGAGTGAGATTTAGATGCAAATTAGGATTGTCTCCAAAATCGGGGTTAGATTGCCCCAATACAAAGCTTAGCCCTCCGAGACCCAGGTTAGATTGCCCAGATAACGGTCAAAAAGAGATTTCGAGAGTCATCTCCAGATCGAAGATTGACTCCCAGGAATCAGGGTTAGATTTCCCCAATACCCAATAGATTTCAAGAACCATCTCCAGAACGAAGAATGATCCTCGAGGATCCGAGTTAGATTTCTCAGATACCTAAGAGATAGATTTCCAAATGACAAGATGTGAGGCATGAAGATGCCCTTAGCAATGAGGACTGATGATTCAAATCAGACTGATTCAAGAATTGATTCGACAAGATTCAATGATGCAATCATCCTACCCCCTCAGGAGCAAAATCGAAAGATGACACGTCAGAAGATGATTGATAGCAAGAGGTTGCAAATAAAGATAAGATCGAAGATCCAGAAGAATAAAGCAGATCAGAAGCATTTTGAAGCGATCCAAAGGTCCTACTGACCAAATTTGACTAGGTTGACCATGGTTGACTAAATTTGACTTGAGGGTTGACTTGATGAAAAGAAGCAAAGATTTGAGAACATGATGCAAAGATGAGGATCTAGCAGGAAGATGACACCAGAAGGCTGACTGCACAAGCATCCAATCCAGAAGGAGTCCAATATTTAAAACGTGATTTTGAGCCACTTAGAGATGTCAGATTTCAATTTCGATCCCGAAAAAGGATGCAGCCAAGATGAGACTGGGACAAAAGATGAGAACCTTTGATGAGAAGATCCAAAAGAAAGCAATCAAGAGAGCAACAAGAAAGCGCTCCAAATGCAAGCCTAGAATGAAAGATGCAAGTCTAAATGCAAGCCTAGGATGAACAAATGCAATCCTCCAGACTCGGCTGTTGGACTCATCGTATTTATCATCATTGAGTTCGTTTAAGCATGGGACAATCGCAAGATGCCATACAATTCTCCCCAACATGAGAATATGAATATGACATAAGTCTTAAATTTTGTCTGAATGAGGTGTAAGCATTAAGGCACAAGAAGCCAGAATGACCTGAACACCTATTCCTTTTAATTTAGCAAGTTAACATAAGCATCAAAGCACATTTTCTAGAATGACCTGAATGTCTCTTGCAAACAAACACACCAAACAAGCAGGAGTTCCTTCTTTTTCCAAAGAGTTCTCGCAGTGACCCCTACGTTCACTTAGCAAGATGAGTGTTAGCAATTCCAAATGTAGCAAAAGAAGTCACTCAAAACAAACAAGGAGAAGAACCAACTTCACCAAGGCGTCCATATAAAAGGAGTCGAGGTACACATGGCCATCCAATATGAGATGGAGGCTCTTATAGATGGACACCCCTCTTATATAGATTCTTTGGATCATTGGAACTAAACCAACAAACAGAAAGCAAAAAAGCAAATCAAACAAACAAGCACTCAAAGAAAACAAAGCTCAACATGCCTCAAAGGAACACACATTTAGTTTTAATTTCAGTTTAAGTTCGTGTTCAAGCGAATTGAAGTCGATTCAGAAAGATAACGTTCGAAGTCTCAACGAGATAATGATAGCAAGCAGACGCAGTGAGAATCACTGGTGACCATCGCAAGAGACAAAGTCTCAAAAAAATATCAGGAAGCTAACAAAGTATCGGTAGGCAAACACAGTGAGAACCACTGGTGACCGATACGAGAGAGATTCTCAAAGCGAGAAATCTCATAGATACTAGTGAAGCATCAGCAGGCAGACATAGTGAGAACCACTGGTGACTGATGTAAGGGAGAAATCCCGAAGAAGAGAGATCGAATGAAAGCTAGGTATCAGTAGGCAGGCACAATGGGAACCACTGGCAACTGATACACAAGAGACTCTCAAGGAGAGAAATCTCAAAAGTAGCTAGGCATCAGCAGGCAGACGCAGTGAGAACCATTGGTGACCGATGCTCAAAAAAGAGTTTCCAAAAGCGATAGGACAATGCCCCCTAGACCAGGCAGGTGCCCCCAAGTGTGAACCAGTTCCAATCTATGAAGATTCGAGAAAAATCTCGAAGACACTGAAAGCAAGGCATGAGCTAGCAAACTAAAGCAGGAAACAAAGGAAGCAAACTAAAGCTGGAAAGCAAACTAAAGCAAGAAACTAAGAGCCAAGCGGTGCTGAGAGAAGATGCAACTTTAGGAAACAAGTGGCGCCTATTTACCAGGTTTTCACCATCTTGGCAGAGATTCTATTTTTGCTACCATGACGCCTGTTTACCAAGTTTTCATCAATGACATATTTTTCTCTTTTTCAATTTTTTTGTACTTTTCTCCCTTTTTTTAATTTTTTTTGTATTTTTTTGAATATTTCATTTTTTTGTATTTTTGATCTTTTCTATTTTTTTTTGTATTTTTCACATTTTCTATTTTTTTTGTATTATCAAGGCGCCTGTTTACCAAGTTTTCACCAGGATAATAGATACATCAAAGTGCCTGTTTGCCAGGTTTTCACTAAGATGATCATTTTTTAGGACATTTTGCAATTTTTAGGATTTTTTCAGGATCAATAAGTATGTACATGAGCATACTGAGAATGTCAGTTGTAGAACTTCTTCAAATGAAGAGTGTTGATGGGCTCTTTGAGTTTCTCTCCTTCAGTAGGAATCTCTGAGAATGCAATATTTGTAGTAGTAGGCAACCGAGAAGTTGTAGAATTAGAACCAGATGTTGTAGCAGTAACAGGAGATCCAACCAGTAGTGTCCAACTATCGAGAGATCCGTAGTCAAGCAAAGATCACTTAAGTGAGACCCACAAACATCCTCGTGGACACATCTTAACTCTTTATTAGATTTCCCACGCTCTAAACGATTAGGGAGAGTACATTCTAGATTTCTCTTAGTCATGTCATTAGCAATGAGGAGATGCTGATATGCACTTTGGGACAAGGCAAGATGGAGTGAAGAGTGTAAAGTATGAGAGGCAAGGGCGATGGAATGGAGGGAAGCATGAGAATTTTGGAAGCTCGAATGACAACTTTGATTTTTCCTTTCTTTGGAATCCACATAGCTTTTGAATTTTTTCTTCTTTACTTTGAGGTGCTTTTGATGACAATGCCTGTAGAATGGATTTCAAGATCCATTTTTTTTTTTTTTTTCTGGCTTTTGATTGTCTTCTTCTTTTTGAGGACCTTTGTGGTCTTTTGAACACCTCTGTCGCTTTCCTTTCTTCATAGTCACATGTCGATTAGATGGGACATGGTGACCTTGAGATATAAGTGGATTCTTATTATTTTTATTTTTATGTTGCACATCCAAGTTACTTCCAAAAGACTCGGGAATTGTGGATGAAAAAGGCTTATATGACTGGTTTAGGTGGAGAGATGGAGATGGAAGTGGACGGGCCACTTTTCTGGGAGATGAAGGGGGAAGAAAAGTCAATGGGATGGGCTCAAGTGCAAATATATCAGTATCATCCTCATCATTCATGAATGCATTAGGTAGATCAAGAAAGTAATCTTCCATAGAGCGTTGTTGATTGTGAGTCATCTTAGAAGAGTCAGATAAGTTTGGAGGAATATTATGTGAGCCTAACCAAGATAACCTATTCCAAGAGTCAGGTCCCCTTTCAGGTGGTAAGAGTGCATGAATAGGAACCATTTCAATTTTGGATCTTCCAATATTCCATGAAGTTGTAACAAAATGGGGTCTTACATACCCATGATTTGCTAGAGCAGTAGGAGTATAGCTTGGAGTAGATGGCCTAGGAGCCATAGGAATGATCTCCATAGGAGGGTGGAAAGGATCATCATCAATAGCTTGATCTGGAGGATCATAAATTTCTCCACTTTCTGAGTTGTTAAGACTAGCATATAGGTGCATAGCATCAACTAGTACTTTCATAGTAGCATCTGATATAGAGTCCCATTCAGCTAGAGACATAGTTGGAGGTAGACTTTCTTCATTTTTGTCATCTAACATAGGAGGTGTTTCTTTAATAGTAGGATCTTGTTCAGTAGTAGAAGCAGTAGAGTAATCTGGAATAGGCATACCTTGAGGCATACCCAAGAGGAGGGAAGTGTCCAACAGTTTCTCCCAATCAGTATGTGTGCCATTGGAGTTGGTAGCAGTAAGAGTTTGTTCAATAGTAGAAGTGGTGGAACAATCTAGAATAGGCATACCTTGAGGCATACCCAAGATAAGGGAAGCATCCAATAGTTGCTCCCAATCAGTATGTGTGCCATTAGAGGTAGTGACATATTCAGTAGTAGCTGCAGTATTAGAAATCTATTCAGTTGAGTGTATAAAATCCTCCTGGTGAGGACCAAAATCATGTTCTTGAAGCACTTGAGAAGGTAGATAAGACTCTTTCTGGTAGTCTAAATCAGAATTTTGATCATTCAAAGGTCTTTCATATGTCATAGGTTGAATCTGTGTTTCTTCATTATCTGAATCCTTGCATGAGTGAAAGCTGTAGCTAGGTTGGTCAAGCTCATAGCTCTGATAACTAATACCAAATCCATCTTCAGAAGGTTCCTCATAGGAATTTGGAGATGGAGGGAGAGTTTTCAATGACAAGACGGACTCAATCTGATATTCCCCCATGCCAATATCTTTGATCTTCAGGGTCTTTTCTATTTCTTTTAGCTTGGCATCATAGAACTCAGTGCATTCTCTATTGGCAGGAACAAAACTATTTGTCGCTTGGGTAAGCATCTTAGCAGAGCAAGTATTTTGGCTAGCACTATTGTCAATGAGGACACAAGGGATACTCTTGGGGCCTATCATAACTTCAGTGTGCAGGAGATCATTATGCGGGTGGCTCAGCAAGTGATCATCTTCTTCAGAGAAAGATAAATAATGACGTGAAGTCAAGTGACCCACCATAGATTGAAACTGGTCGAGATTGAGATCTTTGGGGATGTTTACCTCAGCAAGGGTTTTATCCATAGATAGTTTTGGTCCGGATGTCAAAGGTTTGGGACCTTTGAGAACAATATTCGCACGAGATTGAGTGATAGCATTTGCACAAGCTGGAGATTGTGCGTAGTTATAAGAGGGAGGCGCAGGGCCTCGCAAGACAAAGGGAGTTTTGGGTTTAGGATTATCCTCGCTCCCTGGAGCAATGATCATGTCACAGTGAGAGATCCAAGGTTTGTTTCTAGCAAATCTAGAAGGCGGTTGAGCTTCTCTTGTAGTCTTCTCAGTGGCTTTGATCATTTGTATGCTAGAGCTGAGATTAAAGATAGACTTTGAGGGTTTTGGCATCACATTGTCAACAACCCTGTCATTCATAACATCTATGTTTTTGTTGACAATCTTATCCTTATCCTTATTTGAGGGAGAAGGTCCTTGCTTAATGTCTTTGTTCAAAGTCAATTCTCCCTTCTTGACCATAAATGCTTCTATCCTCACAGCCCACCTAATCATATTGTCAAAAGTGAGGGGACCTTGTAATCGTACTTGGTATCCAAAATTTGGGACAAGATTGTCCAAGAAGATATCAAGCTTTTCAGACTCGGGTAATTCATGTGGATACTTCGTGCATAGTTGTCTCCATCTCTGGAGAAATGTTAAGAGAGGCTCCCCTTGTTGTTGTTTCAAATTACAAAGGTCCTGGATGTTGACCGAATATTGAATATTTTGGGATTGACCATAACTCTTGTCATTTTGAGACTAACCATGACCTTGGTCATTTGGAGATTGCTCATGACTATCACTGAATTTACCTCCCCTTGGGAAGTGGAATGGATCTCCCATATCGTCGGTAGTATTCTGAGAGATCGTGAAAGAGTTGATAGGTTCAAAAGAATCAATAGGTTCGATTTTAATCAACAAAGTTAAATAGAAAGGATCAACTTGATTGGGATTTTTATTCCATGTAGTTCTTAAGTACACAATAGGAGGTTCATTATTATCCTTTACATCTTTTTCATCTTTTAATTCTTCTATAGTAGATAAAATCTTCACAGTCTCCTTCCTATAATCAAGGAATTTCATTATTTACATTAGTGGAGTAGAAATTTTTACCTGAGATAATGCATGATTCATAAAAGAGTGAAAATCAAAAACTTGCTTACTAGAGTGTAACTTACTTAATGGCTTGGACAACTTAGGGGGTTGCGACGTATCCATCTGTTTACCTTGATTGTTGGCTTTTCTTAATGTATCCTCCTGATGTGAAACTTTGGCAAACATCCCTATAGGAGTACTCTGATCTTCATTTGTAGTATTATTCCTTCGCTGATATGTAAGCTTTGCATGTTCAAATGCTGCAACAGTATAAGTTATTTTTTCTTCGTTGGTTAACCTTCTCAAGGTAGGCATTTCTTCCTCATCTGAAAACACTTGTTGTACATGATGTTGTCGATCTATTCTTCTTGAGTATGAATCTGGAATATTTTCTCCATTGGAATAATCTTCATCATCCCCACCCTAAAAAGGATCTGCTGACAAAGCATTTATGGTGGGCTACCCTTCCATCTCATGACTTTCTTCTTCTAGAATAGATTGTCCAACAACACATTGATCAGATGCATGAGGTAATCTACAAAATTCACACCATGGCCCATCCTCGACTATGTTGACCCTTTTTAAGGGATCAGGAGTATCCTTAACTTGATTTGGTCTTTCTGGTTTTCCATCTTTCCAATTTGTATTATAGGTCATATCCTATAATCTAGGTCTGTCATTCCTCTGAAATTGTGGCCTTTCATTCCTACTTTGCTTTAATTTTATGTCTTGTAACATATCCATAATCTCTTTTAACTCATCTTTCTTTGAGGCTTTAGGATTAGATAACTTTACATCATCCCTCTTGCTTATTTTGTCTGTCGCCTTTCTATCATTATCTATTGTTGTTGCTACTTTGAAAGCTTGTGGCAAAGAACTAGGCCTATGAGACCTTATCTCATAGTGAGTTTTACTATCAAATGCACTCAGATAAAAATCAATCAAGAAGGAATCCACTGGTCTAATATCTCTCTGGATTCTGTTTAACACCTTGTTGAATCTCTTGTTGAATTCTAAGACTAGCTCATTCATATTCTTCTTTATGCTTGTTAACTCATGTGAAGCAAAATATGTATCGTTGTGGTCTCCAAATTGCTCTAAGAATTGATCGGCAAAATTACACCATCCGGTTGTAGATTTGTCAAGAAGACTCCTATACCATTCCGTTGCATCTTCTGTTAAGGATTGCACAAAAAGTTTCATAAAAACATCTTCATGATTCTCTTCTAGCTCCTCAATTGTGTTCTTCAAATTAATAACATGTTGCTCAGCAGATTCAACCCCATTACAAGAAAATTTTGGAATAGTCATTCTTAGATCATTAGAAATCGGATTTGGATATCCTCTTATCCCATCAAAATCAAATTGTATGTACCTTTCTATTACCATAGGAGCTCTCATTCTTTGGCCTGCGTTGTGATAATTCCTATTTTTCCCTTGTATATTTTTTTGATTTGCTCTTTGGTGATTTTGAGCATTATTATAATGATTTCCCTCATTTTGATGCCTTTGGTCATAGTTCCCTCCATTATTTGGTTGTCTTTTTGGATCACCTCTTTAATTGTTATTGTTGTTTATTGACCATCTTTCTCTATTTCCTTGATCAAATAATGGATTATTATGATTGTTGTTGAAAATCAGATTTGCACCCTTTTTATGCGGAGGATTATACTTTGGCAACCCCTCCCCTTTCGGTGTAAACTTCTCTTTTGATTCTTCTCTATTAGTCTTATTATTAGGTGATACATTTAGTTCATCTCTATTTATCCCTAATTTATTCAACCTTTCATTAGGGAACCTTTTCAAAGCTTCTGGTATCTTGGGATTCTTATCACCATAGTCATAGAACTTACTCAACATTTTAAATAGTGCTTCATCTTCTTCATCATACTCCTCTACTTCCTTTTCTACATCTATTTCTAGAGTGTGATCTTCACTATCTTGAAAACCAAAGGGGTTTCTATTGTCCTCAAAACTATTTGTACTTTCAAGATAGTTTTCTTCACTATAATTAGTGTTCTCTCTATCAGGAAACCTCTTATATCCAGTGAAATTCATATCATACATATTTTTAACCTTACTGAGATTCCTCTTAAGACTTAATTCCATGTGGATGTTTCCCTTTTTATACAAGGATCTTCTTCCATTCATAGAAACTTTAACACAACAAAATGAAATGCCAAAACACAACTGAATCAAATTTGTAGAGTCGCCACCCTTTTGATAAAAGAAAAAATAAGAAATATTTCTTTGGACTCTATCCCAGCAGAGTATATGCCAAAAATTTTGATTTCAAAATCTTTTGTATATATGAATTTGAAACAAAATCAGAACTTTAATAGAAATTAGAAAACTTTATTGTACGGAAATTTTTTTTAAAAAATTTCAATTATATTATTAACATCAACTTCTATGTAGAATCAGAAACTTTCAAAATTTAAATAACATCAACATTTAAATGCTTAAATAAAAAGGAAATGAATTAAATGTTGAACTAAGATATCAATTCTAAACAAAATCTGAATTATTAAATCTCACCACAATGTTTTAAATAAATAAATCTCTATCCTGGTCTAAAACAAAAAACATATAAAGTTTATTTGCAACTTATCCCCAATTTATAGAAATTAGAAATATTTATAAAGGACAAAACTTAATAATAATTAAAAACTCCAATGCTCATAAATAAAATAGATATGCTTACAGATTATGCCTAAAATAAAATTGCATTAGAGACACTCCTTATGGATGATCTATCAAATGTAGTTTGACTCCAAAATCATATAAATATAATTACTCCATAATCCAGAATTCACGAGCTTAGTTCAAAATTGTATTCCTTTGCCAATGAAAGAAAATAATATATATCAAAATGTAATATTGGCCAGTTTTTAAACGGGCTGTGTTGGTGTTTTTCTATTTGATTTTTGACCCTATATTTATATAAAATTTAAAGGATGTCAATTGCTTTCCCAAGCACTGCACCTTTTCATAACAATTAACCAATATTTTTTAATTTGTAATATAACTTCACTTTAGAAACCTTATTGAATAATTTATAATTATCATATAACATGAGACACTTCACGTGAATGAGGAAAATGGATGTTGCAGTCTTGAAGCATCGTGTCTCTTCAAAGTAACTATCTGATAACACCACATAGCTACGAATTTGTCCAAAACATATAACTGATAAATTTATAACATAATCCCAAACCGCCTCATGCCATTGAAAGTGAATCGTGCCACTTAGGATATTCAGCTTAATGATGATTGTTGATTTAACAATCCATCACTCCTTCATTTTGACCGGATACATATTCTTTTGTTCCATATAGACACTTCACCGCACATGTCCTGAATATTTTAAGACATTCGTGCATATTATGAAAAGTTTGATACAATTCAAATCTTTGACGGTGCTTCCAGGAATTCAGTTGTTGTCACCTATGCTCTAGTTTGGTGCCCGATACTTAGCCATCGAAGACAATTTTTTCAATACACTCCTCCTCTGTTGGTGACAATATAGATGAAATGGTCCCGACATTATCATCCACTTGCTATGTATGATGTGCGAGCATATTGGGATAATCTGGCGTAAGAAGATGGTTGCGCAGTCAATACAAGGCACCTGTAGATAATAGTTGCCAGGATGGGTCTAGTCTCCAATGATTGCATATCCTCTATACTCTCGATCTTTAGTATGCTTATCAGAACTTGTTGATACCACACATACTCCTAGACGAATGATCAAGAGATGAATTCCTATTATTGTTATCTACAGGATGAAAACCAGAATAATTCAATATTGAATAGCCTGAATATTAAAATATGGTGACAATTTATGAAGATAATACTCTATACAGAATAAGGAAACTCATCTACAATATTTATAAAATGCGCGAGTATAGATGATGCATGCCATATGCAGATATGCTAATAATTGTATGTGACTGAATGTGACCTCTAAATCAGACACAACACAACATGGTCATTATTCACTTGATAGAATTTGGGAGAGAGTATGAAGAACTCAATCCAAATTCCATGGTGAGGTGACCTGTTGCCTCCTATGTGAATGAGGTGTTTGAATACTCTCAGAATGAGAGCCAACAGCCGGGAGAACAATTCAACAATGGAGGATTTGAAAGAAAATATGAGCAAAATGAAACTAAGCTAAGAATGAATGCAATTAATCTAGAAAACTTTGAAAGAAATATGAAATGCAGATTTTCTTTTTAGATTTTGAAATAAAGATGATATTAGACTAAGAACAACTAAGAAAATTTAATTTGAATGTGAAATGCAATTACACTAATATGAGAAATTAAACTAGATAATGCAATAAAAGAGCTTTGAAAATAATGAGATATGAGACTAAAAAATGCTATAGTAAGGATGCTCTCAAAAATTGCTCTCCCTTGAATGAGAAAAAGAGGTTCATTAAATAGAGAAGCCCGGAGAGGAATGAAGAGTTTCTTGATTTGAAACTCCTGACTCTTCATTCCCCTTTGAGACAAAAAGGTATGAATTATTTAATTAAAAGAATAAAATTTGCCACATGTGGGGAGTGACCTTTCAAGTAATTTGAATTATTAAATTCAAATAAAGAGATGTCCATTCAATTAACTAAATATTTTTTAATTCCTTTTTAATGGTAATTAGCCAAAGGGGTAGATTTTAATTTAATTCAAAGTGCTTAGGACTTTAGAACTAAATTAAATTATCATAGAGGTAATTTAGCTAATTAAAGTCAAGGACTTTAGGAATTAATATTAATATTTGATTATTGCAATTTATGGTCTTTGCAATTGACATCAAGTCAAATTAAGTGAGGTAGGAGAGAGAAAATTGCCTAGGGAACTAGGACTTTGGTGATGTAAAATCGAGATAATGCACCAAAATTGATGAAATTAAATAGGTGCCAATTTTGGGGTATTACAATAATAAGGCTTATTAGTGACAAATTTTAAAACAAAAAATGATATAAGATAGTCCAATAAAGGCTTTAATTTGCAAAAAACCAAGGCTCCATTAGAACCCACATAGATGTATAGTTTCCCACAATATGTCACTATCCTCCCAAATCACGTGAACATGAAGCTCATGGAAGAAACCATATACTAAAAAGAGAAACCTGTGAACCAATGACCTATAAGCACAACTCTCACGAAAAGTCTCTAAAGCTCTCCAATGTTCTCCACATATAAACAAAGGAAAGGTATAAAAGGAACCACCATGTCATCTTGCACAAGACACACATGAACAAAAACTTCTAATTAAAAAAAGTTCCAACTAATCCCAAAATAATGTAAGTGAAACAAAACATTTAGGAAGGTAACCAAGACCAAAGAGATAAACATGGCAAATCAAACTTGTATCATTTCCTTCTACACACACCTATAAATACCAATTGTGTCAAGTATGATCTCCTCCATAGTACCCCAAAAAAGAAGCCATAACAACACCCAAACCACATTCAACCTCTTTAGGCCAAATAACACATGTACCATATGATCAACAAGGATGTAAGCCTCTCACAAGAAGATCAAACTAATACCATTCCCAAACCAAAGAATAACGCTCAATAATCCATCTCCCAAACTCAATCATAATGATACCCTACTATCATAAGTTCACAAGGATATAATCAATGCCAACAATCTCTCAAATGAACCTTCCAGAACTAGCTCACACCATAACTCAAGATCCATATCTATCAAAGATAGGCATAAACATAATACACCTTAAAGGAACTTTGAGAAGTACCTCTCAAGTAGTAAACCATCGAGTAGACCGATAGTGGAGAATGATAATGCTTGTCCAATATATCCAAGTCTCCAAGACTAATCCAAGAACAATCTCATCTCAAGTCTATACCAAGTGAATGCTTCTTGGTCTTCCTGCTAGAACCATTAACCATTCCAATACACATCTCTAATCACAAGAGAATACCAGCATCACCTAAGTCCTTGAGTATCCATGAGCACTTGCAACTAATCAATCCATTCCAAAACTCCAAATGTAACATAGTAATATCATGAAGTACCAAGAAAATGATCAATGCACTCAATTCTTAGAAGTCGAAACAAGATTAATGTCAAAGTTCCAACAATGGAATCAAGACCATAAATATGCACCACAAGAAATCCCTATGATTAGATACCTTTTTACTCCATTTTTTTTCTTCAATGCACTATTTTAATGTATTTCTCCTTCATTTTTTTGAAATGTAGGTGTTATTTATTGGTTGAACACTATTTATTATGTATCTTGCGCCTAGTAGAAGAGTTTGGGGAAAACTTCAGTGCTATGTAACAACTTCAATCACGCAAAAATTGGTGCATATTTATTTATGCCTAAATGGATGCCTATTGAACGAGTAGGTGCATAATTGGGCACTATGTTAAAGTGTCTATTTTTCTACCCATCATATTTGATTTTTGTAGTGTGTTCATGGTTAGGATATTCTTTTGGTTTAATGTTGAAATATTTTGGTCATTGTTTCATACTCTTATCTTATGAACATATATCTCTCATTTCCTAGCCTAACACTTTATTGTTTTCCCTATTCATGGTAACTTATCCCTTGTTTTTGGGTGTACTTTAAGTTGTGCTTTAAGTGTTTATCACACCCTCATGGAGATCAAGTTATTTTAGCAAAAGATTTTGTGAGGTTGCAGTTGGATGGCTAGATGTTGTGAGGTTGTTGTGTCATGTCCTCGTGACTATTTTGAATACATAAAAATAGGTTTTGAAAGGACCTGAAACCTTTTACAATAAGATTATAGAATAGGCATTTAAGCTCCAAAAGGACAAGTACAACAACACCAAAAAAAAACCACACAAACGAGTCCTTAAACAAAAAGAACAGACAAAAGACAAAGGATAGAAAAAGGACAACAAGACAACAAGCTGTTGTCTAAACACATTTCATCATTTATGTTGCCTAATCAGCAAGAATCTGCATGTTTCTTGCAGACATTTTTAGATCCTCAATGTCGTTATTCTTGTCATCCTCCATCTTCCTAAACCTAGATCTAGTACACCTGCTAGGACCCTGATCATCTTTAGCCTATGTGACCTCTTGGTTCCCTTTTCCATTGTCTAGCTTGTCCACCATGATCTTCACATGCTTGTTTGATGCCTTAAGGATAGCATAGCTCTGCTCTACTATATTCCCAATTTTTTTCTCCAGCTTGTCAATTCTTTTTTCCATAATCTTAATTTTCCTGGTCATTCCATCATTGTTTCAATTTTTTTCTCCATGGCAGTAATTTTGTCATTAAAGACAGTAAGACCCTCAACCCTTGCGACAGTGTCAATGAGCTCATCAATTGTCTGGCCCATAGTTTTCTCCCCTAGGTGCATCCTTTTAAGGACCTCTATCTCTTTTTGTAGCTAGTGAATATGAGACTTCATCGCAGCAATGTTAGTTTTCATATTGCTAAGGGTAGTCAAAAAAGCCAGACAACCCAAATTCTCAAAATCCTTATTCCCTCCTTCTGTCTTCTCAAAACCCTTGTTCCCTCCCTCCGTTTTCTCCTTAGAGCTCTCCACATTTTCCTTCCCTATGTTGAGCTTGTCCTTCTCATTTCCATCTTTCTCAATATTAGTCATAGCTTGTGCAACCTCATGCAAGATATTTTCCTTGTTCCACATATTTTTTTCCGTTCCCACACTCTCTTCCATAGCAGGGTCAGTGTCCATTCGGTCTTCCTGATTAATCCTTTCCTAAGAGGAGGAGCCCTCATCAAAGGATATAAAAACCCTTTTTGCAACTTTCTTCTTCTCTTTTTTAGCTCTGGTGCGTTTACCAATGGGCTCCATTCTATTTTTGCCTTGCTTCTTTGAGCTTTCCTCCCTGCTCTCCTCTTCCTCTAAATCCATTTCTGTGATCGAATCCTCCACCTTCCTTTTCTTTTTATTTCTCTTGGGGCTGGATTCCTGGTACTCCTTAGAGTCACCCTTATCTTCTTCTGTTTCCTCCATAAAAGGCTCCTCAAACTCTTTCCCATGAGTTTCATAATCCTCAAGGGCTTTTTTGTTAACCTGGGATCTTTCCACCTTCTTCGACTTCAAAACCTCATAAATGAGGACCATAATCCCTTCATGACAAGCATGATCACCCTCTAAATCCCTTTTCTAGTGGAGGATAGAGGCATTCAAAGATCTTAGCAGGTAAAAAGGAAAATTAATTATTACCCCATGCCTAAAGTGATTTAGAAGGATTAAATTATAGTTGTAAATTTTAGTATACCAATCATCAAGGGTAATGTATCCAATAATCAAAACAAAACAAGGTGCCAAGGCCTGGATATACACTTAGGATTAAAGTAAGAGTTGTCCACCTTAACCATGCATTTTCTCTCCTGCTTCGTAGGTACAAAAGTCTGCAAAGCTTTGTCTGAAATGTCCCTATTCCTATAGAAGTTGATACCCTCAGTCATCAAACCCATCACTTCTGCTATAACCTCCTCAGTCACCTCCATGCTTTGCGTACCAACCAAAACACTCCCCTTGTTCCAGGTTTTGATGAAGTTCCTGGTCATAGCAACTTTCCCTCCATGCAGTCTCTCCATGTAGGCCGCCAAACCCCCATCTTAGACTATTTTCCATATCTCCTTATTCTATTTCCAATCACTACAGTTCATCAGCTCGTACCTTCTCTTCCTACCTCTCATAACTATGTGAGAGAACAAAAATCCCTTCTCAAGATTAATCTCAGCGCTCTGCAAATTAGCCTTCAAGTTGTAATAAAACCCTTTAATATTCTGAAGGACCCATAAATCATGCCAAAAAGCCCCAATAATTATCTCAAATTCAGCCCACTGTCCTTCATGATCTTTACACAAATTACTACAATCAATACTCATTAATATGCTCTTCATTCAAAATGTATTGCTTGCTAATTTTCCACTCCTTGTTAATTAGTGATGTCCCTTTAAAAGGGAGAGAAAAACCATCATTCCACTCAATATCCACTTGGCTTTTACAAGCCACATTCACAGCCCAGTCAGCCACCGAGTTGGCCTCCCTGAAATTATGGGTTATCATACACTCATCAAAGGATTCAATAATGTTTTTAGCCTTGCTAATAACATTAGCTATAGTCCATGATGGGTTCATTGTGTTCTTCAAACAATTTATAATATTTAGGGAGTCCCCTTCAATCCAAACTTTAGTATAATTCTTCCTCTTGGCTAACAACTAGTGGTTATGAGGCTATGTGGTGTTTTGTGGGAAATGATAAAATTATTTATGCATCCTCACAACTTGATCAAATAGTTAATATGTGGGGAAACAATGGTGGGCCACATGTTAATAATTGAAGGTAAACAAAATTTTCTTATCACATCCTCGTGGAAAAATTTTAAGATTGTTAATTGGACCTACAACCCAATGAGTGGATGTTTGTGATGACTGTAATGGTTTGTCACATTCTTGTGTTGGTTAGTGGGGGAAATGTTTAAAGTTTGTGAGCTTGTAAGGAATAATAAGATGCTATGGCAGTCCCTTGTCATAGCCTCATGACTTATTATGTGAGACCTAGTTTTGGCCTATGAGGAAGCGTGGATATTACACGTGGCACTCTAATGATTGATGGATGGATTTGATGGGTTTCCTTCATCATGTCACTGCAAGGTTAACAAATTGGTATGGCTACATGTCATAGTTGAAAAAAGTACTAACTCTTATTGAAGACCTCTTGCCTCGTGTCCTCGCGAGCCTAAATTATAGTTAAGGAAAATAGTTGTGAGCTTGAGATGAAATGAATTGATAACCTAGGTTCGGTAAGTTGCAACCTCATGACACTTAATGTGGGTTACTCAGTTAGCTTTCACTTTTGCAAGGAGTTGACATTTGTCCAGGAAATTATTGAAGGAAATGTTGAATGGACCCACAATCAGTTGTTGCAAGTATTATTGTATGGATTACAACCATTGGGTAATCACCATATGGAGATATTATAATAAATTTTTTGTTTATGTGTATCGAAGTTATGTGACTCATCATACTCATTGAACAAGATGGAGATCGACAACGGATATTCGAGCATTTAAAGGAGTATAGCATGACTAGTCGAGTTCATAGTTGAACCATGTGACATTAATTTTAAAATGATGGTCAAGTTAATTTCTAGATTGTAATGAAAAATTTGAGATTGTGTTTCCTATTGCACACAATTGTAGTTGGAATTGTTCTGTCAAGAGTTTGAGGTAAATGAATAGAATTATAAAGCATCTAATGCTATTAGGGTTGATTTTCATGAACTTGTAATTATTTTTTCTCTTTTTTCTCAAGAAATATTTTCAGTGGGGTTTTTTCTAGTTCTATTAATTATCTAATTGGATTTATGAGAAATGAGTTAAGAGAATGTATCTACGTCTACTTTTGGGACTAGTTTTTCTAAAAAGGGCAAACTAGGTCTTATTGGCAAGATTTTGTTGACTTGTTATCTAGGACTACCCATGCTCTATCCACAAATTAACACAAATGGAGGGATGATTATTTTAGATGTAGGAATCCAATCACTGATGCCTAAGGATGGGCTTTATTTAATTACTTTTTCAGTAATGGAATTAAGAGGCCTCCAATGCCAAATCCTGAGGATTTGAATTTGACCAAGTTAATAGTGTTGAATGTCTTTATTGATGTAGAGTTCCTTAGGGAATTATCTCTTAGATATTTCCCATCAACCAAGGTTATTAGAAGGGAAAACTAGAGAGCCCTAGTGACAATTGATAGAAGGAGTTTAACTGAGGCTTTTGGGATCACTGGTGCTAACTATACTGAAATTGAATTTGAGAGAGAAGAGAGGAATTATGCAGCCCATAGTTGGGTCATTATAAAAAAGGTGATGCCTAGGTTCATGCCTAGGGGACCTGATAGAAAGACTATCCTAATTCTTGACAATGTAGAGGAGCCTTTTCCCCTTAAATATCCCCAGCATTATTTTATCTACACAGTTCAAGGGTTTTGTAAGATTTTGGAACTTGATGTGGAGGATAAGATCCCAATTGATATAATGTGTATAACGATGGAAATCAAAAACCCAGAGGTTAATAAAAAATATGAATTTGTAGCATACTTGGTGAATTCCTTACATGAAGTCACGGTTGCTATCCAACATAACCCTATAGTGATTGATTTCAAATATAACTATGTATTGTGTCATTTGATTTTATGTTTCAATGCTAATAATATAGATAAAAAAATTACATGGATAAGGTTGCCCCATCAAGAAAGAGGATTCTTTTGTAGTGTTGGATAAGAGTATGAGATAAAAGCCACTTGACCCCTAGTTTTATATATTTTTAGAATTTGATTTCTGCCCCCATCATGAATCTTTTGGGGAAGGACAGATTTAGGCTAAGTCTTCAGGTGAGAAAGTTGATAAGGCCAAATCAAGAGGATTTTTATGGGCTCTTTGATCACAACTAGGGTGATTTTTATTTCTTTGATGACTTCACTCTGTTTAGAGTTTATGGTTTCTAGTAGCCTCCTCATATATTATAATTTTTTATACCTAACACAGTTGTTGTTATTAAGTTTTTCTAGCAATTATTGTTAATTAAGAGGGAATCATTGTAAGATAATACAATGAGTACTCTTGTGCCCATACTAATCAAATTTTTAAAATTCTCCATTGGTAGGAAGGTATTTGAAGAGATCAACACCTTCTTGAAGCAATTCAAGTTGGACATTGCTCCTTGCAGGCTCTGCAATGCAGAGAGTTTTATCAAGGGGGCATTTGTGCAAATGATTAGTTGGGTGAAGCTTCCCCCTCATGAGCCTTTGGATGATGAAGATGCAATGATAAATTTTTAATTCGAGAAGGATGTTCTAGAATATAGGGAAAATGGAGGAATTTAATGATGTGTGAAACAAGGTCGATTATGGTAAATAATGTTTTCATTGAATTTTACCTTGATTTACCTCCTCTTCTAATAATATAGGAGATGATGAAAAATTATGATGCTCTAATGGCTCAAATGCTATCTCTTCCACCTCAATAGCAACAGAGAGAAATTTTTTGGAATATAGAGAGGGGGGTGAAACAGTAATCCCTGATTCTTTGTACCTTTAAAACTTTTCTTTGATTAACTTAGTTAAACACAATTCATTATTTATTGACAACAATAAATAAACTTTAACAATTAGAAAATCATTCACACAATCCATTCATCACATGTAACACCAATATTTAATGTGGAAACCTAGCTTTGGGAAAACCAATGTGGGAATTGTCACCCACTAAGAAAATACTCTTCTGAAGTACACCTAGTTAAGAGCCAATCCGGTTAAAGATTACAAAATGCACTATTAGGTGTGACCCGATCAAGTGATTTACCTTAGATCTGTTAGGATCTTCACCATGTTATGAGTGGCATGGTAAAAGGGCTTTGAACACTCTATAGAATGTTACCTTTTGTAAGGATTTTACAATAAGACTGTTAAGTCTACACTGTTAAGAGATTTCTCTGTTACAAATGCTAATAAGAAATAGTAAATAATTTGACCTATAGATTCATAACTATCTTTGCATAACCATATCCTTTATGTGCTCTTCTATCTTCACTTTCTGTTGGCTTTGACACTTCATCAAATTTTGCTTTCTAACTCGGAAGCTCTTTATTCCTTCTTCACTTCCTCAATCAATGACCCTTCAACTCTTCAATTTTTCATCCATTTTCTCATACAAATCTATCCCTTATATAGACAATTTTTTCCTCTTAATCTCCTCTATTACATTTTCCTTTGATCAATATTAGCCATTCAATTCATTATACCTTGAGTCTGGATCTTGGTAACACATTTTCTTTTCACCTAGGAACTTGAACTTTCTTGAAAATTGTTCCATTACTTTTAACCATTTAGATCTAAGCCATAGATCATCACCATGAATTTTCCTAATCATAGATCTCTGTAACTAACTTTCCTTGTCATTGTGATCATCTAGCTCATCATAGCTAATCATTAAATATCATTCTAATCCTTTTATTTAATTATTGTTCCTTGCTCGTTAGATAACTTTGAAGTTTGATTAACATTGCTTGGTGCCTAGCATGTTAGAATAACTAAGAGGGGGGTGAATTAGTTATCTAGTGTCCCAAAACAAAATGTATAATTCAAAACTACTTCTCCAATTTCTGCTCGTCAGTAAACAATAAAACTTTCACTGTCTGTGCTTTTACCAATTACTAGTCTAATACTATAACAGTTACCGATCAAATCTAACATGTAACATGTAAAGAATGATAACACACAAATATCACAATCAACACATAACACAAGAGATTTAACATGGAAACCATGTAAAGGGAAAAACCACCTGGGACCGGCAACCCAAAATTGTTCACTCTTCTGAAGTGAGGTCGGTTAAGACCCAACCCTATTAAAGGTTTACAAACACACTGTCAGGTGTGACCTTGTTAGAGGATTTTAGACTAGAATTTATCGTCCAACCAGCATTCACTATGGGGTTGATAGGATAACAATGTTCATTCTATGAATGATACATCATAAGACTTTCAAAGTCCACTCAGTTAAGAGATTTTGACTGTATACAATGGTTAAATATGTAACTTAATACAACTTCAATTACAGATTACATATCAATATTTAGTCCATACAAATCCTTCTGATCAATATTTCACTTCAGATTCAATACTGTATCAACTTAATGTCTGTCGGTAATTTCTCTATGTAGCTCGGTAATTATTCTACAGCTCGATTCTTACTAACCAGTATGATCAGAATGCATGAAAACCTTGTTCACACGATATTCCTATAGTTTCTACTTCTTTTGGCCTCTTTCATAAAGAAATTTTGTTCTCTTATATAGACGAGTAAATCATTTTCTTCTCCACCATCAGATTTTTCCGCTTAACCACATTCATAGATTTTTCTGCTTCAAACTTTCTTGGTACTTGTGTCAATAACACGTTTAATTCTCATCCTTTAGATCTTTCCTAAATTTTGTCAGTCGTTGATCTGTGTAACAAGCATTATCTGTTACCTTGATGTTATACTCTTTCCAACTCATCAATCTTATCAGCTAAACTAATCATTTAATTCATTCTGTTTCACTCGGTTAACAAAGAAATGCGTCGGTCGATTAATACTACGATCGGTATACACTATATTCCATCGGTGTATACTAGAAATGCTTCATTTACTGACAACACTGCTTTGTGTCTTTCAGCTCTATACTTCATCATAGATGAATGCAACATAATAAAGTCAATATCATCAAGTCATAGACTCATCAACAAGTTACTCAATGTGTTCCTTATCCTCATCTGTCATGTACATCTTTCCTCATGTAGATTTCTTTGTTCTTCATCTCTTTCACCTTTCTTCAGATGTCTCGGTATAGTAACTTACAAGATAAGTGTTGTCAAACTAGTTGACATCAATGACAACATAATACTAATTTAATCATATTACATATCTAATCAGCAACTCCTTAGTGATCTTTAATCATAGATTCTTCAATCAGATTCCAAATCAGTTGTAGTTCAACAATCTCTCCCTTTGGCATTGATGGAAACTCAAGTAATATGAAATGTACCATACACATACCAAACATATATTCTACAACTTTGTGAACAAAATGTTGTAAGTTGAATAGACTTAATATGTTTAATCACTACATTACTAAGCAGCATTAGATAATACAGCTTTACCATTCTGTAGTTGTGATCTTCTCAGTTCTCTTGTTCCTGCTTCTGTTCTCTGTAACTGATCTTCAATACTCTGTCTCATTCAGATCGTCTCTCCCTTAGATAGTTCTCATTGGTGCTTGTTCCTTTTCATAGCTTGTTCCTTTTCATATTTTTTATCTCTCCCTTTGACAACAATGCCAAAGAAACAAATAAATAGACAATTCTTTCTTCCTTTGTATCTCTGAATACTGATATTCCAATCGGTTCAAGTTCTTAAACTTAATCACAACCTTGAACATGATTCAAAGTGTGAACTATGTTGCATCAACATGAATGATCTTTTGATAAAAGTAGGTTGATGCAACAACTAGATCACATTAGTGACCGATAGATAGGGGACGGACCCCAAGTCTATTCTTCAAGTATTCAAATGTGTCCTTCGATAGGGGCTTTGTAAAAATATCTGCAAGTTTTTCTTTAGATGTGACAAATTTTAACTTCACTTGCTTCTCTTGCACTTGTTCTCTTAAGTAATGATACTTAATAGATATATGCTTTGTCTTAGAGTGCATCACAAGATTCTTTGAAATATTAATAGCACTAGTGTTGTCACAATATATAATCACTGGGTCAGTGATTACCTCATTCATTCCTTCCAACACTTGTTTGATATATGCAATGTTTGAACAATTAGTAGTAGCAGAAACATATTTTGCTTCAGCTGTAGACTGAGAAATACAAGCCTGCTTTTTACTTGTCCAGGTTACAAGTCTTTCACCAAAGAAAAATGCTCCTCCAGGGGTGCTTTTTCTATCATCCACATTTCCAGCCCAATCAGCATCGGTGTAAACTTTTAGTTCAAACTTCCCTTCCTTAGGATACCACAATCCATAATTCTCTATTTTCTTCAGGTATCTTAAGATCCTTTTTGTAGCTATCATGTGTGATTCTCTAGGATTAGCAAAAAATCTTGCAACAATTCCCACAGCATGTGCTATATCTGGTCTACTGTGAACTACGTACATTAACTTACCAATCATGGATCGGTACAGTGTCTAGTTTTTTCATGCCCCACAAGGGAAATGGGGAAGAGAACAAAGATTCTCTTTGTAAAAGAAAACCTAAGTGATAACTTATGAAAAAAAAATTAAACTTTTAAAAGAATTATGTAAACAAAACACAGATTAACTTAGATTCCTCCAAGGATCCCTTCTTATTAAATGCATGATTCATTTAATAAGAAGGGAACCTTGGAGGAATCTAAGTTAATCTATGTTTTGTTTACATAATTCTTTTAAAAGTTCAAAAAAAAATTCATAAGTTATCACTTAGGTTTTCTTTTACAAAGAGAATCTTTGTTCTCTTCCCCAGTTCCCTTGCGGGGCATGGCATCTTTGGTATCAGAGAACTAAGTTGCTACACTGGGGCCTTGGAAATTTGGCCCATGCTTCTTAAACTTATTTTTCATCTTAGGAAAACTTAAAACTGAAATCAAACTAGGACCCTTAAACTTATCCTTCTTCTTACTCATGCCAAGATGCCTCCTGTAACCCGTGGTAGAAGGGGAGGTGCCCAAAACACCCCTCCTAGATCTCAACATGAAAGTTCTCGAGAAGAAGAACAATATGAGGGAAGAGGGGATCAATCTGATAATCAATCAAGAGGTTTTTAGGGGGCTCAAGTCATAGAATTGTTACAATAGATTCTATAGAGGTTAGAGGCAGGGCAAGATAGAGGCCACCATGGGGAGACTAACACTCACCATGAGGAAAGGGAAAGGAGTCCTAGGAGGAGAGATCGGACAATGGAAGAAGATGCTTTGTGTGCTTCTCACATGTGAGACCTCCTTAGGACTAAGACTAACCCATTTAAGGGAACTCAAGGTGGGTCTACCACACAGACTTGGTTGCTAGAACTAGAAAGGCTATTTTCCATGCATCCTTATAGCAGCAATACTAAGGCTCAACTTGTAGTCATTCACCTTAGAGACTTTTCATCCACTTGGTGGGAAACAAAGAGAGAGAAACTTCACATAGATATCACCACTCTTTCATGGGAACTATTCCTAGAACTCTTTCGAGCCAAATTCCTACCTGACCACTGGAGATAAGAAAGAGTCTAAGAGTTTCACAACCTAAGGTAGCTAACTATGTCAGTTGATGACTATGAGAGGAAGTCTTGGAACTCAAGCCATACTCAGGATATAAGGATGATGAACCCATGTTGACTCAACACTTCCTTAGAGGACTCAACGGTTGATTGGCTAGTAGTGTACGAATGTTTGAACCTCAAACAGTTAATGATGTAGTCATCAAAGCTCACCTTGAGGAACAAAATATAGCCTTGGGGTTAGGAGGTCGGATAGGTGGCCAAGGGGGTAATTCCTTCCAAGCTGGGTCAGGTTTCAAAGGAAATCAATCTCAAGGAGCACCTAGACCAAAAAACTATCCTCCTAAAGGAAGTCAGAACCACCAAAAAAGGAAGTTTTACAACAACAGCAACAACAGTAACAATAGAAATTACAATGGCAACAATAATAAAAATGGGGGTTCTCAATCCAACAATCCTCGCAACTGGCAGCATGCAAAGTGATACCCGAACCCTCAGCTAGCTGAGAGTATGCCTCAGAACTCTAGTTGGGGTAGCTATCAGCAGTCTAGCGCACCTTCTGCAAGAAGGAATTTTATTAAGAACACCGGATGTTACTCTTGTGGTCAACATGGGCACATTGCAGTTAATTTCCCTTAGAAATCTACCCTAGCAACTAGCTATAGGCAGGCCTCTTCAGAACCAACAGTAGGTAAAGCAGGAAGAACTCACCAAGTATTTTCCACCTTAGACCATGGACAATCCAATCATCAAGGAACAGTCATCGAAACCCCAGGTTTGTTAAGGGGTATCTCTACCACCATACTATTTGATTTAGGAGCAATGGATTCTTTTATTTCACCTTCTTTAGTATAGCAATGTGGGCTAAAGGTAGTAAGGTAGGAAGATAGGTAGCAAGTCAAGCTAGCCTCCGGATAAAGAATAACCTCTGACTCTTGTGTCCATAGTTGCAAGTTAGAGCTTGGACCTTTTTACACCTTAGTGGACCTTCAAGTTATTCCTCTAGGCTTGTATGGAGTAGTTTTGGGTATGGATTGGTTAGATGCTCACCAAGCCACTTTGGATTGTAGAAACAAAAGCATTCAGTGTTCAGATGACTTAGGAGAACCTAAGAAGATTTTTGGGGTGCAATGACCCATCTCTCTCCGCATGATTTCCACGATGCATCTCAAGAGGTGCATGTGAAAAGGATGCCAATTATTTGCAATCTCAGTAGAGGACTTGGACCAAGGAGAAAGTAGGGAAGTATCACTAGATCATCCCCTATTACAGGAGTACTTGGATGTTTTTCCCAAAGAAATTCTAGGAATGCCACCCAAAAGGGACATAGACTTCCGAATTGAGTTGGTTCTAGGAGTAGAACCAATCTCCAAAGCTCCATACCGTATGACCACACAGGAACTTGAGGAACTCAAGCTTCAGCTAGAAGGGCTCTTGGAAAAATGATTTATCAGACCTAGTGTATCACCATGGGGTGCACCAGTAATATTTGTAAAGAAGAAAGATGGCTCTCTTCGATTGTGCATTGACTATCGTCAACTCAAAAAAGTCACGATCAAGAATCAATGTCCTTTACCCCACATTGATGATCTATTTGATCAAATGAAAGGGGCAAAAATATTTTCAAAAATTGACCTCAAGTAAGGATATCATCAACTTAGATTTCAAGAAGCTGATATTCATCGAACAGCTTTTCGTACCAGATATGGTCACTATGAGTTCACTATGGTACCATTTGGGTTAACGAATGCTCCTTTTGTATTCATGAGCTTAATGAATGGATTTTTTAGAACCTACTTGGATAAATTTGTGATAGTATTCTTAGATGATATATTAATGTTCTCTAAAACTCTTGAAGAACATGAGGTTCATCTTCACCAAGTATTGCAGTGCCTTAGGGAAAACCAACTTTATGCCAATGCAGAAAAGTGTGAATTCTTTCAAATAGAAGCTAAGTATCTTGGACACGTCATATCAGGGAATGGCATCATTGTTGATCCAACCAAAATTCAATCCATAGTGGAGTGGCCAACTCCGACTAATGTCCCCGAAGTTCACAGCTTTATGGGACTAGCTGGATATTACAGATGATTTGTCAGAGAATTCTCTCAGATAGCGCATCCCATTACTTCCTTGCAAAGGAAAGGTAAGAAGTTTGTTTGGTCAGAGAAATGTGAGGCCGCTTTCCAATGTTTGAAGGAAAGATTAACTAGTACTCCAATCTTGGTGGTTCCTGAACCATCAGGAAACTTTGTAGTTTGCACAGATGCCTCACTAGAAGGGATTGGGGCGGTTCTTATGCAAGAAGGACAAGTTGTGGCTTATGAGTCTAGGAAGCTTAAAGATCATGAGCTCAACTACCCCACCCATGATCTAGAACTTGCAGTAGTAGTCCATGCCTTAGTAAAGTGGAGACACTTTCTATTGGGGCACAAGTTTGAACTCCAAACAGATCATCGAAGCCTTCAGTACATCTTCTCTCAACCTAACCTCAATGCTAGGCAACACAAGTGGATGGAATTTTTATGTGAATATGAGTTTGAGGTTAAGTATATCCAAGGGAAGATGAATGTGGTGGCAAATGCTTTGAGCAGGTGCAGACATGTTTTATCAGCAGTATCCCTTAGCACATATTTGGAGAAAAGAATCAGGGAGACTATCACTTTCGACTCTTGGTTTCAAGAGGTTAAGGCAGAAATAGAGTTAGGAAGACCCTTGGAAGGTCGCTTCTTAGGATATTCCTTAGATACCCTTAGGTTGCTGCGATAGAAAAATAGAATCTATCTACCCATGGAAGGAGATCTTTGTGCGCTTATCCTTTTAGAAAGCCACAAGGCTCCCTATTCGGCACATCCCGAGGTGAAGAAAATGTATGCTGACCTATGCCAATTGTAATATTGGTTAGGAATGAAGAGAGATATTGCAGATTACGTGGCTAGATGTTTGGAATGTCAGAGAGTGAAAGTAGAGTGAAAGCAAAGCATCAACATCCCGCTGGCTTTTTGCAACCTCACCTAGTGCCAGAATGGAAATGGGACATTATTTCCATGGATTTTATTGTGGGACTTCCAGTTACTCCTAGGAGACATGATGCTATCATGGTAACAGTTGATAGACTCACCAAGATAGCCCATTTTTCTCCCATGCAGTCCTCCTACTCAGCAACTTTTGTAGCTAGAGTATTCATGAAGGACATTGTGAGACTCCACGGTATTCCTAGGAAAATCATATCTGATTGTGATCCAGTATTCACATCGGCTCTTTGGACTTCACTTCAGCACACTTTAGGGACTTAGCTCAACTTTAGTTCAGCCTATCATCTCGAGATAGATGGGTAGATGAAGTGAGTCAATTAGGTTCTTGAGGACATGCTCAAGATGTATGTTATGGATAGACAAACCCACTAGGAAGAGTATCTATATTTGGTGGAGTTTGCTTATAATAATGGTTATCATAGTTCCATAGGTATGTCCCCTTTTCAGGATTTGTATGGCCATCCATGCCGCACTCCCTTGAGTTGGGATAGATTGGAGGATAGGGTACTTCTAGGCCTTGAGATGCTCCAGGATATGGAACAACGGGTCAAGCGCATCAGAGAGCATATTTTGATAGCTTAGGATAGGTAGAAGAAGTATGTCAATGCTCACAGGACTGATGTACACTTCTCTCTTGGTGATAGAGTCTTTTTGAGGGTGCATCCATGAAAGTGTCCAATCCATTACAGAAAAGGCTCCAAGTTGGCACCCCGATTTGTTGGCTTTTTTGAGGTCTTGGAGAGGATAGGACCAGTAGCTTATCGGCTTGCCTTGCCACCCAGCCTTGCTCGTATTCATGATGTATTTCATGTTTCATTTCTTAGAAATTATATTCCTGATGTGACTCATGTTTTGGATTGGAATGCATTACAGGCAGCGGACGGGTAGCTAGCTTTAGAGCCAGTACGCATTTTACAGCAGCAGACATTGACCCTCAGGGGTCGCACCATAGAGCAGGCAAGGGTCCAATGGGGCCCCAATGATGATTCTTCTGCCACATGGGAAGATGCTAGTAGACTTAGAGATGCTTATCCATATTTATTTGTAGGCTTCCAAGAGTAAGCCTAACTCTAGGGGGGGAGGATGACATAATAGAGAAATTTAACCTTAGGAATAATTTACTAATTTATTTAGCTATGGTAATAGAATTTACTAATCCTTTTACCATTTTTTAGAATAAAATAGATTCATATTTATCTAAAATAATTTCTCCTTCACACCATTAATTTAATAATATTAATATATGTGTGTGTGTGTGTGTGTGTGTATTCATAGGCATATGTGTGCACCAATATGCTTATGGTACATATACCATAAATAAGACACATTATTACAAATATTAAATATTAAGAATAAAATTATTATAAAATATATTATTTATTCATACACTAATCCACATATATATTAGGTAACTACTAACATAAGTTAGATTTTACCACTATTTATTTAAAACATTTTATTATTACTATTGCCATAGACACTTTGTTATAAAATAATACCATAAAATTATTCATTATTATTGATATTAGAATCACATGATTTAATCACATGCCAACTCATTCCTAACGGGATATGCTATAATAATAGTAGCTACTACTAAAGATAAATTACTAAATCATACCTTCAAATAAACAATGACTCACATCAATAATCTACTAACAAAGTTGAGCATACCATGATGTAAAAACTACCATACTCAAAACCTCATTCTCAATGAATACAAAAGACAAGAAACTAGCTACAAGATCCACAAAACCAGTAAACTGAGAGATCACATAATACATCCACACAAGGGACTGACTTAGCACTTCCCACCTAAGGATAAAAGGATCAAAGGTGAAGTTTCTTCCTATGGAACCTGGTGATATATCTGTAACAACAACAATGATCGAGGATTTTGAGGGATCGCTCAGACTTGTGAAGCCAGGTGGAGACGATACCCAGTACCTGCAATCCTGCATCACCAAGAAGAGATACATATATATACATATGGATATAAAAATCAGATATATACAAGTAGATGACCAGGATCGATACATCATGTGGACCTCAACTAAGTGAGTAACTATGACTTCATCCTGAGTCATGAAAACACATCATCCATGAAACACAAAACATCATGATAATGGTTAGATTCAAATCCTTGAGTTAGATCCATAAAACATATAAAAATAGATGGTTTTCTAATCTCATAAACATATAAATGATAACCATAAATGAACATATCCATCATATCATCATCCACAAAACATTAATGTAAATGTATAGTTCTAACCATCATAATAAAATGTCCAAGTCAAAAAGTCCAAGTATCACCATAGGAGAGGTATTACAGGTTTACCTCTGTAGTTTCATCCTCCTTTGTCAATTTGCATCTAGTAGCCATCGGTATTCCCATAGGTTTAGCATCTTCCATGCCAAATGTCTTCAGTACTTCCTTTATGTATTTAGATTGTGTGATGAATATCTCATCACTCTACTGAATCACTTGTAGTCCAAGAAAGAACTTAATCTCTCCGAACATAGACATTTCAAATTCCTTTTGCATTTCATCAGCAAATGCCTTGCAGACAAGATCTAAGCCTCCAAAAATAATGTCATCACCAAATATGTCAGCAATGATAATAGTATCATCAGTATCACCTTTCACATATAGATTGTTGTTTTCACTTGTTCTAGCAAATCCAATACTTAACAAGTAAGTATGCAGTCTTTCATACCATGCTCTCGGTGCTTGCTTCAATCCATATAAAGCTTTATGTAATCTACATACCATGTCTTTATTGTCGGGATCAACAAATCCTTCAAGTTGTTCAATGTAGACCTCTTCTTCAAGTATACCATTAAAAAATGCTAACTTCACATCCATTTGATAGACTTTGAATTTTTTGTGTGCAACATATGCAAGTAGCATTCTAACTCCTAATCTAGCAATAGTTGCAAATGTTTCACCATAGTCAATGCCTTCTTCCTATGCATATCCCTTGCATACCAATCTAGCTTTATTTCTTGTGACTTCACCATTTTCATTCAATTTATTCATGTATATCCACTTAGTACCGATAACATTCTTATCTTTTGGTCGGGGTACTAAGGACCAGGTTTTGTTCTTCTCTATTTTCTCTATTTCTTCCTTCATTGCATTAACCCATTCTTCATTCTCTAATGCAACTTTCATAGTTTTACGTTCAAATTCACAAATTAGACATGTACCTTGTCTTGTTTTGGTTCTAGTTTGCATTCCAACATGTCTGTCTCCAATGATTTGTGTTTCAGGATGATGTCTTCTAACAAAACTAGCCAAAACTTGATTTCTCCTTTCTTGCTCATCCTGCTCAGGGTCATTTCCTTGCTCGGTAGCTCCATCTTGTTCCTCAGTTTGTGTTGCTTGTTGTCCTGCATTGTTTCCCTACTGACTGGTTGTTACAGTTTGCAATGTCGGTAGATACTCTGGATGTTTAATGTAAGTGAATCTACCATAGTCTTCTAGTTCCTTTGTACTTTCCTTTGTATACTTGTCATCAAACTCATCAACATGAACATTAGTACTTTCAACTATCTAATTTGTAACCTTATTCAAACATTTATATGCTTTACTTGTAGTGGAATATCCCAAAAATATTCCTTCATCTCCTTTAGAATCAAATTTTCCATTTCTTTCATCTTTCAAAATAAAGCATTTACTTCCAAAAATTTTGAAATAACTTACAGTAGGTTTCTGTCCAAACCATAGTTCATAAGGTGTTCGGTTGGAGTCCTTATTCAGTTTTACTCAGCTAAGAACATACACAGCTATACTGATAGCTTCCCTCCAATATGTCTAAGCAACATTCTTCTGTATCATCAATGTTCTAGCACAGTCAATTGAAGACTTGTTCCTCCATTCAACAATGCCATTTTGCTGAGGTGTCCTTGGTGCAGATACCTGTCTTTTCATTCCATGCTCATTACAAAAATTAGTAAATTCATCAGCGATAAATTCACCTCCTCTGTTAGATCTTAAGCATTTTATTTCCTTTCTGGTTTCTTTCTCTACCTTATCTTTGTACCACTTAAACATTTTGAAAGCTTTAGATTTTTCTTTCAGGAACATAATAGTCATTAGTCTAGTATAGTCATCAACAAAAAGAATAAAATATCTATCACCAAAATAGCTCTGAGTTCTCATAGGACCACATAGATCGGTATGAACCAACTCAAGTATCTTCTTTGTTGAATAGTCTTTGCTTTTAAAACTAGACTTAGTCATCTTACCTTTCTGACATTCATGGCACATGGCATGATTAGGTTTTGTCAAGTTAGGAAATCCTCTAACTCTTTTCTTTCTACTAATCTTGATCATGTTGTCAAAGTTCACATGGCATAACCTTTTGTGCCACAACCAAGCATCTTCATCCTTTATTAACAAACAAGAAGACTGATCCATATCAAGATAGAATAGATTACCTCTAGATTGTGTATGAGTTCCAACAAGTCTTCCTCCATCATCATAGATCTTCACCTTTTTGCTCTCAAAAGCTAGTCGGTGGCCTAAATTGTTCAGCTGCACCACACTTAACAGATTATAGTTCAATCCATCTACCTAGTATGCATTTTCACATTGTAATCTGTCATTGATCATCAGTGAGCCTTTACCTCTTACCATACAAGGTGCATCATTTCCCATTCTCACAGATCCTCCATTATATTCAACAAGATGATCAAACTTCTCTACATCACCAGTCGTATGATGTGTATAGCCACTATCTATGATCCATGTATCATTTTTGCTTACTTTAGAGATCAATGATGTCTCTTCATGTTTCTCTTCTTCCTTTGAGTCATCTTTCATAGAAACAAATATGACTTCTATGTCATCATCAGAATCGGATTCAGTTTCAATATCTTCAGCTATGTAACATACCTTTTTGCCTTTTTCATCTTGGTTGTCTCTGTTGTTGTGTCGGTAGCCTCTGTTGACTCTTCTCCCATAGCTTCCTTCATATCGGTCTTTTGATCTATCATCATCTTTCTTCTGAGGACATCTACCAGTGATGTGACCAACTTATTTACAATTAAAGCATGCCAAAGGTAGCTTACCTCTATACCTTCATTTTCCTTTGGGAAATCTTCTGGCCATAAGTGCTTCAAGCTCATCAAGTTCATCATCGGTATTGTCATCACTATCACAATTCTTACTATTCCTGCTAGACTTTCCAATCTTCAAAGAAGACATGAAAGTGGATTCAACAAAAGGAACAACATTGTTATCAAAATTGTTTAATTCAAAGGTTGTAAGTTTACCAATCAGAGTGTCAAGAGTAAGGTTGGATGTAGCTCTTGTTTCATGAATTGTAGAAATCTTGATTGCATAAACTGGTAGCAAAGTTTTGAGAATCTTTTTTATCACTGTTTCATCATCAATTACTCCATTAGATGCTCTAATAGCATGTACCACCTCTTTGAGTCTATTTGAATATTGGACAATGTTCTCGCCTTCTTTCATTCTCATATCATCAATTCTTCCTCTCATACTTTTATCTTGGGCTCTTTTGACATTCAGATCTCCACTGTATATTTGTGTTAATTTATCCCACATTCCTTTGGCAATCATGCATGTCTTGATATCTTCAAATTCAATGTCGGTATAGGCAGCAACAAGTTCCATCATAGTAACATTGTGTTCATGCTTGTCCTTCAGTTGATCAAGAGTTAAGGGACTAGTGAGTGGTTGTATGTAGCCATTCTCCATCAGATCTAGTGCAGAGTTCCCAATTCCAAATATGTGTAGCTTCATTCTGCTTTGCCCTACTATGAAGTTCTCTTTGTTCAGTTTCGGTACTTCCCTCTTATACATCTTGAGACCTTTATGCTTAAGTCCTTAAAACTCTATTCCAAGCAACTGAAGCTCTGATACCAATTGTTAGAATAACTAAGAGGGGGGTGAATCAGTTATCCAGTGTCCCAAAACAAAATGTATAATTCAAAACTACTTCTCCAATTTCTACTCATTGGTAAACAATAAAAATTTCACTGTATGTGCTTTTACCGATTACTAGTCTAATACTATAACAGTTACCGATCAAATCTAACATGTAACATGTAAAGAATGATAACACACAGATATCACAATCAACACATAATACAAGAGATTTAACATGGAAACCCTGTAAAGGGAAAAACCACTTGGGACTGGCAACCCAAAATTGTTCACTCTTCTGAAGTGAGGTCGGTTAAGACCCAACCCTGTTAAAGGTTTACAAACACACTATCAGGTGTGACCTTGTTAGAGGATTTTAGACTAGAAGTTATCATCCAACCAGCATTCACTATGGGGTTGACATGATAACAATGTTCATTCTATGAATGATACATCATAAGACTTTCAGAGTCCACTCAGTTAAGAGATTTTGACTATATACAATGGTTAAATATGTAACAGTAAATGATCTTCCTTAATACAACTTCAATTGCAGATTACAGATCAATATTTAGTCCATACAAATCCTACTAATCAATATTTCACTTCATATTCAATACTCTATCAACTTACTGTCCATCGGTAATTGCTCTCTATAGCTTGGTAATTATTCTACAGCTCGATTCTTACTAACTAGTATGATCAGAATGCATGAAAACCTTGTTCACATGATATTCCTGCAATTTCTACTTCTTCTGACCTCTTTCATAAAGAAATTTTGTTCTCTTATATAGACGATTAAATCATTTTCTTCTCCACCATTAGATTTTGCCGCTTAACCACATTCATAGATTTTGCCACTTCAAAGTTTCTTGGTACTTGTGTCAATAACATGTTTGATTCTCATCCTTTAGATCTTTCCTAAATTTCATCAACCGTCGATCTGTGTAACAAACATTATCTGTTACCTCGATGTTATACTCTTGCCAGCTCATCAATCTTATCGTCTAAACTAATCATTTAATTCATTATGTTCCACTCGGTTAACAAAGAAATGCATCGGTGAACACTACTCAGTTAATACTACGATCATTATACACTATACTCCGTCAGTGTATACTAGAAATGCTTCATTTACCAACAACACTGCTTTGTGTCTTTCAGCTCTATACTTCATCATAGATGAATGCAACATAATAAAGTCAATATCATCAAGTCATAGACTCGTCAACAAGTTACTCAATGTGTTCCTTATCCTCATCTATCATGTACATCTTTCCTCATGTATATTTCTATGTTCTTCATCTCTTTCACCTTTCTTAAGATGTCTCAGTATAGTAACTTACAAGATAAGTGTTGTCAAACTAGTTGACATCAATCACAACATAATACTGATTTAATCATATTACATATCTAATTAGCAACTCCTCAATGATCTTTAATCACAGATTCTTCAATCAAATTCCAAATTAGTTGTAGTTCAACATAGCATTCCTCTTCCTTTACTAAAACATACTTATTTTACCTTTTACCTTTATCGAGTGACTTTTCCTACTTGGTAGCCAAAACTCTTTTGTTTACCGACTTGACAAATCTTCATTACCGTACTTTACCGACTTGATATAATCATATGTTAGGTAGAAAATAATTATATCAACATAACCTTACAATTGGGTGATCTATATCAGTTGCCCAATTAAGTTCTTCAACTTCATAACATCCCACTTCTTCTTCTTCTTAACTCATTCACACTTATATCATAAACTAAATGATATGGAAACATAATATAAATAAAAAATCAATTGCTTGACATCAATGACAAGACAATAATTGATCTAACCTTTCTACTATCTTGTATTCCTCTGATCTTGGTTAGTTTTCATCATCATCACCATCAGTTATAGTAACAATCTCCCTCTTTGGCATTGATGGAAACACTATCAATCTTCAGTGTCCAACAATTGATAATGTTAACACTTTAATGTCATTCTAATACTTCTTCTAAGTTTTAACTTCTCTGTTCATATTCTCCCTCTTTCATTGTTCTTTTATCGCTAACAATCCTCTTTTCTATATCTGATCTTCTTCTTTACTGTCCCTCTTTGACAACTTCTTTTTCTAATCTTCTTGATTCTCCCTTTACTGTATCTTTATCAATTTCATCTTCTCTCTCTCTCTCTCTCTCTCTCTGAAACATCAATGCAACAATAATATTCTCCTTCTATAATCATCATTGATATTCTCTTTGCATTATTCATCAATTTCATCTCCCTCTTTGACAAAAATTCCAAAGACATGTGAACTCCTGAAAAAATTTCTCAAGTAGTAAATTATACCTCAATTGTATCGATCTCTCATTGCAGTCATAAACTTCTTTTCACAACTTCAAGCTTTACCTAAAGAGTGAACCACTAGCATCAACTCACAAAATAGATAATCTATTGGATACTTGAATTGATGTAGCATGCATCATGCCTTAGTGAACATTGGATAGGGGAAGAACCCCTAACTTACCCCGAAGATACTCAAACAATCCTTGAGTAGTGATTTGGTAAATATATCAGCTATCTATTCTTTAGAATTCACATACTCCAATATCACATGCTTATCTTGTACTTGTTCTCTTAAGTAGTAATACTTGATAGATATATGCTTTGTCTTTGAATGGATCACCAAATTATTTGATATATTAATAGCACTTGTATCATCATAATAAATTATAACTGGATCAATAATCTCTTCTTCCATACCTTCAAGTAATTGTTTGATCCACACTATATTTGAAAAATTCATAGGTACAACAACATACTCAGCTTCGAAAGTAGATTGTGAAATACAATTTTGTTTCTTGCTTAACCATGTCACTCATATTTCTCCTAAAAAGAATGCTCTGCCACTTGTACTTTTTCTATCATCAATATTTCTATCCCAATTAGCATCAGTATATACATTGAGATCAAAATCTCCTCCTTTTGTGTATAACAGACTAAAATTTTCAGTCCCTTTCAGATATCTAAATATTCTTTTCACTGTAGACATATGTGTCTCCTTTGGGTTGGCAGAAAAGCTTGCCATAATACCTATTGAATGTGCAATATCAAGCCTACTATGTATAACATACTGTAGTTTACCAATCATGGATCGGTCAAGTGTCTCATTCACTTCCTTTGTTTCATCTTCCTTTGACAATTTACAACCAGTAGCTATTGGTTTTTCAACCGGTTTTGATTCTTCCATATTGAATATTTTTAGGATCTCCTTGATATACTTAGATTGTGTTATGTAGATCCCATCATTTACTTGTTGAATTCAAAGTTCAATAAAGAATGTAATCTCTCCAATCATAGACATCTCAAATTCCTTTCTCATCTCCTTGGCAAATGATTTAGACATTATCTCATTTCCTCCAAGTATAATGTCATCAACAAATATCTCAACAATCAAAATCATATTAGTACTATCATATTTCAAATATAAATTGATGTTATCACTTGTCCTTTGAAATCCAATCTTGACTAAATAAGAGTGTAATCTTTCATACCATGCTAGGGGTGCTTACTTCAATCCATAGAGTACTTTGTGTAGTTTGCAGACCATATCCTTGTCAAAATTATGAACAAATCCTTTAGGTTGTTCAATGTACACTTCTTCTTCAAGAATTCCATTTAAAAATGCAAACTTAACATCCAACTTATAAAATTTGAATCCTTTATAAGAAACATATGCAAGCAATATTCTTCCACCTTCTAATCTAGCAATAGAGGAAAATATCTCACTATACTCAATACCTTCTTCTTGTGCATACCCTTTGCAGACTAATCTTGCTTTATTTATGATCACATCTCCTTTCTCATTGAGTTTATTCCTAAAAATCCACTTTGTTCCTATCACATTCTTATCCTTAGGTCTAAGTACCAATGACCAAGTGTTGTTCTTTTCAATTTGATCAATTTCTTCTTTCATTGAATTAATCCAGTCTTCATTTCCTAGTGCATCCTTGACTAATCTTGGCTCAAATTCAAAAATCAAACACATGTTTTCTTTCAACTTACTTCTTCTCATGACTCTTGTGTTCTTGTATCCAATGATCTTTCTTGGTGAGTGATGTCTTCTCACATATTTTGCTAATATAGGTTTGGTAGACTGTTCATCAGTGTTTTCATCTCTCGATGGAGGCTCATTTTTCTCTTGGGTTCCTTCTTATTGCAGCTTGGTTGCATCAACCAAATTACCTTCCTGTACATAAATAAATATTTTGTTAAAATAATAATAACAAAATATGGAGTTTCAGGAAATTGTTTAATCTAGTGAGATAGGAGTAAGAAAATTTATCATGAATTAGTGCAAGAACTAGGAGCATTCACCAAAAACAAGCAACAAGGAGACAAGATTTTGAAGGGGGAAAAGCATAAAAAAAAACCCCGTGATATTAATGAAAGTGGCAACAAATGCCTAAGAATGAGAGAGAGAGAGAGAGAGCAAAGCTCATATAATGATAATCAAGAAGAAGTATCTCATCTTATGAGAGAAAGAGAGTCATCTCTTAATAGAGATGTGAGAAATGAGTTACATTGTAACTCCCATTTCTGTGTATGCCACATTTCACTAGTGTGTGAGACAAGTGTAGGATTCTTCATAAGGAGGAATATCTTTTTTCCTTAATAAAGGAAATTACAAATATTACATGTCCTTCCACTTGGACTAGAGGACGAATACATTAGGATACCTTGGTTTATCTTTTAAATACAAATATACCAAAGAAAGATTAAATTCTAACACCCCCCTTTAATCTTTACTTGGGGTAATTACATCAATAGGTATCAAACCCAAATGTTTACAATGAATTTGAGATGTTTCTTTTGAAAGAGTCTTCACTAGGATGTCTTTGGCTTGATCATCTTGCATGTCTTCAACTTGTGCTTCAGAGCTTGAATGGTACATAGGACTTTTGGCAAAGTGAGTAGCATATTGAGGAGAGCCCAAATCTTTAAGAGACCATTAAGATTCTTGGGATGCATTAATTCATTTTGTATATTCATTTCCATTTAAAAATAGAGGTGGAGCATAATCAATACTATAGCCTGCAATAAGGCAAAAAATACTAGTAGAGTGCCCATCATTGGGATCACCTAGTGCTGAATCAGTAACACTTTGGAAAAAAATCATATTGTAAATTATGGGTCATAGAATCATAAATGCAATCTTTAGATGCATAAACCAAATCTGTAACATGTTCATTAGAATGTAAATCACAAGTCATAGAATCAAAAATGCAATCTTTAGTGGCATAAACCAAATTTGTAACATGTTCATCAGAATGTGAATCATGAGTCATAGAATCAGAAATGCAATCTTCAGTTGCATAAGACAAATCTGTAGTGTATTCATCATAATATGAAGCATTAATATGAGAGTTAATATAAGCATCTTTATCATTAACCTCCACAGCAATCATAGGATTAGTACTATCATCAGGAATTTCATCTTGAGTAATGAACATATCTTGTAAAGTAACATCAAGAAAGTTAGATATAATTTCCTCTTCTTGGTCAAACATATCATCAACATGAGAGTAAGGAGTAAATAGATTATTACTATCATCATCATCATCACTGCTACTACTAGAAGGAACAAAATCATTAGGAGTATCATTACTATCATTTAGTTCATCATTATCCTTTTGAAGAGTATGAGTATTATCCTTAATGTTAGGAGTAGAAACAAGAGGAACAGAAATATGGTAAGCTTTCAAATTAGGAACATAAAGCACATCATGTAATTTACCATTTGGACCAAAAACATTACCAGTTCCTTCAACTTGACAACAATAATTATCAACTAAAGAAACAGGAATATGCATAGAATCAGGTTGTAAAGAATCCAAGACTTCCTTATGGGATTGAACATGTTGAGATGCATTACTATCAATATTCCATTTAGGTGGTTTAGAAGCATTAAAACAGATAGTAAAATTAGAACGAGATTGATTTCCATTAGATTTTCCATTTGAATAATTTTGAGAATTACGTTGATCATCTTTTTGTTTCTTAAAACAGTTATGAATTAAGTGACCATCTTTACTGCAATAGGTGCAATGAGGCCTATTTGACTAACAGTTATTGGAAGGCCTAGAATTGTAATGATCATTAAATGGTTGTCCTAAATTATTATTTGAATTATTAGTATTGTTAGATCGTTGATAGTTTTGGTTATTTTGATTAGTGTTAGAAGATCTATTGTTATTGTGACTTTGAGAGACATAAGCATGTTCGTGAGTTTTAAGTATGCCAAATTGAATTAACTTAGCTTCCTCTTGACGCAATATATTTTGAAAAATGACATAAGTTAGTTGAGATGCTAAAGAAGGAATAGCTAATTGAGAATAAATATTAGTAATAAACTATTGGAACTGTCTAGGCAAACATTTATGAATAATAATATGGATTATCCTTAAATCAGAAAGAGGAACTTGTAAACTAGTTAGTAAAATTTTAAAGGAATCAAACTTGAGGAAGAAATCATCAACAGAGTTGAAATCAGTATACCTGAGGTCTTCAAGTTGGTCTTGAAGCTGGATTTTTTGAGTTTCATCTGCACTGTCATAGGTATTTTTCAGGATGTCCCAAGCCTGATGGACTTCTATACAAATGGAAATGAGGACATACAATTTGGGACTTAAGGAGATCCCTATTAAACCAAGTCCTTCCTCATTTTTAGTCTGCCATGCAGTTTGGTCAGCTTGAGGAGCAGAGGTTGCAGATTTTGAACTGGCATTAGTAGCAATATCTAAAATCTGTCTAAATCTAAAGATGAAGGTCATGTGAGTTCTCCATGCATGATAATGTGTGCTAGTTAACTTAATTTCTTGCATCAAAGTAGTCATGATGAAATACGAAGATCTAACCTAGAGAAAAAATAGAGAAACCTTAACAGAAAACCGAAAAGAACTTAAATCAAACTAAATGCACTTTCATGCACTACCAGAAAGCTATAATAGCTTACGCCAAAGAGGCATGCAAGGAAAGGCAACAACTAGAGAAGGAACAGAACTAAGAACAGTAAAGGCAACAGAACTTGGTTAAGCTATTATTAATCAACAGATAACGACGAGCATCTCTTACATGCAAGGAGAAAGAAACCTAAATCTAGTGCATGCAAAGCATAAGAACTGACAGGAAATTGAAATAAACTAAACAAATTTGATAAAAAAAAGCAACATGAACCTGCAAAACAAACATTAGAAAACTGAATTGAATCTAAATAACTTTAATAACTTGAATTAGGAGATGGGATCAAGCTAATTTTTTATTGAGCATATGATAAAAAAAAATGACTAACGGGAACTAAGAGGATCAACCAGAGTTATAAAAAAATAGCCCACTAAACCTGCAAAAAAATGCTAGCAAAAAAAAATGAGAAAGTAAAAAGGAGATTAGTAACAGGAATAAATAATAATAAAAAGGAGTCTAACTAAAAAACTACAACCAGGTTACAAAAAGGCTAAGATGATAGAACAAAACCTGCAATAAATGTTAGGAAAAAACTAAACAAGACACAATTTAAACAAACACTATTCCAGCCAAGAATACGGCCTCCGGAATGATCGCTGCTTTCAGTTATGAGAAAACACAATTTTGCAAGCCTAAATATCCTTGAAAGAAAGTGTCCAAGTGTAAAGGCTCTTTGCAAGTGAGATTACATCAATTATAAAAGTTTGTCCAACAGAGAACCAAGTCTACACAATAAAAAAGTTTGTCCAACTATGGATTCAAAAGATTGCCTCTTACTGCAAAGGAATAACCTTTATCATCGCAAGCACTTTCTTTGAAAAAAAACCAAATGAAGCAAACAAAACTCGCAGATTTAACTCTGCATGAAGAACAATCAAAACCAAGAAAAAAAAAACCGTAGAGCAACTCCTAACTAGATAGATAATAGAAGAGCAATGACAGCAAATTTAAAAAAGGAATTTGAAAAAAAAACTAGCAAACAAAAAAAAACTCTTCCAAAAGTTGCGACCACAAACTAGGTGGCGGCAATGCTATAAAACAAAAACTGATAACCAAAACTAAGAACACACACTTCACACATGGCTCGAACAGATCTTGGTAACAAAGGGAACCAGAAATTGTGACTTATGATTTATGCTCCAACACCGAAAATAAACCAGCCGCCAATAACTAGACACATGCAAAACTCAGCAAATATTTAATCTGAATTCCTTATAAGCACTTTCAGCTACAAGCAGCAACCACAAAGAAAAAGACAAAAAGGAAAGAATGAAAAAAAAGTTAAGAAAAAAATGGGTCGATGGATGGAAGGTGGGGAGAGCAGCTAGATTCAAGTGCTCTGAGCAAGGATCGCATATAAGTATGAAGAAGGGGAATCGTGAAAGTATGAAGGGAACCGAACAGAATGCTTGATAAAAGTAACACATGCAAGGAAAACATGCAATTAATCCCTAATACAATAGAGAAAAATAACTGCCTAAGAGCATATAACAAAGGAGGAAAAAGAAAAAAATCCTGAATATAAATAATAAGATGATTGCAGGAAATACACAAAAAGGAATGGAAGAACGCCTTTTGCCTCAGCACGATGGCATGCAAAAAAAATGAAATGAAACCAAAATGAACGAAAGCATGCAAAGAATCGAAACCAGCAAGCACAACAACATGCAAATGAAACACGGGAATAAAACAAAGAATGACCTATAGACCAAAGGTCGACCAGAGGTCTGAGACAAGCCGAGGGCGGAGGGAGCTCTACTAAAAAAAGCAACAGCAATACATGAAAACTGCAAGAGCACGGAGGAAAAACAAACCAGGGTGTCTGGTTGTAAGGCTAAAGAATACCAGGGCCGCCCTCAAATAGAAGGAAAAAAAACTACAAAACACACAAAAAAAAACATATAACAAAAAAAATGATCAAGGAAAAACCAGAGATAATTAAAAAGAAATACAAACACACATACGAAATTGATAGATTTACTTAAAAACTAAAATCTAACACTGATACAGAGTCGATATAGTTTTAATAGATAACAGATACAATAACAGCCCTTGCATCAATCGCAACTTCAGCAAGAAACCTTAACTGAGCCTGCCGAGATATCTCTTCCACAAATTGCCTTTTCTGCAAAGAAATAGCAAAAGTAATGGCTCGAGTGCAACAGAATGAAAGGTCTGAGGAAGATGAAGTGGATTACAGTGAGACGCCAACAGATTGCATTTTCAAAGCCCCCCAAGATTCAAAGAGATATATAATAGAAAGCGCAGATTTCTTGGGCAAACACAAAATCTCAAATGCCCAAATCTCTAGCAATGAACTCAAGAATCAGCGGCTTAAGGAAAAGAATGGCGCAAACAAAAGCAAACCAAAAACATGCAAAAAACAAGATACAATTTCTTTACATAGCAAACCAAATATGATGACGGACAAAAGATGAATCAAAATATATAAAGATTGTCCAATGCACTACAAAAAAAAACTGGCACTGCTAATATAAAATGATACAATCAACTTAAACAGATAACAAAAAAATAAGAAACGAAGAACTTCAAAATGAATTAAGACAAGGAACAGTGAGAAGTCTAGGAGATGAAAGCCGATAGGGTAGGATAAGAAATCCACTGCAACAAAAGAAATGAATTTACACTTATTGCAATAGAATCGAAAAGAACTCTGGAGCACTATCTCAACAACAATGGTCCAATAAATTGACAAAAGAGGACATTAAAGGAAACTTCAAACATAGCAACGAAAAAAAATAGATAGCTGTAAAAACGCATGAAATGAAGAAACCAAAATGATAATGAAACATTTTCTGAAAATCCTCTTCTAATGAAGGCAATAATAAAGATTTTGTTTTTAGAGAGAAACGCATGCAAATGAAAGGCAACTATGATGAAATTTGAACACAGGTGTGTAACTAAAATTTGAAACAATGATAGCAAATTTGAAATAAATTCTATACAACCAAGAACCGATATTAGAACAAGAAAAAAAGGAAGAAGTTAGAAATTCTTTAATCCTTTTAGTATTAAAAAAAATATAATATTAAAACAAAATTTAATATTATAATCAAATTTAAATATGATGAAACGAAGACTTTGAAAAAAAATTAAATTTGAATAATTTTCTTTATCAGAAATGTATCAAACCCTGCACAAATTAAACAAAAAAGGAACCAATAGTTAAACCAGGTTTGGCGGTAAACCAGCCAAACCCAAAAAAAAATTTGATTTTTCTCTCCTAATCAGATTAGTAAAAAAAATATATTAGTAATAACTCTCTCAAGAGTCTCTGATATTGGAGTGCTCCAAGATATGGTAGCTCCTTCACCTATACACTCAATACACAATTAAACCAACCTGCTCTAATACCATGTTAAAATAATAATAACAAAATATAGAGTTACAGGAAATTATTTAATCCAATGAGATAGGAGTAAGAAAATTTACCATGAATTAGTGCAAGAACTAGGAGCATTCACCAAAAACAAGCAACAAGGAGACAAGATTTTGAAGGGGGAAAAGCATAAAAAAACTCCAGTGATATTAATGAAAGTGGCAACAAATGCCTAAGAATGTGTGAGAGAGAGAGAGAGAGAGAGAGAGAGAGCAAAGCTCATACAATGATAATCAAGAAGAAGAAGTATCTCATCTTACGAGAGAAAAAGAGCCATCTCTTAATAGAGATGTGAGAAATGAGTTACATTGTAACTCCCATTTTTGTGTATGCCACATTTCACTAGTGTGTGAGACAAGTGTAGGATTCCTCATAAGGAGGAATATCTATTTTCCTTAATAAAGGAAATTACAAATATTACATGTCCTCCCACTTGGACTAGAGGACAAATACATTAGGATACCTTGGTTTATCTTTTAAATACAAATATACCAAGGAAAGATTAAATTCTAACATCTTTTATAATCCTTGGGTTCCTTTTTGCTATCTTCTTCATTCCTTTCTACGAATTCGTCAATCCTCACATTTGCACTTTCAATAATTTTGTTAGTAGCCCTGATCAAACATTTATATGTTTTTCTCTTTGATGACTAACCTATAAATATACCTTCATCTCCTTTAGAGTAAAACTTTCCATTTCTATCATCTTTCTGTATGTAACACCTACTTCCAAAAAATTTAAAGTAACTTACATTCAGTGTATGCTTGTACCAGAGTTCATAAGGGATCTTGTTGGTTCCTTTCTTTAACTGTACTTGGTTGAGTGTATTGACAGCAGTACTTGTGGCTTCTCTCCAAAATATTTTTGCAACTTCTTTATCAATCAACAATGTTCTAGCACAATCAAATATAGATCTATTCCTTCTCTCAGCTATACCATTTTGTTGTGGATTCCTTGGTTCAAATACTTGTCTTTTGATTCCATTTTCATTACAAAAGATAGTAAATTCATCAGAGATAAATTCACCTCCTCTATCAGATCTTAAACATTTCATTTGTTTTCTTGTTTGATTTTCTACTCTAGCTTTATACCACTTGATCATTTGGAATGCATAAGATTTATCTTTTAGAAACTTGACTTGGTCATCTTACCAATCTGACATTCCTTACACATCACTTTATTAGGTTTGATCAATTTCGGTAAACCTCTTACTCTATTCTTTTTTATCACCTTAATCATGTTATCAAAATTTACATGACACAATATTTTATGCCATAGCCATACATATTCAACTTTAAAAAATAAGAAACTCTTTGCAATAGTATCAAGATAAAATAAATTACCTTTTGATTGTTCACTAGTTCCCATTAGATCTTCATCAATGCCATAAATATTCACCTTTCTATTATGAAATTACATTCGATGGCTAGTATTTTTGAGTTGTGTGATACTCAATAGATTATAGGTTAAACCTTTAACCCAATATGGATCATTGCATTTCATCTTCTCATTCAATACAATGGATCCTTTACCTTTCACAGGACATGGAGAATCATTGCCAAATCTAACAAATCCTCCATCATACTCTTCTAGGTTCTCAAACTTATCAATGTCACCAGTCATATGATGTGAACATCCACTATAATAATCCATGGGTTGGGTTTACTTACATGAGAAATAAATTCTTTTACATCTTCATACTTATCATCATCCAGGAGTCTTCCTTTACAGCAACAAAGACAACTTCATATCCTTCTTCAGTATCATCATATTCGTCATCAATTACACCTTCCTCAGCTAGGTAGCAAGAATGTTTACCTTTTTCCTTGTAATCTCTAAATCTTTGATGTTGTTTGTCACTTTTGTCATTCTTATTATTCTTGTCATTGTCAGGACATCTTGATGCAATCTGATCAATCTTATTGTAGTTAAAACATTTCAGAGATAATTTAACTTTGTACTTTCCTTTACCTCTTGGTACTCTTTTACCCAACATTGCCTCTAACTCTTCTTGTTCTTTATCTTCAGTTAGAATACTATCATAATCATTTTCTTATGAACTACTATGAATCTCTCTTTCTTTTCTTGAATTTCCAATACTCATAGGTGATTTGAATGTAGTTTCAATGGTCGGTAGACTATTATCATAATTACTTAGCTTAAATGTAGTCAACTTACAAATTAGGGCTTCAAGGGTAACAACATTATTTGGTATGGATCTCAATTCCTGAATAGTAGATACTCTAATAGCATACTTAGAAGAAATAATTCTTATAATTTTACTTACTACTTCTTCATTAGTCAATGTTCCACAAGCACCTTTGATGGCACTTACAAATTCCTTGATTCTCAAACTATATTTTGTAATGTTCTCTTCATCCTTCATCCTCATTTCATCATAGTTTCCTCTAAGACTATCAACCTTAGCCTTTTGTACATGTTGATCTCCTCCATATATAAGTGTAAGCCTATCCCACATCTCTCTTGAGTTAACATAGTCCTTAACATTATTGAATTCAACATCGGTCAGGGAAGAAGCAATCTCAATCATTACTGAGTTATGTTCCTTCTTTTCTCTTATTTAATCAACCGGCATGGGTCCAAGAGGTGGTGGAGTGTAGTCATTATCCAAAAGATGTAGTGCAGATTCTCCAATCCCAAATAGATACAATCTCATCCTGCTTTTCCATGTTGAGAAACTTTCCTTTTTCATCTTAGGTACTTCTCTCCTACACATCTTCGGATCTTTTACTCAAGTATTTCAAACTTATCTCTTTGGAGTACCTAGCTTTGATACTAATTATTGGATTATGAAGAGGGGGGTGAATCAGTAATCCCTGATTCTCTGTACCTTTAAAAAATTTCTCTGATTAACTTGGTTAAACACAATTCACTATTCATCGACAATAGTAAATAAACTTCAACAATTAGAAAATAATTCACACAATTCATTCATCACATGTAACACCAATATTTAACATGGAAACCCAGCTTTGGGAAAAACCACTGTGGGAATTGTCACCCACTAAGAAAATATTATTTTGAAGTACGTCCGATTAAGAGCCAATCCAATTAAAGATTACAAAATACACTATTAGGTGTGACCCAGTCAAGGGACTTACCTCAAATCTGTTATGATCTTCACCCTATTAGGAGTGACCTGGCAAAAGGGATTTGAACACTCTTTATAATGTTACCTATTTCAAAGATTTTACAATAAGACTGTTAAGTCTACTTTGTTAAGAGATTTATCTATTACAAATGCTAATAGAAATAGTAAATAATTTGACCTATTAATTCACAAATATCTTTGCATAACCAGATCTTTTGTGTGCTCTTCTATCTTCACTTCAATTCTTCACTTTCCATTGGCTTCAACACTTCATCATATCCTATTTTTTGACTCAGAATCTCTTTGTTCCTTCTTCTCTTCCTCAGTTGGTGACCCTTCAACTCTTCAATGTGTCAACCATTTTCTCATACAAATCCATCCCTTATATAGATCATTTTTTCCACTTAATCTCCTCTATTACATTTTCCTTTGATCAATCTTAGCCGTTCAATTTATTATACCTTGAATATGGATCTCGGTAACACATTTTCTTTTTACCTAGGAACTTGAACTTTCTTGAAACTTATTTTATCACTTTTAACTATTTAGATCTAATCCATAGATCATCACCATGAATTTTCTTGATCATAGATCTCTCTAACTAACTTTCCTTGTCATCATGATCATCCAGCTCATCATAGCTAATCTTTGAATATGGTTCCAATCCTTATATTTAATTATTGTTCCTTACTAGGTAGATAACTTTGAATTTTGGTTAACTTCACTCAATGCCTAGCGTTCTTTTGCCTTTACCAAAACATACTTCATTTTACCTTTTATCTTTACCGAGTGACTTTTCTTGCTCAGTAGCCAAAACTCTTTTTCTTACCGACTTGACAAATCTTCATTACCATACTTTACCAACTTGATATAATCATATGTTAGGTAGAAAATAATTATATCAACATAACCTTACCATTTTCTGATCTATATCAGTTTCCCAATTAAGTTCTTCCACTTCATAAAATCTCACTTCTTCATCTTTTTAACTCATTCACACTTATATCATAAACTGAATGATATGAAAATATAATATAGACCAGAAATCAATTACTTGACATCAATGATAAGACAATAGCTAATCTAACCTTTCTACTATCTTGTATTCTTCTGATCTTGCACAGTCTTCATCATCATCACCATTAGTTATAGTAACAAAATTTTAGTTTCAATTTTATAAGATGATTTTGACTCTTCTTCTTCTATTGAGGAACCCCCTCCTAAAAGAGCATGGACTAGGCCTCAAATTGAGGAGTATAACTATAATGATGTGGTTGATAGGGATGATCATGAAGTTGATCAAAGAATAAGGAGGCTTATGGAGAAGCTTAGTGAAGGATCTAATGATGGTTTGGAATTATATAAGGATTAACCATTGGGAAAATTTATAGATGATATGGAGATTATTTTTCAACAATTCTTAGAAGGTGAATATTTCATACATACTATGGAGTTCAAAAGTTTCTTGATGAAGTTGAAAGGAAGAGAGGTTAAGAGGTACAAGCTTCTATCTTGGATCGACAACAAGTTGCACTTTCCAGTTTACACCAATATGATCCTAATTTAGTGTAATTAACTATTGAAGAGGCCAGGAAACTTGTCATGGATAGTGGTATGTTAGTTCTTCTAGGGTGGGATCTCTAGTACACATTTATTATTGATCAAATTAGGAATCAAACTGACCCTATATTTTCCTATGAGCATGAGTATGGTGATTTCTTGAGAGGGTCTAGTTTTAACCCTAAATCAAAAACCCTTTCTATTTAGGCATTGGACCTTGCTACACATAATCCCCATGTGATAAGTATTGGTAAAGAAAGGTGAAGTGATGGCATCATTAAGGCTATTCAAAACACTTCTTCTATGGATATTTTGGACATGATTACCCATGTTTCAATTATGAATAAGGTAATTGGAGAGGACAAAAATAAGATGAATGGGGAGATGTACATATTGTGATGTCCCCATTCTGAAATAGGATGTAATAATAAATAATAATTAAACATTAGGATTTTATTACATAAAGTATAATAATAAAATAGAATTTAATAAATAAATAATAATATCAAATAGATAAATAATATATAATTATATTAGAAATATATACTAATTTTTTTTATCAATAAGAGGTCAAGGCCAGATATTTAATTTTATTAATATAATTGTTCATGTGGACACTAGTAGGAAAGAATGAAGTTAAGAAAACCTCCATTCTTGCCTGAGACTATTAAATCTTGTACATTATTTAGTTTACAAGACTCGCTTTAGTGACATGAGATAGGATGAGGAAAACCCTCATTTACAATTTTAAATTTAATCTGAGACTACCCTATTCTACTCATGAGCCATACTTTTATCGTGGCTTTTTACAATTTTTTGATCCAGTGTTATTATGGATCTTTTATTATAAGTGTTAATATCATATTATAATTATAAGATATCAACCCCTTTACATATGTTACAGGGTATCATATACAATCAATTACCGCTTTTCCATCATATAGTGGCTAGTCATTTATCACTATCTTTAGGCTATCAGTGACTATGCCACATCCTTCCTACAAAAACCACTACACCTGCAAACACCTCAAGACAACACTCTACAATATTCTAGTTCTTTCCTTGCTTGTTTGTCTTGGACATAATAAAAGTATCTTAACCTCTCTTTATATTTATAATTCAAAAATTTACTTACACTAGTACATTTGAGACCTTTTTCCAACAGCAGACCGTCGAAATTCTAAACCCGTTGTCACAATTTTGCAGTAAAAAAAATGATGGCTACAATTGACGTCGTAGTTACGATGACTATGGCCATCGCAAAAAGGGGGTGTCAACATGGCGAACATACCGTCAGGCCTATTTGTGGTCATCACAATTTTGACGTCAATCTGTCGCAAAAAAAACTATAAACGATGGCTACCCATTAGAATCTTCCGACGGGTAGCCATCATTTGCAGTTTGTTTGCCGATGGAGATATTGTACATGTGATGGCTACCCATCGTAATCTTCCAATGGATAGCCATCATTTGTAGATTACCAACTAAGATGTACTTGTGATGATAGACCATCGGATGTTTCTGATGGATATCTGTCATTTGCAATTTTTTTGCCAACAGCGATGTTGTACATGCGACGGTTCCCCATTGTAATCCTTTGATAGATAGTCATCATTTGTATTTTTTTGCCGATAGCGATGTTGTACATGTGACGGTTACCCATCGTAAGATTTCGATAGTTAGTCGTCGTTTGTAGTTTTTTGTTGACGGTGATGTTGTACATGCGACGGCTATCTGTCGAATGTTTCTAACAAATAGTCATCATTTTTGTTTGGTCATCGTAGTTGTGACAGAAATCACTATTTTATATATATATATATATATATATATATATATATATATATATATATATATATATATATATATATATATATATATATATATATATATATATATATATATATATATATATATATATATATATATATATATATATATATATATATATATATATATATATATCGATCGAGTTAGTATCGATTCAGAATGGTGTTCTTGTAGATCTGGTTCGAGTTGGTTGCAGATCTAGTTCCAACTAGTTGCATTACTTTCAGATCTTGATCAACTTGCAAGGTGGTTTGGTGAGTCAAGGTCTTTTATTCCTGCTCGTGATTTGGTTATGTATAGTAGATTGGGAGCCTTAGTAAAGGGTCATGTTCGCCTTCTCAAGTAGAGGTATATCATGGATGACTTTAATGTCATCCTCATCATAATCATCATCATCAGTAGCAGCAACACCAGTACCAAATGTTTCAACGATTAATGCATTCATACCATCATCTTCAAATGTGTTTTCTGGTTCATGATCGTCATCTTCCAAGGGATCATGATCTTCAACTTCAATACTCACACCTCCATGTTCCTGTATATTCACACTGGGGAGATTGACCTATATAAAAATGATGATAATCAAACCCCCCTTCAATGTGAAAATCAATCCTCCTTTCATGGTTCATATGTATATTAATTGTGAAAACAATATAACAAACAACTTACCACTGGATGATAATCAAACCCCCCTTCAATGTGACCATTCTCCCTACAATGTCTCTTTGTAGTTTTGATTTTGATTCTTCTTGTCTTTAAGTCATTACAACTCTTGCATGGACAATAACATTTGTCATCGCCTTCTCTTTGAAAGTTAGACAACAATCTAGCGATTGTCTCCCTATTTTGATCAAATTCCCTTGTATTATCTGACATGATCCTTAATGTGTATATCTGCAAAACAAATTGGAGATGCCTCCTTTCATTAGCTTCATGTCAACTTCTCATAGCTTCTTATAGCTTCCTATGTGTTTCATCCTTCATTTATACACTTACTTCGACCAAAATTTTAATTTTTTGACAAATTTCACCAAAGGCTTTGTAGGAAACCAAGTAAGGGGTATTCTTGAGTTCAAACACATTGACTTCTACAACTAAATTATAAATTATGAATTCACTATAAATTAATATACTATACAAGGAAAATAACTTTCAGAAGAAAATACAAGAGTACAGGCATACATAAGAGGATGAACATAAATAATAAGGGTGTCAAACATTGCTTGAAGTGATGAATATTTGACCCAGGTATGAATCTAGTGTACCCCTATGTGATCTAGAACTTGCAAAGAAAAGAGAGATGGGGGTTAGATAAAAAAATATCTAAGCAATGAATGGCATCCTATTACTGATCCTCATCAATAGTTATGCATGTGCATAGTCAAACCATACACTTCTAAATGAAAAACCATACTACAGGACATGTGCACTTAGAAGAATGTTGCAAAAAGTAAATGGCTACATTTATGTCTACATGAACACCTGGTGAGTCACTATTGTGACTACATCATTCAAACAATGCAACAGCAACACCAAATGTTGTTGTTTCATCTGATGTTGTTGTGACATCATTTCCAAATGATGCACCCACAACAATCACACACAATGTCCATCAGCACAAGGTAGTCATGAGAAAGCATGAGTAAGCAATGGAAGGGGCATACATCATCATCAAATCAGAGGAGAAAAACATCAAATCTGCATATTAAGGGAGGAGTACATCATGGATTTCAATAAAAGATCATAACATTACAACATGGTTGGCAGCCCCAAGGAGGCCCCATTGCATGCAGTGATTAGGCTACATCAAAACAAAGAGGTACACAAATATGCATCATCTATACATTAATGCTATGGCATGGAGTATATTTGAATCTGCATTTTAAATGATAAGTAAGAAAGTTGCATGATGCTAGTGAAATTTACAAAGGTATAGATCTAATGAATTAATGAAGCTACCCACATTCTATGTGCTTTGAGCCAATGAAATTTATATCATCATGATGAAGTAATAATGCATTAAATGTCTTACTGATATCCCTATAATAATAAATAAATAAATGAATAAAATAATAAGTTTTATATATATATATATAAAATACATTAAATATATTATTAATATAACAATATATTATTAATGTAAAATATATATATTATTCTTATAGATATTATTAAAATAATTGATATATCATTATAAAGAAAGAGAATTTAATAATTAATAATAATAAAATATAAATAAATAATATAATATAATATAATTGTAATACTAGATTTATTTGATCTTAATATTGTTAGTTAACAATATTATTAATGAATAATTAAGATTAATAAATATTGATCAATGGAACAAACATTGATAATCAATATATTATAATTATACTATTAATAATAAATATAAAAATAAAGGACTAAGGAGTAAACTAAGTCAAACACCTAACGACCTGTATTATTACATTAACCTGTAGACACTAAATTGTTGATATTATGGCCTTGAGGGAAAATCTTATCCTGCACCTAGGAATGAACCAATACATAAATAATGATGTCAAATATATATAATATATTTACATCTATTGTTTATTTAAGATCGGATCTTGAGCCTTGGTAGGGTCGGCCCTCTTGGACAGATCTATTATTATGTGGATCAAGTTGGCCCTCTAGGGCATCAACAATAAGCATTTGCAGGCCCCTCTAGGGCATCAATAAGAAGGTACATCAAGCCCCTCTAGGGCACCAACAAGTAGCATTCGCAGGCCCCTCTAGGGCATCAACAGTAAGCAGCAAGCTGTTTACTTGAGACAATACAATTCAAGAGCAATACTCTAGAATCCCGGGTACTATCTCACCCTACTAATTCATATCTTAATTTACTCTATGAAAGTGTATTCGTAGTTGTTCTATCTTAAGAGAATCTGATTAAAACTAACATAAATTGATACTAGAACCTTATCAATGTCGGGCCTGTTTGAAATAACATTGCAAGTGACGCATCTATTCCAAATAAGCGCATATAAAATCTAATCCTTAGTGACTCGAACAGTGGGAAGGAATGGGGGAAAATAGGATAGAGAAAATGTGAACACCCAAACTGAGCATCACCGAATAGGGAGGAACATATTAAGAAGAAGACCGAATAGGGAAGAACATCGAACATGGAGCAACATATAGAGGTGATGAAATAATATTCAGGAGCATTTCACAGGGAGCCAACATTGTATTGATATGATAGAAATTCAAAAACGTATATCAGATGGAGTATTAACTGATGACAGAATAAGGAGAGCAAAGGAAACAATGAAAGTCATCAGAGGTAATCAAGAACGTATAGTCAATCACCCAATTCAGCATGTTTATATCTACTCAGCCATTAATACTGTCAAAGGCAACATACGAAGACAATATTTGATTCAATATTGAGGATGACTCTAACATCAGTGAGAATCATTGACAGAAACCATGTTTCATACTTCCATGAAGACATATTACAGAGGTTATAGTTACATGATGCGTAATATATTCCATTTGGACAGGATAATGCGAGACAAATAGTTAGGAGAATAGTAAAGAAAAGAGAATGGATCAAAGATAGATCTGCGCCGAGGAGGATAAGATGATTTGCAGTATGGATTATAATAAGCAAGATAATCGCATATGCCATAAGGAGAGTAGAATATCTATGATATATGAAGAAAGGAATGCATTGAGTAGGAACAGAGTTGGACATTGAATAAGAGTAAGCAGTTTTACAGTAGCATGAATAAAGGAAATACACCTTGTTCATAACAATACAGAAACATAGATCAATACACTGCATAGATAGCAGGGCTAACAGTTGATTAGCATATTGACGCCAATATAATCTGAAGTTTGCATAATGCAAAATTCAAATAGGGAATTCATTACACAATTAGATCCATTCCATAAGTAGGATCTATGGAATTAGTTAAGTCGAGCCATCATCCTTTTACAAATTTGGTTAGTAAGATAAATCTCCCTGAGTGTTAAGGGAAGGAACCTCACCTTATTGCAAAGATTCAATAAAAAGAAGTCTCTTCTAATTGAGGTTATAAGAAATTGATCTTACAATCATAGCAATCACAAGGGGGGACTTTACATATATGGTGCACAATAGCAGCAAGCATGCAATGACAACAATAACATTGCATGATGCCCGAGCTCAAATTTAAAACAGTAAGTGTATTAATGTATGATCTAATAGAAGAAATGTCATTGATCATTACCTTTGACTCCTCCATCATTATAGAAGAGATAACTACCTACAACTATATTTCATAATTCCTCCTTTGAAGTATATATATATATATCAAGTATAATTATGAGTTTACATCATATATTTAGTCTTAATAAAATCTTATAAAACAACATAAAACTAACCCAAAATACTTTTTCTTAATAAAACAATATATTTAGTCTTAATAAAATAATACACTTATTGTTTTGAATTTGAGCTCAGGCATCATGCAATGTTATTGTTGTCAAAATAGTAAGTGTATTAATGTATGATCTAATAGCAAAAACCCTATTGATCATTACCTTTGACTCCTTCATCATTATAGAAGAGAACTACCTACAACTATATTTCATAATTCCTCCTTCAAAGTCATAGGTTAGTTTAAAATGGAGAAAGTATACAAACTCACCAATTTAATCCCAAAACATCATATAACTGGAATTAATCATATCTCACAAATGTATAGATTATACTACATACCATTGTATTATATATATCAAGTATAATTATGAGTTTACATCATATATTTAGTCTTAATAAAATCTTATAAAAAAACATAGAACTAACCCAAAATACTCTATCTTAATAAAATCTTAATAAAACAATATATTTAGTCTTAGTAAAAATTTTATAAAACAACATACATTGTGTGAAGTGTTTGATCTCTCTTTATTTGTTTTGGTGTTGATATTCATTATTTATGAGCTCATTGTTTGATCACCAGCCAATCAAATAGGGACATGAGGTGCTCAAATAGTGAGCTCATAAACAATGCATGATGCCCTAGCTTGCAGCCCGCAAGCCATCAAGACATTTCCTCATGAAATGATCATAAACGAGGAGTACCACATAGTGAATATCAATAACAAAACAAATAAAGAGAGATCAAACACTTCACACAATTCCTTGAAGGTAATAGAAACGATGCCCTAGCTCTCAAATCTCATGGGTCATCAAGCATTCCAAATGAAAAGATGTAAACAATGCCAGTATTAAAAATTGAGCTCATGAACAATGTATGATGCCATAGCTTGCAGCCCGCGAGCGATCAAGATATTTCCTCATGAAATGATCATAAACAGAGACTACCACATAGTGAATATCAACACCAAAACAAATAAAGAGAGATCAAACACTTCACACAATATATGTTGTTTTATAAGATTTTATTAAGACTAAATATATTGTTTTATGAGCTCGTTGTTTGAGCACCTCATGTCCCTATTTGATTGGTCGGTGCTCTATTTGTTATATTGATTCTATTAGATCAAATAGGGACATCGGTAATAAAATAGGTACATCAAATAGGGACATCAATAATAAAATAATACACTTATTGTTTTGAATTTGAGCTCATAAAGATTAAGATATCCCTATTTTATTACTAATGTCCCTATTTACATATTTTCATCAAATGACCCAAAAACATCAAGAATGGTCCTATATGGTCGCTAATAGCCAACTTTCAGAAGAATATGAATGAATGCAAACATACATAAGTGGATGAACATAAATAATGAAGGTACCAAACATTTCTTGAAGTAATGAAGTGTTGACCCGGGGTTCAATCTAGTATGCTCTTGTATGATCCAAAACCTACAAGGAAGGAAAAGATGGGGTTAGATCCAAAGGATCTAAGCAATACCTAGCACCCTATTATTGATCCTCATCTATAATTATGCATATGCATAGTCAAGTCATACACTTCTAAAATGAACTATGCTACAAAACATGTGCACTCGGGAAACATATGCATGCAGTGAGTAAATCAAGACCAAAATGGAGCAAAAAGTATGATGTCAAATGTGTTATCAAGAAATACCTCATGGGTTGTGAGTCAACATGGTATATATTTTGTTTATACAAGATTAGTAAAAGGACATCTAAAACCTCAACAACATGGCAATATTAATCCAATAATAGGAAATACATTACAAATGCCAAGCTCACAGTCTCAATAAAATAAATAGTGTATAAAACAATATATGATGCCTGAGCTCAAATTCAAAATAGTAAGTGTATTAATGTATGATCTAGTAGTAGAAACCTCATTAATCATTACCTTTGACTCCTCCATCATTATAGAAGAGATAACTACCTACAACTATATTTCATAATTTCTCCTTTGAAGTCATAGGTTAGTTTAAAATGGAGAAAGTATACAAACTCGCCAATTTAATCCCAAAATTTCATAACATTACATTCTTGTTGCTCTTATGGTGCACAACAGCAACAAGCATGCAATGACAACAATAACATTGCATGATGCCTGAGCTCAAATTCAAAATAGTAAGTGTATTATTTTATTACTAATGTCCCTATTTGATGTACCTATTTTATCATTGATGTCCCTATTTGATCTAATAGCGTCAATATAAAAAACGTAGCACTAGCCAATCAAATAGGGACATCAGGTGCTCAAATAGTGAGCTCATAAACAATGCATGAAGCCCTAGCTTGAAGCTCATGAGCCATCAAGATATTTCCTCATGAAATTATCATAAACGGGAGTACCACATACTGAATATCAACATCAAAAGAAATAAAGAGAGATCAAACAATTCACACAATGTATGTTATTTTATAAAATTTTATTACTTGACTAAATTTTTTTTTTATGACAAGTTTTTCAAAAGTGTATCATAATTAAAGTCATGTGAATTCATATTGTACTTAATCTGAATGCCACTATGTAATGTTTTTACTTATGATATTTCGAGACCCCTCTTATGGGAAATTACAAAACCAATAATATAGTATATGAATTCTTCCTCCTAAAAGAGTTTATGGATACTCAAGTGAGTCTACAAATTTGGGAAGGTGAATTCCAAAGCTGAACTCACATATCTCTAAAATCTTACCCCTCAAAACTAAGAAAACTAAAAATAATCACTTGAATGAAACAAGGTTCAGAAGACGTACTCAACGGGTAATAATAAAGTTACATAGAGAATAAACTAAGTAATCCATAGAGACTATTACCCTTCACTCATGATGCCACTAAGTTTGGTGTCTCAGCCTCAACAACCAAAACAGTTGTATGGACTTTATCCAACCAATTGTCAAGCCTGTCCCGTAATGATTTGATTTGTGGGATTCCCAGCACTCTGGGCTGCACCCAAGATACATGCACAGTCCCTTCAACTTGATCAATTACCCCTTCAATCAAAAGCACAAAAAGACTTTTCATAAGAATATATTCAACATCTTCTACTAATAATTTGGTATGTTTAGCAATGACCCTCAATGGGATTGTTCGATCTTCTAAAGGTTGGCTAAATATGATCTCCATCAAACACAAGATATTAATCTTTTCCAGCATTTTTTTCTCATTCTCAACAAGACCTGGTTGTTCATTAAGGGTTGCCATATGAGTATGGAAAAGTTCTTGATATCGGACAAGATCACCAGAATTGAAAGCTTGCAAAATGTAGTAAAGCCATTCTACACTTGTTCCCAAAAGACTTTTCACTATTGGATGGGCCAATAATTCTCCAAGATTGTATATATTATCTCCAAGCGGAGCAGCAAGAGATAAGTCAAATGCCAGATCTAGTTTAAATGGTTCTGAAAGAGACTCTACAGTCATATAAGCCAAATAGAGAAGGGCACTTTTGTAAAACTCAGCAAACTCTTGTCTTGATTTATGATATTGCGATGAGACCTAATGGTAGCTTGCATAAACAGTAGGATCAATATCTATCATACTATCTAGAGTGCTTTTTCCATCATCTAGCAACCTTTTGCACTCTTTTTGTTCACCTTGCTCAAGTTTGAATGCATCTATTTGCATTCTAACATATATGATAGGTTCATCAATCCTCATCTACCTTGTGGCATGAAGCTTCTCAATTACTCCCTCCAAAAAGCTAATAGCAGCCTCCTTTTCTATGTACCAATGTGAAACTATAATAGAAAAGTGTGCAAGCTTAAGTAGATTTATCTTTGTTTCAAATTCTGTAATAAAATTGTGATATAGCTGAATAAGTGTATCACCACCCTGCAGAACCACAAGGAGAAAGAACTAATCCATTTTGAGGGTGAATTGATGTCGTAGCTTGTACTCGTAGAGATCCACCATGGCGGCATACCATTCTACAAGCTCCAGCTGCAATGTCCTCTGCTGCTCCAATTACTTCACACCACCCTCCATTCCTTTCACCTCGAACCCTCTCTAGTTATCTCTCACCCTCTTCGCCTTACCCACTCTTCCCTCTGCTACAAAAAATAGATTTACAGCCTGGGACTTGACTAAATATATTGTTTTATTAAGATTTTATTAAGACAAAGTATTTTGGCTTAGTCTTATGTTATTTTATAAGTTTTTATTAAGACTAAATATATGATGTAAACTCATAATTATACTTGATATATAATACAATGGTATGTATTATAATCTATACATTTGTGAGATGTGATTAATTCTAGTTATATGATGTTTTGGGATTAAATTGGTGAGTTTGTATAGTTTCTTCATTTTAAACTAACCTATGACTTCAAAGGAGGAATTATGAAATATAGTTGTAGGTAGTTATCTCTTCCATAATGATGGAGGAGTCAAAGGTAATGATCAATGAGGTTGTTGCTATTAGATCATACATTAATATAGTTACTATATTGACAGCAATAACATTGCATGATGCCTAAGCTCAAATTCAAAATAGTAAGTGTATTATTTTATTACTGATGTCCCTATTTGATCTAATAGCATCAATATAAAAAATAGATCACTGACCAATCAAATAGGGACATGAGGTGCTCAAACAATGAGCTCATAAACAATGCATGGTGCCCTAGTTTGTAGCCCGCAAGCCATCAAGACATTTCCTCATGAAATGATCATAAACGGGGAGTACCACATAGTGAATATCAACAGAAAAACAAATAAAGAGAGATCAAACACTTCACACAATGCCTTGAATGTAATAGCAACGATGCCCTAGCTCTCAAAGCTCGCGGGTCATCGAGCATTCCAAATGCAAAGATGTAAACAATGCCAATATTAACATTCATATTTTGTGATTAAATCAACAAATGCCATCAAAATGAAATTGAGTTAATGAGAAGACAAAGCTTGAATGCCTACCTCAAGTCATGGCTACCATATAAAGATCAAATGCTAAGGAACTATGTTATAAAATTTCATGCCAAATTTCAAGGCATGAAATTTTATAATTGTACATATATTTTTTTTGAATCCCCCACATTGTAAACTCAATGCTAAGGAGAAAAGAGTATGATGTCAAAAAGTATAAAATTTCATGCCTTGAAATTTTATAACATAGTTCCTTAGCAGCTACCATATGAAGATCAAAAGGCTCCAAGCTTCCAAATCAAGCTCAAGCTTCACAACAGAAGAGTAGTGCAAAGTGGCAACTTTCCCATTTTACCACTATTAGGGCCCTTTTTTACCATGCTTTATGAGCTTTATGTTTTTACCATGCTTTATGATCTTTATGTTTTTTTTTAGGTGAAGACAAAGATTATCTTAATTTGTTATCTTTAAATTTTATTCATTTTATGATTTTAAAAATTGAAATAAAAAATATAAACTTTTAAGAAACTTTTACATATTTTCATCAAATGACCCAAAAACATCAAGAATGGTCATATATGGTCGCTAATAGCCAATTTTCAGAAGAATATGAATGAATGCAAACATACATAAGTGGATGAACATAAATAATGAAGGTACTAGACATTGCCTGAACTAATGAAGTGTTGACCCAGGGTTCAATCCAGTATGCTCTTGTATGATCCAAAACCTGCAAGGAAGGAAAAGATGTGGTTAGATCCAAAGAATCTAAGCAATGTTTGGCACCCTATTACTGATCCTCATCTACAATTATGCATGTGCATAGTCAAGCCATACACTTCTAAAATGAACTATGCTACAGAACATGTGCACTCAGGAAACATGTGCATGGAGTGAGTAAATCAATACCAAAATGGAGCAAAAGGTATGATGTCAAATGTGTTATCAAGCAACACCTCATGGGCTATGAGTCAACATGGTATATATGTTGTTTATACAAGATCAATAAAAGGACATCTACAGCCTCAACAACATGGCTACATTGATACAATAATAGAAAATACATTACAAATGTCAAGCTCAC